>CM055116.1:314889187-315206687 GCA_029206835.1 Rana muscosa | reverse complement strand
ATGCTATACTTTGCCCGAGTTGTTGCCACATTTTAGAATAGGTGACATATATAGAATGAAATGTCATTACATGTGCCCTTGTGTATACTGAATGTCCTTGGTGTGGTGTTGAGTGTAGTCCCTGCTTTCGTTGATCTTTGTGTGGTGTAGCTTGTATTTGCAGTTGGTGTTGGAAAAATAGCTGAAATCCTTGGAATATAGCTTGTGTTTACAGCAAACCGTTAAAGCAATAAAAAAAAAAAAAAAACCTTGCTGTATGTTGTAGGTCACCTCTCTATCCCTTTAGGGTGTTTTTAAGCATTTCACTTTGGCATCTCTCTACGTTTTATTTTGTGTGAGCAATGTGTTTGCCTATTTCTTTAGCTATCACTGCCAGTCTATGGCCAGCTTTACATTAGGTCAGGCAATCACCCCCTAATCCCTATATATAAAGTGTTTTGTGCGGTAGCTTATTTTGCTGTTTGACAAATGTCCATACAACTACTTAGTGACTCTGGATCTCACTTCTCATTGGAGGAAATGATCCTTTAATCATGCTTTTAATTTGCTTTCCATTTTGCTGTACATGATCTCAGTTTGTTTATCCCTAAGGCATTAACTGCTATAATAAATGGCTGCAAGTTGTCATAGAAGCAAGGCAAACTTGGAAAGTTGTACACAGCACTATTCAACCAGGTAATATGCTTGCTTTTAGCAATCTAGCAGAGTCTGCATTTTTTAATAGAAACTCTAGTTTTGTCGGTAAAAAAAAAAAAAAAGAAATCCTGCTCAAGTCCGCTATATACATTGAAAGCAGAGTGGAAGATTCTGATAAATTATACCAATGTGAGTAGAACCACTTTTGTAACAGAGTCCTTATACTACACCAGCATCCCTCTAGATATGTAGCAACCTTTTCTTACCAAAAATTACAGCTAGGTTCACACTATAACGGTAACGCCCGTAAATTGCACACATTTCTATACCTGCAGGTACCCACAGCTAAAACGCTTTTCCGGTGAGCAGAACCGCAAAGTACCACAGCACCCTGTGTTTCCCACAGGAACTGCAGCCCATTCAAAATGTGGCACACAGTACTTTCAACTGTGTTAACCTAAATGCTTACGGTAGTAAACATACAGCGCCTTGAAATGTTCCACATTTTGTTATGTTCCAACCAAAAACGTAAGTGTATTTTATTGGGATTTTATGTGATAGAGCAACACAAGTGGCACATAATTGTAAAGTGGAAGGAAAACTATGAATGGTTTTCCAAATTTTTTACAAATATATGAAAGTGTGGCGTGCATTTGTATTCAGCCCCCCCAGAGTCAATAATTTGTAGAACCCCCTTTCACTGCAATTACAGCTGCAAGTCTTTTTGGGGATGTCTCTACCAGCTTCTAGAGAGTGACATTCTTTGCAAAATAGCTCAAGCTCTGTCAGATTGGATGGAGAGCGTCTGTGAACAGCAATTTTCAAGTCTTTCCACATATTCTCAATTGGATTTAGGTCTGGACTTTGACTTGACCATTCTAACACATGAATATGCTTTGATCTAATCCATTCCATTGTAGCTCTGGCTGTATGTTTAGGGTCGTTGTCCTGCTGGAAGGTAAACCTCTGCCCCAGTCTCATGTCTTTTACAGACTCTCAACAGGTTTTCTTCTAAGATTTCCCTGTATTTGGCTCCATCCATCTTCCCATCAACTGACCAGCTTCCCTGTCCCTGCCGAAGAAAAGCATCCCCACAACATCATGTTGCCACCACCATGTGTCACGGTGGGGATGGTGTGTTCAGGGTGATGTGCAGTGTTAGTTTTCCGCCACACATAACGTTTTGCTTTTAGGCCAAATAACGTTTTGCTTTTAGGCCAAAATGTTCAATTTTGGTCTCATCTGACCAGAGCACCTACATGGCTTCTCGCAAACTTCAAATGGGACTTTTTATGTCTTTCTTTCAACAATGACTGTCTTCTTGCCACTCTTCCATACTACTTCCTGCTGGAAATGAAAAGCAAGACTAAATAATAAAACCTTGATGGTTGAGCTTTAAATATAGAAATCACTGTAAGTGATGCACATTATTTAACACGCATGCATTCAACATGAAAAAAAAATCTGATACGAGCTATCTCTGCTTTAAAGTACTACTCTTGCGCAAAGGTGTTTTTTTTTTGGTGGGGATAGAATGAGGAGGGGTGGGGGGGCTTAGAACCTCTGTCAGATTTGTATTGCTGTCTGGCCATTGAGAAGATTTTGCCACTCTTCCTTAGGCACACTTTCTGGTTTTCCCAGACCAGGATATAAACCGGGCAGATGTTCATCTTTCTCCAGCTTAAAGTATCTTTGTTTCAGTTTGTGTCCTTATTGAGAGATTTCCCTTACTTTGTGTCTGTGACCACCATTGCTGAAACAGGAAGTATAGGGAATTCCTCCCAACCCTGGAAACAAAAACCTTACAAAGGTTACAGATGTTACCTGCTGTGTCCCCAACAAAATAAATCATTGTTGGAGTTCCACTTTAAATATTATTGGTAGCAGTGACACTTTCTTGGCAAATATATTCCACCTCAGCATAGTTTTCAGGGAACGTATAGTGTATTTTTGGTGAGCACATTGTTTAAGTTGTACTTGCAAAGTTTACCATAGTTTTTGACATTTCTTTTAAAAATGTTGTAGATTAGCCACAGGTGGCAAGTTAAAATATCGGCTACGGCTACCCTAGGGGCACGTTCCCATCAGCAGATCGCATTTTTCGGTTGCCGCCGGTATGTGCGGTGAGGAGAACAGGGCAAAGTGGATGTTACAATGCATCTCAACACTTTTTTTTTTTAAAGTACTTTTTCCAGCACACACCCCTGCAATAAGGTTAACACAATGAAGGATTCCTTGTCTATGCTTTAAGCCTCATACACAGTAGTATTTTTTTTTTTTCGTTGGGTTGAATGAAAAAAAACTGACCGCTCAGGTCGGAGCAACTGTACTAACAATCCAATTTTAATACAGCGATCTCCCCTGCTGTGCTATTGTATTCGAACTACCACTGCCAGAACATTACGGTCAGCATTCTCAGCTGGGGTAAGTGGGGTTCCTCCATTCCATTGGCCTCATTTGGATGAAGAAATCCATTTTTTTAACCCATCTATGGGTTTATTGTACAGTTTGCAAAGTGAACTCTACCTCATAGAGCTGAACGATTACTCGTTAAAAAATTGCAATCTCTATTCAACCCCTCCTCACGATCTTAACCACTTAACGACCGCCCACTGTAAATATACGTCGGCAGAATGGCACCGACAGGCAGAATCACGTACATATACGTGATTGCCTTTGTATAGTTGGGGGGTCCGATCGGACCCCCCTTCTTTACAGTGGGTGGTCGTTTTACCTTCGGGAGCGATCCGGCATGAGGGGACGGCCGTTCGATTCCGGCCCCCCCCTCTCGATTGCTCCCGGCGAATGAGAGCTTCCCCTGCCTGTGTACTGTTTACACAGGCAGGAGGAAGTGATGTCATCTCTCCTGCGGCGCTCACATATACCGAGCGCCGTACAGGAGAAGATGCAGGTTAGTGCACACAACACTACACTGACACCAGGACACATAGGCACATAAATCGCCCCCCAGACACCCCCAGATCACCCCCCAGCCCCCAGTCACATTGTCACTGATTGCAGTGACCATTTATTTAGTGATCACTGCAATCAGTGACATTTGTGACTGTAAGTGTCACTAAAGTTTAGTTTTAGGTCCAGTGTAGCCCCCTAATCCCCCCTAATAAAGGTTTAATCCCCTGATCACCCCCCAGATAACCCTTTCACCCCCTAGCACCGCCGTCGCTAAGCGATCATTTTTCTGATCGATGTCTTAGCGTCGGTGATGCTGATCGGTAGCCAGTAATTTTTTTTAGGTTCGCCGCAGGTTTTTATAGCGTCAGGTACCCCCATATATTATCTAATAAAGGTTTAACCCCCTGATCGCCCCCCAGGTAACCCTTTCACCCCCTATCACCACTGTCGCTAAGCGATCGTTTTTATGATCGTTGTCTTAGTGTCGGTGATGCCGATAGGTAGCCAGTATTTTTTTTTTAGGTTCGCCGCAGGTTTTTATAGCGTCAGGTACCCCCATATATTATCTAATAAAGGTTTAACCCCCTGATCGCCCCCCAGGTAACCCTTTCACCCCCTATCACCACTGTCGCTAAGCGATCATTTTTATGATCGTTGTCTTAGTGTCGGTGATGCCGATAGGTAGCCAGTAATTTTTTTTAGGTTCGCCGTCAGGTTTTTATATAGCGTCAGGTACCCCCATATATTACCTAATAAAGGTTTTAACCCCCTAATTGCCCCTAGTTAACCCTTTCACCAGTGATCATCATATAAGTGTTACGGGTGACGCTGGTTAGTTAGTTTGCTTTTTATAGTGTCAGGGCACCCGCCGTATATAACCCAATAAAGGTTTAACCCCCTGATCGCCCGGCGGGTGATATCAATTAGGTTTTAGCGTCAGAGAGGGTCTGCGTCACACCCCAGGCAGCGTCAGGTTAGTGCCAGTAGCGGTAACACCCACGCGTTAAGCATACACCCCCCTTAGTGGTATAGTATCTGAACAGATCAATATCTGATCATATCTATACTAGCGTCCCCAGCAGTTTAGGGTTCCCAAAAACGCAGTGTTAGCGGGATCAGCCCAGATACCTGCTAGCACCTGCGTTTTGCCCCTCCGTCGAGCCCAGGCCACCCAAGTGCAGTATCGATCGATCACTGTCACTTGCAAAACACAACACACATAACTGCAGCGTTCGCAGAGACTGGCCTGATCCCTGCGACTCCAGTGCTGTAGGAGGTGATTTCACCACCACAGTTAAAAAAAAAAAAAGCATATATGCCAAAGCATTGGGGCAGCAGGGGCGGAGGAGCGATTTTGCTCCTAATGCCGCGTACATACGGTCGAAATTCCGACGGAGGCTTGCCCGTGGAAAAGTCTGACCATGTGTACGCGGCATAACTTTTGCGGGAAGATGCCCCCATGCTTCGGCATATATAAATGGTGCATGTATGCCCATCATTAGAAGTGGGTGGATGAAGGGCGGTATTCTAATGGTGGGCATACCCACCGATCAATCTTTTTTTTTTCGTTCAGCCAACAGGCTGCATGAAAAAAAAGATTACAATACATGTCCAACAAGGACCAGCAACGTACTGGTATGTTGCTGGACTTTGAATGTTTATACCAGAATGATGCCTGTGGGTTTAGGTATCATCTTGGTATCATTCTTTTCAGCCAGCGGCCGGCTTTCATGTAAAAGCAATCCTAGTGGCTAATTAGCCTCTGGACTGCTTTTACAAGCAGTGAGAGGGAATGTCCCCCCCCCGGATATAAAAAGCGCCATTGGGAAATTGGGAAAGCATTTTATCACACCGATCTTGGTGTGGTCAGATGCTTTGAGGGCAGAGGAAAGATCTAGGGTCCAATAGACCCCAGTTTTTTCAAAAAAGAGTACCTGTCATTACCTATTGCTATCATAGGGGATATTTACATTCCCTGAGATAACAATAAAAATGATTAAAAATAAATAAATATGGAAGCAACAGTTTAAAAAAAAAAAAAAGCAAAATTAAAAAAAAAAAAACACCCCTGTCCTGCCCTGCTCTGGCCCAATGGCGAACACAAGCGTCGGTCTGGCGTCATATGTAAACAGCAATTGCACCATGCATGTGAGGTATCACCGCGAAGGTCAGATCGAGGGCAGTAATTTTAGCAGTAGACCTCCTCTGTAAATCTAACGGGGTAACCTGTAAAGGCTTTTAAAGTCTTTTAAAAATGTATGTAGTTTGTCGCCAATGCGCGTTTGTGCGAAATTTTAAAGCATGTCGTGTTTGGTATCTATGTACTCGGCCTAAGATCATCTTTTTTATTTCATCAAACATTTGGGCAATATAGTGTGTTTTAGTGCATTAAAATTAAAAAAGTGTATTTTTTCCCCAAAAAATGCGTTTGAAAATCGCTGCGCAAATACTGTGTAGAAAAAAAAATGCAACACCCACCATTTTATTCTGTAGGGCCTTTGCTTTAAAAATATATATAATGTTTGGGGGTTCAACATAATTTTCTTGCAAAAAAAAATATGTTTTCATGTAAACAAAAAGTGTCAAAAAGGGCTTTGTCTTCAAGTGGTTAGAAGAGTGGATGTAAGCTTCCTAATGTTGTGTATAAAATGCCAGAACAGTTCAAAACCCCCCCAAATGACCCTATTTTGGAAAGTAGACACCCCAAGCTATATACTGAGAGGCATGTCGAGTCCATGGAATATTTTATATGTTGACACAAGTTGCGGAAAAAATACAATTTTTTTTTTTGCACAAAGTTGTCACTAAATGATATATTGCTCAAACATGCCATGGGCATATGTGGAATTACACCCCAAAATACATTCTGTTGCTTCTCCTGAGTACGGGGATACCACATGTGTGAGACTTTTTGGGAGCCTAGCCGCGTACGGGACCCCAAAAACCAAGCACCGCCTTCAGGCTTTCTAAGGGTGTAAATTTTTGATTTCACTTCTCACTGCCTATCACAGTTTCAGAGGCCATGGAATGCCCAGATGGCACAAAACCCCCCCCCCCCCAAATGACCCCATTTTGGAAAGTAGACACCCCAAGCTATTTGCTGAGAGGTATGGTGAGTATTTTGCAGATCTCGCTTTTTGTCACAAAGTTTTGAAAATTGAAAAAAAAAAATGTCTTTCTTCATTTTCAAAAACAAATGAGAGCTGTAAAATACTCACCATGCCTCTCATCAAACAGATTGGGGTGTCTACTTTCCAAAATGGGGTCATTTGGGGGGGTTTTGTGCTATTTTGGCATTTTATGGCCTTCGAAACTGTGATAGGTAGTGAGGAGTCAAATCAAAAATTTGTGCCTAGAAATCCTGAAGGCGGTGATTGGTTTTCGGGGTCCCGTACGCGGCTAGGCTCCTAAAAAGTCCCACACATGTGGTATCCCCGTACTCAGGAGAAGCAGCAAAATTTATTTTGGGGTGCAATTCCACATATAACCATGGCATGTGTGAGCAATATATCATTTTGTGACAACTTTTTGTAATTTTTTATTTTTTTTGTCATTATTCAATCACTTGGGACAAAAAAAAAATAAAATATTCAATGGGCTCAACAGGCCTCTCAGCAATTTCCTTGGGGTGTCTACTTTCTAAAATGGGGTCATTTGGGGGGGTTTTGTGCTATTTTGGCATTTTATGGCCTTCAAAACTGTGATAGGTAGTGAGGAGTGAAATCAAAAATTTGCGCCCTTAGAAATCCTGAAGGCGGTGCTTGGTTTCCGGGGTCCCGTACGTGGCTAGGCTCCCAAAAAGTCCCACACATGTGGTATCCCCGTACTCAGGAGAAGCAGCAGAATGTATTTTGGGGTGCAATTCCACATATAACCATGGCATGTGTGAGCAATATATCATTTAGTGACAACTTTTTGTAATTTTTTTTTTTTTTTTTTGTCATTATTCAATCACTTGGGACAAAAAAAAAAAAAATATTCAATGGGCTCAACATGCCTCTCAGCAATTTCCTTGGGGTGTCTACTTTCTAAAATGGGGTCATTTGGGGGGGTTTTGTACTGCCCTGCCATTTTAGCACCTCAAGAAATGAGATAGGCAGTCATAAATTTAAAGCTGTGTAAATTCCAGAAAATGTACCCTAGTTTGTAAACGCTATAACTTTTGCGCAAACCAATAAATATACGCTTATTGACATTTTTTTTACTAAAGACATGTGGCTGAATACATTTTGGCCTAAATGTATGACTAAAATTGAGTTTATTCGATTTTTCTTATAACAAAAAGTAGAAAATATCATTTTTTTTTTCAAAATTTTACGGTCTTTTTCCGTTTATATCGCAAAAAATAAAAATCGCAGAGGCAATCAAATACCATTAAAAGAAAGCTCTATTTGTGGGAAGAAAAGGACGCAAATTTCGTTTGGGTACAACATTGCATGTCCGCACAATTTACAGTTAAAGCAGCGCAGTGCAAAATTCTGAATTCACCTCTGGTCCTTTAGCTACCAAATGGTCCGGGGCTTAAGTGGTTAATCCAGCAATTTCAATGATTCATGTAAGTGCCAAGCAGTTCTCTGCTCAGAGCTGTCAAACTTTGCCAGCTGCTTTTTTTTTTATCACAACATTGCTCAGAGCTGATAAATCCAAAGAAACATATCATTTTGTTCTTAAAGGGATGAACTTCGGTCTGCAAATGAGGTCAGTTTAACCGCTTAAAGACAAAGCCTTTTTCTGAAACTTGTTACTTACAAGTTAAAACCAGTATTTTTTTGCTAGAAAATTACTTGGAACCCCCAAACATATATATATATATATATATATATATATATATATATAGAATGTATGTGTATATATATATATATATATTTTTAGCAGAGACCATAGAGAATAAAATGGTGGTCGTTGCAATATTTTATGTCACACTGTATTTGCATAGCGGTATTCCAAAATCAATTTCTTGGGGAAAAAAATACATTTTAATCAATTAAAAAAAAAAAAAAACACGGTAAAGTTAGCCCAATTTTTTTTGTATAACATAAAGATGATGTTACGCAGAGAATTGAGAGTATCGTGATCTTTATTCTAAGCAAAAAAATTGTGATTCTCATTATATCCAGAATCATGCAGCTCTAAAACCTCATAGATTTCTAGGAGCATTGCGAAGCAAGAAGAACCTAAAATGATGCATTTGGGTGGCAAAAATATGAATGCAATCTACTCACTAAGGGAAGAACCTCTGGGGGAATCTAGGATGGAAAAGGACCTGGGGGTCCTATTGGATGATAGACTCAGCAGTGGCATGCAATGCAATGCAAAGCTGCTGCAAGCAAACCAAACAGAATATTGGCATGCACTAAAAGGGGATTAACTCGAGAATTAAAACAATAATTCTCCCACTCTACAAGACTCTGGTCCGGCTGCACATGGAGTATGCCATCCAGTTCTGGGCACCAGTCTTCAGGAAGGATGTGATGTAACTGGAGAGAGCCCAGAGAAGGGCAACAAAGCTAATTAACCACCTCCTACCAGATGGATGTCCCTGGACGTCCTTGACTTTGAGCCGGGATATCTGAATGATGCCTGCAGCTACAGGCATCATTCAGATATCGTTTTTTAGAGCTGGCAATTCTGTGTACCGTAAGAACAATCATAGCGGCTGTTCCACCGCTTGATCGTTCTTACAGGCGGCGAGAGGGGACGCCTCCCGCCGCCCTCTGGTGCTTCTACCGACTCACCTGTGCGATTGGTGAGTCGGTGACAGGATCCGCCGGCCACGGCTTCTTACCATAGAGATTTCCGGCGGACCAGATGGTCGCCGGAGTCTCTATGATCATTCGGAGGCTGGGCGCGATGTGAAAACGGCGCCGCCTCGGCTAGGAAGCGGTGATCGTTTTTTTATTTTTTTTTATTTCAGGCTTCCCAGCCTAGAGGTGAGATGTGGGGTCTTATTGACCCCATATCTCACTGTAAAGAGGACCTGTCATGCTTATTCTTATTACAAGGGATGTTTACATTCCTTGTAATAGGAATAAAAGTGATCAACATATTTTTTATTTTTTTAAAAGTGTCAAAGTAAAAATTTTTAAGTAAAATTAACAATAATAATTTTTTTTTTTTAAAGTGCCCCTGTCCCCGGTAGCTCGTACGCAAAACGGTGTTCAGAACACACATGTGAGGTATCGCAGCGAACGTTAGAGCGAGAGCAATAATTCTAGCCCTAGACCTCCTCTGTAACTCAAAACATGTAACCAGTAAAAAAAAAATTAAAACGTCGCCCATGAGGATTTTTAAGTACCGAAGTTTGGCGCCATTCCACGAGCGTGTGTAATTTTGAAGGGTGACATGTTGGGTATCTATTTACTCGGTGTAACTTCATCTTTCACATTATGCAAAAAAGTTGGGCTAACTTTAATGTTTTAATATTTTTAAATTCATGAAACAGTTTTTTTTTCCCCCAAAAATGCGTTTGAAAAATTATTGCGCAAATATCGTGCGAGATAAAAAGTTGCAATGACCGCTTTTTTATTCCCTAGGGTGTCTGCTAAAAAAACGTATATAGTGTTTGGGGTTCTGAGTAATTTTCTAGCAAAAAAAATAGAATTTTTACATGTAGGAGCGAAGTGTCAGAATTGGCCCGGATGGGAAGTGGTTAAGGGAATGGAGGACCTTAGTTATGAAGAAAGGTTGCGAGCACTGAACTTATTCTCTCTGGAGAAGATGCTTGAGAGGAGATATGATTTCAATGTACAAATACCGTACTGGTGACCCCACAATAGGGATAAAACTTTTTCCGTGAAAGGGAATTTTAAGACACGCGGCCATTCGCTAGAAATTAGAAGAGAAGCGGTTTAACCTTAAACTGTGTAGAGGGTTCTTTAGTGTAAGAGCGGTAAGGATGTGGAATTCTCTTCCACAGGCAGTGGTTTTAGCGGGTAGCATCGATAATTTTAAAAAACTATTAGGCACCTGAGCGACCATAACATACAGGGATATACAATGTAATAACATAAAAGCACACACATAGGTTGGACTTGATGGACTTGTCTTTTTTTTCAACCTCACCTACTATGTAACCTGGAAATGTAATGTGGCTGCCCTTGTACCTAATTTATCACAAGCTATATATATATATATATATATAGAAACAAGAGAATAGAGAATTAAAATTAACATTATTACTAGTATCCCCCTGATCTTTTATAATTTACGAGTATATAGTCATTTAAGAAGCTAGAAATTCCCTTTGATTAGTTAGAATTCAGTTATAAGCCCATAATACAATGCATTAGTATATTTAAAAGATATAAGGTGGAGACTCTTGATTTATTCAAGAACAAACAAGTGATTTTGAGAGATATAAAATCCACATGACAGCCTCTTATTTCAGCATTGCAATGAAGCAATGGGGTTTATCAATACATATAGTTTTAGGGATTGGAGTAAATTATTAGAAATCTTAGTTTTCATTGGTTAAAACTTGTTTTGATGGCTACAATTTTACTCTGTTTTGCTATATATGCGTCTCTTGTACTGGGCTTTTTCATGGGGTTTTTTTTTCCACCTGGCAGCTCTGTGTGAAATATGATTGGATTGAACACATTTTACCCAGCTGTTCTCCTGGAATTATGTCAGCCAGGTATTAGATTTCTGGTTTGGAACTGTATTTACAAGTTCAAGAAATAAAGAACTTAGTAAAATTAAATCATCCACATGAAGTCTCTGGAGAGGCTTGTGCAGGAAGTGTTTCAATAAAATAGACTATTGCTAAAAGGTACTCTCTGACCTACATCTATTAATGACTAGCCAGTGTTTGGGGACTGAAATTCATGGCTTGATATAAACACATCCAGTTATTTTCTAATATAGAATACAGCGACTTGACAAGTTTCTCTCTCACTAGTTTTCTGATTTATAAAGGTTGTATATGGCACATGGAGTGTACATGGCCATATTATTTAGTAAATGTCAATCGCAGTTGGCTATATCAATCAGTATTTCAGATCATCAAAGTTTGGCACTTGGGATTAGATGAAAACTTTTAGGCTGTTTTTCCTTCTCCAAAAACTTTCAGTTAATGAGAAGAACAGTAACTTTTCACTACTCAAACCCTTCTTGCACAATAGTTGATGTGCGTGGCTGCGTGTAGAGTCTGCAGTCAACTTGCAGGAATAAATATATACTTGGATATAACTGAGATATACTAATAGCCACTTAGTCAAAAACTTCACATGCATGGATATTTGATGCTTCTTTAACCGCTTTAATGCTGGGTACTTTCACTCCCTTCCTGCCCAGGCCAACTTTCAGCTTTCAACGCTGTCACACGCTGTCACACGACCGTTTTTAATGACGAGAAAAATTTCATTTTTTAAAATGGTCATTAAAAATGATCGTGTGTGGGCTTCAGAGCATTTTTCACGACGTGAAAAACGGCCATGAAAAATTTGGAACATGCTCTAATTTTTCACGTCGTTTCTTACATCGTTGTTTTTCTCGTCATGAAAAACGGCCATGTGTAGGCTTTAACGACGTGAAAAAAAATGTGCATGCTCAGAATCAAGTATGAGACGGGAGCGCTCGTTCTGGTAAAACTAGCGTTCTTAATGGAGATAGCACATTCGTCACGCTGTAACGGACTGAAAAGCACAATGCTGAAAAGCGCGAATTGTCGCTCAACAAACTTTACTAATATGAAGGGTGGCGCCATCCAAATGGAACTTCCCCTTTATAGTGCCGTCGTACGTGTTGTACGTCACCGCGCTTTACTCAAACATTTTTTTCCACGATAGTGTGTAGGCAAGGCAGGCTTGAGAGGAAACACGAAAAATCACGTCGAGAAAAATGCAGTTTTTTTTAATGACATTAAAAACGGTCGTGTGTACATGGCATGACAATTGGGCGGTCATGCAATGCTGTACCCAAATTACATTTTATAAATTTCTTCCCACAAATAGAGCTTTCTTTTGGTGTTATTTAACCACTTAACGACCGCCCACCGCCGATTTACGTCGGCAGAATGGCACCGACAGGCAGAATCACGTAGATCTACGTGATCGCCTTTGTGCAGTTGGGGGGTCCATCCGGACCCCCCTTCACTGCAGTGAGCGGCCGTTAAGTGTTCGGGAGCGATCAGGCATGAGGGGGCGGCCGCTCGATTCCGCCCCCCCCCCCCCTCGCGATCGCTCCCGGCCAATGAAAATGCTTCCTCCGCCATGTGATGTAAACACAGGCTGGAGGAAGTGATGTCATCTCCCTCGCCGCGGTCTTTTCGTTCCCGGCGCCGAGGAGAGAAGACAGAGGTTAGTGCTCCAACAGTCCACTGACACGTAGGTACACATAGGCACACAAATCACCCCCCAGTCACCCCCCAGGTCACCCCAAAGCCCCCAATCACAGTGTCACTGATTGCAGTGATCATTTATTTTACTGATCACTGCATTTAGTGTCATCTGTGACTGTAAAAAGTTGCAGGGCAGTTAGGATTAGGCCCCTTTAGGTCCAGGGTAGCCCCCTAAACCCCCCCCCCCTAATAAAGGTTTAACCCCTTGATCACCCCCCAGGTAACCCTTTCACCCCCTAACTTCAGCGTCACTAAGCGATTGTTTTTCCGATCGCTGTATTCGTGTCGCTGGTGTTTTAGATAGGCAGTTATTTTTTTTTAGGTTCGCCGCAGGTTTTTATTAGTGTCAGGTACCCCCATATATTATTTTAACCCCCTGATTGCCCCTAGAGTTAACCCTTTCACCAGTGATCGCCGTATAAGCGTCACTGGTGTCACTGGTTAGCCAGTAAGTTATTTAGTTATTTAGGTTACCCGTCAGGTTTTTATATAGCGTCGGGTACCCCCATATTTAACCTAATAAAGGTTTTAACCCCCTGATTGCCCCTAGTTAACCCTTTCACCAGTGATCACCATATAAAGGTTACGGGTGACGCTGGTTGATTAGTTTGCTTTTTGTAGCATCAGGGCACCCGCCGTATATAACCCAATAAAGGTTTAACCCCCCTGATCGCCCGGCGGGTGAGATCAATTAGGTTTTAGCGCCAGAGAGGGTCTGCGTCGCCCCAGGCAGTGTTGGGTTAGTGCCAGTAACGCTAACACCCACGCGCAAAGCATACACCCCCCTTAGTGGTATAGTATCTGATCAGATCTATACTAGCATCCCCAGCGGTTTAGGGTTCCCAAAAACGCAGTGTTAGCGGGATCAGCCCAGATACCTGCTAGCGCCTGCGTTTAGCCCCTCCACCCAGCCCAGCCCACCCAAGTGCAGTATCGATCGATCACTGTCACTTACCAAACACAACACACATAACTGCAGCGTTCGCAGAGACAGGCCTGATCCCTGCGATCGCTAACAGTTTTTTTGTAGCGTTTGATATATTTGCTGACGACAGTCAGGTGCTTTTTTTCCTGTGAATCTTACTAGTGTACCCCTAAATTTAGAGCCCAAAATGGCAAGACAAAGGTACACTAGTAAAGAGGCCTACGAGATTCTGAGCATGACAGATAGCGAAGAGGAGGTCACGTATCTGTCAGATTCAGGCTCAGAATATCTTCCCGTAGAAGACAGTGACGTCAGCGGCCCCACGTCAGATAGCTCTGACGACGAAGTTGAGGTCCCTGCTAAGGTCAGGTGTACCCGATCCCGATCTTCTGAGGTTGTTGAGGAGCAAGAACCGCAGGTCTCTCGTATCATGGAGCAGAGTAGTACTAGCGCCGCTATTCCTTCTGGTGAACTGGCAAGCACCAGCGGCCTAGTCGAGCCTGGACGTACATCCAGCACTGCAGTAACACTTGGTGACGTGGCGAGTCCCATAAGTGCAGTTCAAGCTGGCGAGGTGGCAAGCACAAGTAGTGTCCCGCTGCCACCAAGAAGACAAAGGCAGGCCCGTCGTGCCCATACTGCCCTTCCTGCAGAATTCGCCTATCCTGATTGGGTCCCCACCACTTCTGCAGAACCCGTACTTCCCCCATTCACTGCCCAACCCGGTATTCAGGTGGAAACAGCTGATTTTATTCCAATTGATTTTTATTCGCTGTTTTTCACGGAAGATCTCTATAGATCTATTGTGGACCAGAGTAATTTATATGCTGGTCAATTTATCGCCGCTAACCCCCAGTTGCCTAAAATTGCCAGAAATTGGAAACCAATTACGGTTTCCGAATTTAAGACCTTTCTGGGCCTTTCCCTCAACATGGGCACACATAAATTTCCGTCATTGCGTGCTTATTGGTCCACGCACCCAATTGACCACATGCCCGTGTTCTCTGCCTCCATGTCCAGGGCACGATACGAGCAGATTTTGCGGTTCATGCACTTCAACGACAATGAACTTTGTCGTCCACGTGGGGACCCTGAATACGACCGGCTCTATAAAATTCGGCCCCTCATAAACCACTTCAACGAACGTTTTGCAGCCTTGTTTACTCCCGATCAAGTTGTCTGCGTTGATGAGTCCCTGATTAAATTTTCTGGCCGCTTGTCTTTCAAGCAGTACCTTCCCAGCAAGCGTGCCAGATACGGGGTCAAGCTCTACAAGTTCTGTGACAGGGCAACAGGCTATGTAGTGAACTTTACGGTTTATGAGGGAAAAGATAGTCAGATTGAGTCAGTCAACTGCCCGGATTACATAGGGAGCGCTGGCAAGATAGTGTGGAACTTGGTGTCACCCTTATTCGGAAAGGGGTACCACTTGTATGTGGACAATTATTACACGAGCGTGCCACTGTTTAGTCACTTGTTTGATCATCAGATTGGAGCATGTGGCACCGTGCGACCTAATCGCCGGGGCTTTCCCCAGCGGCTTGTAGATGCCCGTCTTGGGCTGGGGGAGAGAGCCTGCTTGAAGTGTAATAACTTGCTCGCTATGAAGTGGAGGGACAATAAGAATGTTTTCCTTCTTACCTCCCTTCATGCAGACACGACAGTCCAAATTCGTACGGCGACTGGTGTTGTGGAGAAACCCCTCTGTGTCCACGAATATAACCAAAATATGGGAGGGGTGGACCTCAACGACCAGTTGATGGCGCCGTATCTAATTGACCGTAAGGCGAGACGCTGGTACAAAAAAGTGTCTCTATCATTATTCCAATTGGCTTTGCTGAACGCTCATGTGCTATACAGAGCTTCAGGCGGGACGTTATCTCTTCTAAAATTCCAGAATGAGATAGTCACAGAACTCCTGTATCCAGGCGGTTCTGCACCTCACCATCCCCAACCAAATGCAGTAAGCCGGCTGCATGAGAGGCATTATTCGTATGTCCTCCCGAGTACCCCTACCCAAAGCCACCCCCAAAAAAGATGTTGTGTCTGTAGCAAGCGCGGATTTAGGCGTGACACCCGTAGTTTTTGTCCACTCTGTCCTGACAAGCCTGGTCTTTGCCAAGGTGAATGTTTTGAACGCTACCACTCAAAAGTGAAGTTTTAGCGTAGGGTACAGCATTTCACAGACAAGGACACACTTACACAGGGTCTCCCAAGATGCCATTACATTTTGAGAGACCCGAACCATTACAGTTGTAAAGTTACAAAAAAAAGTGTAAAAAAGAAAAAAAAACGTAAAAAACAAAACACAAAAAAAATATAAAATAAAAAAACCAAAAATAGTTGTCGTTTTATTGTTCTCTCTCTCTCTATTTTCTCTCTATTGTTCTGCTCTTTTTTACTGTATTCTATTCTGCAATGTTTTATCATGCTTGCTTTTCAGGTATGTAATTTTTTGTTTTCAGGTGCGCCATTCAACTGCAGCGCGGAATTATTTATCTTGACAGCAACAGCGTTTGCTCCCACGATACATAAAGCCGTGACTCCAGTGCTGTAGGAGGTGATTTCACCACCACAGTTAAAAAAAGAGCATATATGCCGAAGCATGGGGGCAGCAGGGGCGGAGGAGCGATTTTGCTCCTAATGCCGCGTACATACGGTCGAAATTCCAACGGAGGCCTGCCCGTGGAAAATTCCGACCGTGTGTACGCGGCATAACTTTTTTGCGGGAGGATGCCCCCATGCTTCGGCATATATATATTTTAGGCACAGGTTGCGTTAAAACATTTTTTTATTTTTTACTAGGTTTTGTTTTGGTATTTGCTTTGCAGGTATGGCATGGTAAGGTCTTACTGTTGTACTGTAATGTTACTTTGTTTTAATGTTAACCACCATTTGCTTAGCAGGTACGCCATTCAGTTGCAGCGCGGATCTATTTATCTTGACAGCAACAGCGTTTGCTCCCACGATACATAAAGCCGTGACTCCAACGCTGTAGGAGGTGATTTCACCACCACAGTTAAAAAAAAGAGCATATATGCCGAAGCATGGGGGCAGCAGGGGCGGAGGAGCGATTTTGCTCCTAATGCCGCGTATATACGGTCGAAATTCCAACGGAGGCTTGCCCCTGGAAAAGTCCGACCGTGTGTACGCGGCATAACCTTTTATGCCGCGTACATACGGTCGAAATTCCGACGAAGGCTTGACCGTGTGTACGCGGCATAACTTTTTTGCGGGAGGATGCCCCCATGCTTCGGCATATATGCCCATCATTAGAAGTGGGTGGATGAAGGGAGGTATTCTAATGGTGGGCATACCCACCAATCAATCTTATTTTTTCGTTCAGCCAATAGGCTGTATGAAAAAAAAGATTACAATACATGTCCAACAAGGACCAGCAACGTACTGGTATGTTGCTGGACTTTGAATGTTTATACCAGAATGATGCCTGCGGGTTTAGGTATCATCTTGGTATCATTCTTTTCAGCCAGCAGCCGGCTTTCATGTAAAAGCAATTCTAGCAGATAATTAGCCTCTAGACTGCTTTTACAAGCAGTGGGAGGGAATGTCCCCCCCCCCGGATATAAAAAGCGCCATTGGGAAATTGGGAAAGCATTTTATCACACCGATCTTGGTGTGGTCAGATGCTTTGAGGGCAGAGGAAAGATCTAGGGTCTAACCCCCCAATTTTTTTCAAAAAAAGAGTACCTGTCACTACTTATTGCTATCATAGGGGATATTTACATTCCCTGAGATAACGATAAAAATGGTAAAAAAATAAAATATGGAAGGCACAGTTTAAAAATAAAATAAAAAAGCCAAATAAATAATAAAAAAAAAAAAAAGCACCGCTGTCCCCCCCTGCTCTTGCGCAAAGGCGAACGCATGCGTCGGTCTAGCGTCATATGTAAACAGCAATTGCATCATGCATGTGAGGTATCACCGCGAAGGTCAGATCGAGGGCAGTCATTTTAGCAGTAGACCTCCTCTGTAAATCTAACGTGGTAACCTGTAAAGGCTTTTAAATGCTTTTAAAAATGAATGTAGTTTGTCGCCGCTGCGCGTTTGTGCGCAATTTTAAAGCATGTCGTGTTTGGTATCCATGTACTCGGCCTATGATCATCTTTTTTATTTCATCAAACATTTGGGCAATATAGTGTTTTTTAGTGCATTAAAAATAAAAAAAGTGTGTTTTTCCCCCAAAAAATGCGTTTAAAAAATCGCTGCGCAAATACTGTGTGGAAAAAAAAAATGCAACACCCACTATTTTAATCTGTAGGGCCTTTGCTTTAAAAAAATATATAATGTTTGGGGGTTCAACATAATTTTCTTGCAAAAAATTTTTTTTTTTTCATGTAAACAAAAAGTGTCAGAAAGGGCTTTGTCTTCAAGTGGTTAGAAGAGTGGATGATGTGTGACATAAGCTTCCTAATGTTGTGCATAAAATGCCAGGACAGTTCAAAACCCCCCCCAAATGACCCCATTTTGTAAAGTAGACACCTCAAGCTATTTGCTGAGAGGCATGTTGAGCCCATTGAATATTTTTTTTTTTTGTCCCAAGTGATTGAATAATGACCAAAAAAAAAAAATGTACAAAAAGTTGTCACTAAATTATATATTGCTCAAACATGCCATGGGCATATGTGGAATTACACCCCAAAATACATTCTGTTGCTTCTCCTGAGTACGGGGATACCACATGTGTGGGACTTTTTGGGAGCCTAGTCGCGTACGGGACCCCAAAAACCAAGCACCGCCTTCAGGATTTCTATGGGTGTAAATTTTTGATTTCACTCCTCACTGCCTATCACAGTTTCGGAGGCCATGGAATGCCCAGATGGCACAAAACCCCCCCAAATGACCCCATTTTGGAAAGTAGACACCCCAAGCTATTTGCTGAGAGGTATGTTGAGTATTTTGCAGATCTCGCTTTTTGTCACAAAGTTTTGAAAATGTAAAAAAAGAAAAAAAAATGTCTTTCTTAATTTTCAAAAACAAATGAGAGCTGTAAAATACTCACCATGCCTCTCCGCAAATAGCTTGGGGTGTCTACTTTCCAAAATGGGGTCATTTGTGGGGGTTTTGGGCTATTTTGACATTTTATGGCCTTCAAAACTGTGATAGGTAGTGAGGAGTGAAATCAAAAATGTATGCCCTTAGAAACCTTGAAGGCGGTGCTTGGTTTTTGGGGTCCCGTACGCGGCTAGGCTCCCAAAAAGTCCCACACATGTGGTATCCCCGTACTCAGGAGAAGCAGCAGAATGTATTTTGGGGTGTAATTTCACATATAACCATGGCATGTGTGAGCAATATATCATTTAGTGACAACTTTTTGTACATTTTTTTTTTTTTCTTTTTGTCATTATTCAATCATTTGGGACAAAAATAAAAATATTCAATGGGCTCAACATGCCTCTCAGCAAATAGCTTGGGGTGTCTACTTTCCAAAATGGGGTCATTTGGGGGGGTTTTGTGCCATCTTGGCATTTTATGGCCTTCAAAACTGTGATAGGTAGTGAGGAGTGAAATCAAAAATTTATGCCCTTAGAAACCTTGAAGGCGGTGCTTGGTTTTTGGGGTCCCGTACGCGGCTAGGCTCCCAAAAAGTCCCACACATGTGGTATCCCCGTACTCAGGAGAAGCAGCAGAATGTATTTTGGGGTGTAATTTCACATATGCCCATGGCATGTGTGAGCAATATATCATTTAGTGACAACTTTGTGCAAAAAAAAAAAAGTTTGTCATATTCCCGCAACTTGTGGCAAAATATAAAATATTCCATGGACTGAACATGCCTCTCAGTAAATAGCTTGGGGTGTCTACTTTCCAAAATGGGGTCATTTGGGGGGGTTTTGTGCTATTTTGGCATTTTATGGCCTTCGAAACTGTGATAGGTAGTGAGGAGTGAAATCAAAAATTTGCGCCCTTAGAAATCCTGAAGGCGGTGCTTGGTTTCCGGGGTCCCGTACGTGGCTAGGCTCCTAAAAAGTCCCACACATGTGGTATCCCCGTACTCAGGAGAAGCAGCAGAATGTATTTTGGGGTGCAATTCCACATATAACCATGGCATGTGTGAGCAATATATCATTTAGTGACAACTTTTTGTAATTTTTTTTTTTTTTTTTGTCATTATTCAATCACTTGGGACAAAAAAAAAATATTCAATGGGCTCAACATGCCTCTCAGCAATTTCCTTGGGGTGTCTACTTTCCAAAATGGGGTCATTTGGGGGGGTTTTGTACTGCCCTGCCATTTTAGCACCTCAAGAAATGAGATAGGCAGTCATAAATTTAAAGCTGTGTAAATTTCAGAAAATGTACCCTAGTTTGTAAACGCTATAACTTTTGCGCAAACCAATAAATATACGCTTATTGACATTTTTTTTACTAAAGACATGTGGCTGAATACATTTTGGCCTAAATGTATGACTAAAATTGAGTTTATTCGATTTTTCTTATAACAAAAAGTAGAAAATATCATTTTTTTTCAAAATTTTCGTTTTTTTCTGTTTATATCGCAAAAAATAAAAATCGCAGAGGCAATCAAATACCATTAAAAGAAAGCTCTATTTGTGGGAAGAAAAGGACACAAACTTCATTTGGGTACAACATTGCATGTCCGCACAATTTACAGTTAAAGCAGCGCAGTGCCGAATCCCAAAAACAGGCCTGGTCCTAATGGCCCGAAATGGTCCGGGGCTTAAGTGGTTAATCACTCTAAATATTTGGGGGAAAAAATAAGTAGATTAAGTAATTTTTCCTCCTGCACTGATGTGCGCTGATGAGGCACTAATATGTCGCACTGATGGGTGGCACTGACTAGCATCACTGATTGGTGTCACTGGTGGGCACTGATGATCAGTGCCTTGATTACCTATACAGTCTCCCCTGAGAGGAGATGCCGCTGATCGGCTCTCCTCGTCTCACACTCTGTCAGTGCGGGGCGAAGAGAGCTGATAAACGGCACTTCTGTGTTTTTCATGTGATCGGCTGTGATTGGACACAGCCGATCACATGGGTAAGGAGCTGCGTCATCACGGACGAGCAAGAGCGGTGAGATTGTGGTAACATATGACATTGCCCCAGAACGAGAGACAGTTGAACATTACTGTACAATTATTCCTTATTACGCTGTTATAAATGGTTTAAGATTTGTTTTAACCACTTCAGCCCCATTTTGCGATTCGTCACTGCATCGCTTTAACTGACAATTGCACAACGTGGCTCCCAAACAAAATTGGCGTCCTTTTTTTCCCACAAATAGAGCTTTCTTATGGTGGTATTTGATCACCTCTGCGGTTTTTATTTTTGCGCTATAAACAAAAATAGAGCGACAATTTTGAAAAAAATTCAATATTTTTTGCTATAATAAATATCCCCAAAATATATATATATATAATATAAAAAATTCCTCAGTTTAGACCGATACGTATTCTTCTACATATTTTTGGTAAAAAAAATCGCAATAAGCGTTTACTGTTTGGTTTGCGCAACAGTTGTAGCATCTACAAAGTAGGGGGTAGTTTTATGGCATTTTTGTAAAAAATTTTTTTTTACTAGTAATGGCGGCGATCAGAGATTTTTATTGTGACTGCGACTTTATGGCAGACGCACCGGACACTTTTGACACATTTTTGGGACCAATGTCATTTTTACAGCGATCAGTGCTATAAAAATGCACTGGTTACTGTAAAAATGACACTGGCAGTGAAGGGGTTAAGTCAGTACTAGGGAGTGATGCTTACTGTTAGGGGGCGTGGCTACAAGTGACACGTCACTGATGACCGTTCCCGATCACGGGGTTACAGCCATCAGTGACAGTGTCACTAGGCAGAATAAGGGAATGCCTTGTTTACAAAGGCATCCCCCTGTTCTGCCTTTGCCGACTGCAATCGCGGGCGGCCCGAGAACATTGAATTCCTGGGACCCACGAGCACAATCACGAGGCACGCGCGTGGCCCCTGGGCGGCAAATTTAAAGGCACGTACAGGTACGCCCATTTGCCTGCCCGTGCCATTCTTTTGACGTACATCTGCGTGCGGCGGTCGGCAAGTGGTTAAATAGTATATACAGTTTTTTAAGCTCTCTGTGCATGTACAAAACTCTCCAAGCATTAAAAAAAAACATTTTTAAGCTTTAAGTTGTTAAACTTATACATTTTAGATTGGAAAATAAATACGTATACAAGCAGTTCCCGAGTTGCCTACATCTGACTTGCAGTATCTCACAAAAGTGAGTACACCCCTCACATTTTTGTAAATATTAAATTATATCTTTTCATGTGACAACACTGAAGAAATTTCACTTTGCTACAATGTAAAGTAGTGAGTGTACAGCTTGTATAACGGTGTAAATTTGCTGCCCCCTCAAAATAACTCAACACACAGCCATTAAAGCGGAGGTTCTGCGGCAGATTGTTTTTTTTTTTTTTTTGCTGCATTCAATGTGGTTTAACATCACCAGTTAGTACTCACTTGTTTGGCAACTAGAACCATCCACCGTCCGTTTTCGTTTAAAAGATATAAACTTTTAAAAATCGCTGTAGGGATTTCCCATTTTGCTTGTGGGCATTGTGAAGCCCACAAGCACTAACTTCCTGCACTGACTTCCTGGAAGCGGTGAATGCACGGCTCCCGGCATTCACCGCTCCTTTTCGAGCATGAGGACATAGAACGGGGACATATTGGATTGCAAAGATTTGTTGCACTCCGTATTTTCAACGTCCTTTTACCTCGTGTGTACATGTGAGTAATGGGGATATTCACCTGAATGCCCTTTTCTAAAATGGCGATTTCAGCTACGCCCCCGTCACGTGACCGGTGTCACGCGTCGCTCCTTAGTAGAAAATCTTGCGGGATTATGAAGGAAGCCGTTCGCGTAGTATGTTGGGAAGCACACACTGCGGTTAGCTCCCAGAGAGCAATGCGGCGAACTCCCACACATCACTGCGGCGCTGGGAACACGCCTACTCCCGCGGGAGGGAAACCAAGGAACTTTTAAATATTAAGGTATGTACATGTCAGAAAAAAAAATTTTTGGGGTCAATTGTGCATCCTTGTTGTGCAATGAAGTGGAGAAGACAGTATTGTGATTTGGGTGAACCTCCGCTTTAATGTCTAAACCGCTGGCAACAAAAGTGAGTACACCCGTACGTGAAAATGTCCAAATTGGGCCCAATTAGCCTTTTTCCCTCCCCGGTGTCATGTGACTCGTTAGTGTTACAAGGTCTCGGGTGTGAATGGGGAGTAAGCGTGTTCAATTTGGTGTTATTGCTCTCACTCTCTCATAATGGTCACTGGAAGTTCAACATGGCACCTCATGGCAAAGAACTCTGAGGATATCACGAAAAGTTGTTTCTCTACATAAAGATGACCTAGGCTATAGGAAGATTGCAGAGACCCTAAAACTGAGCTGCAGCACAGTGGCCAAGACCATACAGCGGTTTAACAGGACAGGTTTCACTCAGAACAGGACTCGCCATGGTCGGCCAAAGAAGTTGAGTCTCATACTGACAGAGAGAGACAACAAGAAGTCAGAGGAAATCTACCCTTAGGAAGGGAAATTCACTCCTGCCGCAGACATACACTTGGGATTTCCGACAACAAATGTTCGATGGGAGCTTTTGGACGGAAATTCCGACCATATGTATGCCCCATCGGACATTTTCTGTCGGAATTTCCTACAACAAAAATTTGAGAGCTGGTTCTCAAATTTTCCGACAACAAAACTTGTGTGTACTGTGACAGCAGGAAGGTAAAGTCACCTGGTTGCATCCAGGGGGGTAGATATATTTCGCCCAGATTCAGGCTTTACGCCGACTTATACAGCTAGGTGGAGAGTTGTATAAGCCCAGCTGAGACTAGTGGGCTCATGGATGACTCATACCTCTAGGGAGAGGGCTGGGCGTCGTGCAGACAGGGAGTTGATGAGACCAGCTGAACCTTGTCAGCTCATTTAGGCCTCTATAAGAAACTCCCAGATTCATTAGATGTTAGCTCATGCCTGGAAGCAGACCTGTGTGGACTGTCTAGGGAGAGTGAACCCCTGTGCGGTGAGAGAAAGCCTGTGTGGCTATATTTTGCTTGGACATTTAAAACCAGGGACTAGGACAGCACTAGGCTGATCCCAGTTGTTAGTTAGGAAACCTGTATGTTTAGTCAGAGGTCAAGTTGACCAGGATTTATTTTGTTTGTTTCTTTTGCTTTGCTGTGTTTTTGTCACTGTAAATAGAAAATAAACGGCACCTTTTTGATTTTGAAAACCACAACCTCCGTCTGCTGGGCCTGTTTTTGTGTGGGGAGCCCATCCCGGGGGTCACACACACCCGCTGCCGAGCTAACCCCCTCACAGTTGGTGGAGAACCAGTGGCAGTTTTTTTTTAAGCCAGCATGGAGGAGATACTGAAACAGCTGGCTCTAGCAAATGCCAATCAACAGCAGACAAATGCAGGTTTGCAAAAGAGCCTTGCAGCTCAACAACAGAACTTCGCAGCCCAGCAGCAAGCTCATCAACAGAGCCTTGCAGCCCAGCAGCAAGCTCACCAACAGAGTCTGGAAGCTCAGCAACAAGCCCAGCAACGATCTGAGGCCCGCTTCATAGACCTATTACAGAAGCAAGAGCAGAGACTACAACAAATGGAAGCAGTAATGCAGCAACGTCCGCAGACCAGTGAGGAAAGCCGTCCCACTAATACCGCGTCCTTTGGGGTGAGTCGTTTATTGACAAAAATGACTGGAGAGGATGATCCAGAGGTATTTTTGACCACGTTTGAAAGGACTGCTGAAAGAGAAAAGTGGCCTGAGGAGCAGTGGGCTGGACTGGTGGCTCCTCTGTTAACGGGTGAATCGCAGAAAGCTTACTATGACCTAGAGCCTGACCAAGCAAAAGACTATGTGATGCTAAAAGCTGAAATATTGGCAAGGCTGGGTGTCACCCTGGCTGTCCGGGCTCAGCGTGTGCATAACTGGACTTTCCAGCTTGGAAAACCCCCCAGGTCTCAAATGTATGATCTCATTCACCTGAGCAGAAAGTGGCTACAGCCAGAGACTTTGTCCGCACCAAAGATTGTGGAACGTGTTGTAATGGATCGGTTTTTGAGAGCTCTTCCTACTGCCATCCAAAAGTGGGTAAGCCATGGAGACCCAGAGACGGCCGATGGTCTTGTGGATCGTGTGGAGAAATACTTGGCTACAGAGAACCTGACGGCCTCTTCCAGAGACACTCGGACTTTCCACCCTAAGACCAGACCATCCCCAGGGGCGGATAAGATGATTCCAAGGGGTAAGGGTGGAGAGAGTGAGAGGGTGGGAGCTCTACCCCAAGTTTGGCGAGAACAGCCTGGGAAATCAGCGGCTCAAGAGGCGGCAAGAAGGATCATTTGCTACCGCTGCCGGCAAGCGGGACATATTGCAGCAAATTGCCCGGTTTTGGAGGAACCCATGCAGTGTGACTTTCTGACGGGCAGACGTCAGTCGCTGTGTGCGACAGTCGCATGCACTGCCATTCGGGGAACTGAGAAACATTTATGCAAAATGTGTATTAATGGTAGAAATGTTGTGGTATTGCTGGATTCAGGTAGCCTTGTGACCCTGATAAAGGCTGAATTAGTTAAAACAGAGGTCTCTGGGAATAGCAAGGTAGCTGTTATTTGTGTGCATGGGGACACCCGAGAGTATCCAGTGACTACAGTGTGTTTCGAGACCCCCAAAGGTACCCTTTCTCATCCAGTGGGCTTAGTGTCTCAGTTACCGCAGGACGCCATTGTGGGAAGGGATTTTCCGAAGTTCTGGGAACTGTGGGATGATCCTGAGCCCCCCACTGGTGCCCCTATGTACCAGGAATATGATAGCCAGAACTCCTCTGAGAGTGGTGAGGACTCTCCCGAATTTCCCTTGTCAGTATTGGCAGGGGAGACTCAAGAAACTGGAGAGGAGCCCACCTCCTCAGACGAAAACCTACCGTCTGTGGAGTTTTCTGATCTTGAGGTTCACAGGGAAAACTTTGCCACAGAACAGTTGAAAGACCCCGCCCTAATAAAGGCACGGGAAAACGTAGTGAAAATAGATGGCGAGTTAGTGAACCCAGATAATACCTGCACTTACCCATACTTCAGCGTAGAGAAGGACCTACTGTATCGGGTGGCAAAAAGGGCAGAAGAAACCGTTGAGCAGCTTGTGGTGCCCAAACCTTACAGGAAGTTGGTGTTGGAGTTGGCCCATGGGCACATTCTTGGAGGTCATCTGGGGACAGAGAAAACCCGAGAGAGGGTATTACAGAGATTCTATTGGCCTGGGGTGATGAAGGACATAGAAAATTATTGTTCCTCCTGCCCTGTGTGTCAGAGGTCGGCCCCGATGCCACACTTCCGTAGCCCGCTGGTCCCTCTACCCATCATTGAGGTCCCGTTTGAGAGAATCGCAATGGATTTGGTAGGTCCTATAATCAAGTCCGCTAGGGGGCACCAGTACATATTGGTTATAATGGACTATGCCACCCGTTATCCAGAAGCGATCCCTCTCAGAAATACCTCGGCCAAAACCATAGCCAAAGAGCTATCTCTTGTTTTTAGCCGGGTGGGTATTTGTAAAGAACTGCTTACGGACCAAGGTACACCCTTTATGTCCCGGGTTATGAAGGAGCTGTGTAAATTGTTCAAAGTGACGCAAATACGTACATCTGTGTATCACCCCCAAACCGATGGGCTGGTTGAAAGATTCAACAAAACCCTAAAACAAATGTTGAAGAAAGTGGTGGATAGGGATGGAAAGGATTGGGACTGTCTACTTCCTTATTTGATGTTTGCTATTAGGGAGGTGCCCCAATCCTCTACGGGATTCTCCCCCTTTGAGTTACTGTATGGGAGACACCCAAGAGGGCTGTTGGATATTGCCAAGGAAACTTGGGAAAGTGAGAGTTCTCCCCACAGGAGTGTGATTGAGCATGTCGCCCTGATGCAAGATCGAATTGCACAGGTAATGCCCATCGTGAAGGAACATTTGGCCCAAGCGCAGTTGGCACAGCAGAGAGTGTACAACCGTGGAGCCAAGACCCGTACCTTTTCCCCGGGGGATAGGATATTGGTACTTGTCCCTACGGTTGAAAGTAAATTCCTTGCCAAATGGCAAGGCCCCTACGAGATAATGGAAAAAGTGAGCGAAGTGAATTACAAGGTCAGACAACCAGGAAGGCGAAAGCCCGAACAGATCTATCACGTTAATCTGTTGAAAGCCTGGAGGGATAGAGAGTCCCTAGTCGCAGACACTTGGTCACCAGCTCAAACTGGTTGCGTGATTCCTGAGGTTGGAATCGCAGCCACCTTGTCACAACCCCAACAACAGGAGGTTAAGGAGTTTGTGCTTCGCAACAAGGAGGTATTCTCTGAGCTGCCGGGACAAACATCTGGGGTAGAGCATGACATTATTACCCCGCCCGGTGAAAGGGTGAAGTTAAAACCCTATCGGATCCCAGAGGCCCGACGGGAGGCAATACGGGAGGAAGTACAGAAAATGCTGAACTTAGGGGTGATAGAGGAGTCCCAAAGTGATTGGTCTAGTCCCATTGTGTTGGTGCCTAAACCGGATGGGAGCTGGCGATTTTGTAACGATTTTCGTCAGTTGAACAAAGTTACAAAATTTGACACCTACCCCATGCCACGTATAGATGAGTTGATCGACCGGCTGGGAACAGCCCGATACATGACGACTCTTGACCTCACAAAAGGGTATTGGCAAATCCCCCTGGCCAAGTCAGCCAAAGAGAAAACCGCATTTGTAACCCCAGACGGGGCGTTCCAATATAAAAGAATGCCGTTCGGGTTACAGAATGCGCCGGCCACATTCCAGCGGAAAATGGACCAGATGCTGAGGCCCCATCGGAAGTATGCTGCGGCTTACCTGGATGACGTAATTGTCCATAGCACAGATTGGGCCTCACATCTGCCAAAAGTGCAAGCAGTCCTGGACTCTGTTCGGGAAGCAGGGTTTACGGCTAACCCCAAGAAGTGTACCATTGGGCAGGAGGAGGCCAAATATCTTGGGTACACCATTGGGAGGGGAGTAATAAAACCCCAACTCAACAAAGTCGAGGCCATCCAGAGTTGGCCACGTCCCAACAGCAAGAAGCAGGTACGAGCCTTTCTGGGAATCGCTGGGTATTATCGGCGATTCATTCCCCACTTTGCTTCTAAGGCTGTGCCCCTAACCAACCTGACGAAGGGGAAAGGGTCGGTCATGATTAAATGGACCCCCGAGGCTGAGGCAGCATTCCAATTCTTGAAACAAGCCTTATGTAGCCAGCCAGTGTTGTACTCACCCGACTTCTCTAAAGACTTTGTCGTACAAAGTGATGCGTCAGATGTGGGGTTAGGAGCAGTATTGTCCCAGGTCTGGAACGGGGAAGAGCACCCAGTCATTTACCTCAGCAGGAAGTTGAAGTCCCATGAGGTAAATTACGCCACCGTTGAAAAGGAGTGTTTAGCGGTGAAGTGGGCTCTAGATTCCCTTCGGTACTACCTGCTAGGTAGGCACTTTGACATGGTTACGGATCACGCTCCGTTAAAGTGGATGGCTCAAAACAAGGAAACAAATAGAAGAGTGAATAGGTGGTTCCTGGCCCTCCAGGAATTCAACTTCACAGTAAAGCATCGCCCTGGCGTTCAAATGGGGAATGTGGATGCTTTGTCTCGAGTACATGAATGCCTGATTGCTGGTGTTCCAACCCCGAGGTTAAAACAAGAGGGGGGGGTATGTGACAGCAGGAAGGTAAAGTCACCTGGTTGCATCCAGGGGGGTAGATATATTTCGCCCAGATTCAGGCTTTACGCCGACTTATACAGCTAGGTGGAGAGTTGTATAAGCCCAGCTGAGACTAGTGGGCTCATGGATGACTCATACCTCTAGGGAGAGGGCTGGGCGTCGTGCAGACAGGGAGTTGATGAGACCAGCTGAACCTTGTCAGCTCATTTAGGCCTCTATAAGAAACTCCCAGATTCATTAGATGTTAGCTCATGCCTGGAAGCAGACCTGTGTGGACTGTCTAGGGAGAGTGAACCCCTGTGCGGTGAGAGAAAGCCTGTGTGGCTATATTTTGCTTGGACATTTAAAACCAGGGACTAGGACAGCACTAGGCTGATCCCAGTTGTTAGTTAGGAAACCTGTATGTTTAGTCAGAGGTCAAGTTGACCAGGATTTATTTTGTTTGTTTCTTTTGCTTTGCTGTGTTTTTGTCACTGTAAATAGAAAATAAACGGCACCTTTTTGATTTTGAAAACCACAACCTCCGTCTGCTGGGCCTGTTTTTGTGTGGGGAGCCCATCCCGGGGGTCACACACACCCGCTGCCGAGCTAACCCCCTCACAGTACACAATTCCGACGCACAAAATTCCACGCATGCTCGGAATTAAGCAGAAGAGCCGCACTGGCTATTGAACCTCATTTTTCTCGGCTCGTCGTACGTGTTGTACGTCACCGCGTTCTTGACAATCGGAATTTCCGACAACATTTGTGTGACCGTGTGTATGCAAGACAAGTTTGAGCCAACATCCGTCAGAAATAAATCCACGGTTTTGTTGTCGGAATGTCCGATCGTCTGTACGCGGGATAAGAGTTATGGAAAAAGGGTCTCCATTGAAGCTTCATCACCAAACCTAGTTTCCACGACAACCCAAAATTTCCTAAATCCATTTGTCACAGGGACAAAGTGGGGTGAAATCTTCTGAGCAGGGGCACACAGCAAAACGGGTGTTGACCCTTCCCTATGCAATCCAAAAAAGTTAAAACATTTTTGGCTGGTGTTGTACTTAAATAAATGTACCTGTTCCAACTTGCATACAAATTTAACTTAACTTGTTGCCTACCGTTGGCGTGTTACAAACGCCTAATAAAGCTCTTCCTGTACTCCAGGCGTGTCTTGCATGTCCTTGAGTCTGTATGCTTATCTCCCCTGCTCGTTCATGTGCATAGCTCTGTGAGACCGTGTGTGTAGTGTGTAGAAAGATGCTACAATCAGGAGCCAGTCAGAAGCATTTCTCATTGAATGATCACTGTGAAAGCCAATCTGTGACCATGCGGTGCACTTGTATATTTTAGCAAAAGTAACAGTAGCTTTCTTATCGCCTCGGTTCCCTGACAGACAGCAATTTGTGAGATGAGAGGGCCTCAATTAACATATACATGCCCTTATTTAACCTTCATTTTGCCATTTAACCACTTAAGCACCGGACCATTTCGCTGACAAAGACCAGAGCACTTTTTGTGATTCGGCACTGCGTCGCTTTAACTGACAATTGCGCGGTCGTGCGACGTGGCTCCCAAACAAAATTGACCTCCTTTTTTCCCACAAATAGAGCTTTCTTTTGGTGGTATTTGATCACCTCTGCGGTTTTTATTTTTTGCGCTATAAACAAAAAACGAGCGACAATTTTGAAAAAACTGCAATATTTTTTACTTTTTGCTATAATAAATATCCCCAAAAATCTATAAACAAAATTTTTCCACAGTTTAGGCCGATATGTATTCTTCTACATATTTTTGGTAAAAAAAATTGCAATAAGCATATATTGATTGGTTTGCACAAAAGTTATAGCGTCTACAAAATAGGGGATAGAATTATGGCATTATAATTTTTTTTATTTTACTAGTAATGGCAGCGATATGCAATTTTTATCGTGACTGTGACTTTATGGCAGACACATCGGACACTTTTGACACATTTTTGGGACTATTGTCATTTTTTCAGCGATTAGTGCTATAAAAATGCACTAACTACTGTGAAAATGACACTGGCAGTAAAGGGGTTAACCACTAGGTGGCGCTGAAGGGGTTAAGTGTGCCCTAGGGTGTGCTAACTGTAGGGGAATGGGCTGTGTGTGACACGACACTGATCACCGCTTCCGATTACAGGAAGCTGTGATACCTGTCCTGTCACTAGGAAGACTGGGGAAATGCTTGTTTACATCAACATTTCCCCATTCTTCCTCACCGTGACACGATCACGAGTATCCCCGCGGACATAGAGTCCGCGGGACCCGCGGTCGGAGTCACGGCGCGCACGTTCGTCCACAATGTCGATTCTTAAAGGGGACGTATATATACGTCCTTTTGCCTGCCCGTGCCATTCTGCCGACGTATATCGTCGTGCGGCGGTCGGCAATTGGTTAACCCATTAATTTCAGTAAATCACCCTGTATAAGCCCTGTTTAACAGTTTCAAAAGAAACCTTGTTTTTTTTTGTTGTTAATAACGTTAACATGCTTTGTACCAAAAATTTTATGTTAGGGTTGCAGTAAATGGAACAAGCAGCAGAATAAAATATATACATTTCCCCCCACAGTAAAGTACTTGTGTTCAAAATATTGCTGATCAAACTTATTTAAAAAAAATAGTAGTTTTTCCCCTTTTTTAAAATGCAAAAAAAAAATTTTAAATCATAAAGTTCCCGTAAGACCGTAAGATCACAAGAAAGCCCTGTTTGTCCCCCCAAAAATGATGTGTATCAATTCTGTATCATAAGTATTTACAAAGTTTATAGCCTCATGAATGAACACATTGCAGAAATGTGAAAATATGGGCTGGTTCATAGGGGGGAGTGCTGAAGTGGTTAAAAATACACCTACAGACCCCATCTTGTTTGTAAACCGGGGACTGCCTGTATATGTAAACTTCAGTCTTTTCGGCCAAGCAGTTAAAATTAGCCCGGTAGTTAAAGGAGTGGAAAAAAGCCTAACGCTCCACCTTCTTGCTGGAATATAAAATTTGAATCAATCATAGGCAATATTTCATTCTCTCGTTTTTTCTTTTTCTTGATGTTCCAATAATAAAAAAAAAAAAAATGTAAATACAAAATACTATGTGTTACCTTTTAAAGCTTATCTCCAGGTTTTAGTGAACTTTGAATATTCGTTTGGACCAAGCAGGTCCAAACAAATGCTTTACTTCACTAACCGATGCAGCGGTTGTGGTCGCTGTATCTAGCCTCAGCACAGTGTATTCTGGCAGCAGTACAGAGACTTCCTTCCCATCCTGCAGCGGGAACAAAATTGAGTCAGACTGAGCGCTGCTCAGCCATTCACAGGGAGCTCTTTATTCTATGAATACATACAAAGCTTCCTCTGACTGAGGCAGAAAGGCAGGCGGATGACATCACAATCTGCACCAATCAAAAGAAGCCTTTAATTCATTCATAGAATACAAAGCTCTCTGTGATTGGCTGAGCAGCACTCAGCCTGACTTGATTTTGTTCTGGGAGTGGAATGGGAAGTGGCCATACTGCTGCCAGAACACAGCACTGTAGCTGCGGCTACATATAGTTTATACAGCTATCAGAGTTGCTGCATCTGTTAGGGAAGTAAATGGTTAATTTGGACTAGCTTGGTCCAAACAAACTATTTAAAGTTCACTGAAGTTCTACTTACTGGATCCTGTCTAAACTGTCCTCATTATGCTTTTTGCACCTGCCGTCTGTGCTAGGCCTTTTGGCTGGGACTGGCTGAATTATACTGGTAAGAAGGCCAGCCCATTGTATTGCTCTATAACAGTGATGGCGAACCTTGGCACCCCAGATGTTTTGGAACTTCATTTCACATGATGCTCAACTACACTGCAGAGTGCATGAGCATCATGGGAAATGTAGTTCCAAAACATCTGGGGTAGCAAGGTTCACCATCACTGCTCTATAAGCATTTACCCCTATCCCTTTTTCCCTTTTGCACAGCACTGCGTACTCTAACTCACCTCCCACTAGTAGGGTGTAAATCCTTGGACCTGCCTTGAGTGGAGGGCACATGGGCATTATGGTCAGGTTCTCCCCCTCCCATGGGTTCTCCCTTCAGGGGAGCCCCACTTAGTACCTGGGTGGACCTTACTTCTGGAATGGGGTTGGCGTGGTCGACAAGTATCCCCAGTACCCATCAGTTTTGCGTCTCGGGGAATCAGGGCCAGGGTCATTTCTCTTCGGAGGAGGATCAAGTTTATACCCTGTGTCTGCCCACTTTTATTGCGTCTGGTGTTAAGCCGACTATACATAGCTCGAAATTCGGCTGATTCAGCAGGGAGTGGCTGAGATTCGATCCATGTATGGGCAGGCTTATTGTACCCAAGTCAATCCTTTGATCAACCTTGGTTCAACGAGCCTGTTTTTTTTTTTTTTTTTTTACACACGGCTATAGCCGCTAACAGTAATTGTGTGTCCCCCACCAGCAGTACATAATGGTACAGTGGGAGGCATTGGGGATGCCTTAGTTTTGAGTGTGTGTATGCATGTGAGTTTAGGGACCTTAGATTGTAAGCTCATTGAGGGCAGGGACTGGTGATATCAATGTACAATAGGTGCTATATAAATACTTGAAATAACTACATTTTAAACCCTAACTTCAAGTTTGGACAAACTCCAAGTTCACCACTTCTCCGTGTGGATGGATGCCACACACGTATCATTTTCAAAATGGCCATGTCACAAAAATTTTGAATGATGATGTTTTTGTGTTGGAAACCTACTTTCTGTGCCTGTGTGTGACTAATGCCGCGTACACACGGCCGGTTTTCTCGTCGGGAAAACCGTCAGGTTTTCTCGTCGGGAAAACCGTCAGGTTTTCTCGTCGGGAAAACCGTCAGGTTTTCTCTTGGTCGAGAAAACCGGCCGTGTGCATGCTCCTTGGCAGTAAAAACCGACGAGAATCACGACGAGAAAAATTAGAACCTGTTCTATTTTTTCCCGTCGCGAATCGCGGCAGTTTTTTCACCGCAGTTTTCCTTTGGGGGAAACACTGCGGTGAAGCATACACATGGCCGTTTTTCCTGACCAAGAGAAAACATGTCGAGAAAACCGGCCGTGTGCACATGGGGAAAAGTGACCGAGCCGGTGCTCGGTTTTCTTGCCGGTCTTTTGACCGACGAGAAAACCGATCGTGTGTACTCGGCATAAGGCTGGCCATACATGGTCGAATTTTGAAATAATTTTCTTTTGAAAATCAGAAAATTTGTGTTTTGTGATTCGATAGTGCCACCATTGATTTCGAAATTCGACCAACCAAGCCTTCCATTTCACCTCGTGTTGCTACAGAAAATAATTTTCGTGGCTGGGAATCTTCTTTTGTTTCCAGGAATTTTCTTTTCTTGCACATGCGCATTTGTTTTTCGATTACATTTCTCGCACGATTCTCACATCATTGATTAGAAAATCATTTGTTTTTCCAAAAATTTCCAACATGTCCGATTACTCAAATTTGATGGCCGCCCGAAAATCAGCTGTTGCTGCAGCCTACTAATGGCCCAAAACTAACAAATTCTTAGATAAGGTTTTCGAAAGAAAATTCTTTAGAAATTCGACCCATTTATGGCATGCCTAATGGTTAGGATGTTCTGTGTGTGAACCCAACATCCACACTGTATTTTATTTGATTTAATATGGAGAATTGCAGTCCCGTTTTTCACCATTACATTTATTTTGCTATTTAACTGTCCATGTTGCCATTTTGTCATTGCTGCTGTTTGGTGATATAGTACACAGTAGACTATGCTTGTAAATTCTACTTGGTATAAAAGTAGAAACTGCCAAATGTGAGCTGGAAGACAGGTTTGGGAGGAATTTATTTATAACAGTGAGTCATTATTGCATGCCAAACCAAGGTAGAAAATATGCCAAGTATGAAGCTTACTGTCAGCCATTGTAGTAAAGACAGGTTTGACCTCCACGTAGGGAAACTTGTTAACTGGGTTAGGTGTCCCTGCCCTGGAGTGCAGGCACTTGCAAAGCGCTGGTAGCCTGTTATGACTGCTTTAGCACTTGGCAGTCCTTAATTGAACTCGACTGCTTTTGTTCCGAAAAAAATATATAAGCTGAAGCCTAAAAGAAAAATAGATTGTCCTAACTGAAGCAAAAGTTTTTTTGTTTTTTTTAAAGATTATTATTATTTTTATTTTTTTTAGCTTTGCTATATGTAATTATTAGTATAATTATTGAAATGTGTTCTAGCAATGTTAATGGTTTTTTTTGGGGTTTTTTTTTTTTTACACCAATATGTAAGCACCTGTAAATTGGCTCCCTTGAAGGTTTTGTATTTTTAAAATTTTCGCTTCTGTATCATTTGGGAGTTTTCACTATGATTAATGAAGCCCTGGCACAAACTGACTTTTTCCTTCTGTTGCAGAAAATGAATTGTTTTCACTAGCTGACCTCATTCTAAAAAAAAATTGGCTGCCCTTATTATTTAGAAATTTTAAGTTGCTCAAGTCCTTCTGAATAACTCTCTGCTTTGATTCCAGCATGTTTGTTTTACTTGGTCTTCATGTATGCAATAAAAAAGAATTTCAGTTGCCATCTTTTTAAGTACAGTATTTAGTGGATGCATAAACCTAACAACCAGAAAATCTATCATATGCTGTCTTTTATGTAGACGCTTACACACTATGAATATGTGGGCATTGTTTTTACTCCACAACCACCAGTGTAAAAGTTATCTAGTGCTCATTGATCAATGAAGCTAAATATGCTTTGTACATTGATTTAATCTAATTAATGGAAACCGTATCCACATTATAAATAGTGTGGTACTGCAGGGTTATTTGTAAATGAACGTACCTTTACCAATCATTTTAGATTTTTTTATTTTACTTTAGTCAGTAGCTAAAGACTTTTAATCACTTATTAGCATGAAGGGCTTATTTGCAAATAGAGGTGCACCGAATGGAAATTTTTGTACCGAAAATTCAGGATGCACTTGGTCGAAAATTACAGTTTAAAAAAAAAAAAAAATTTTTTATACATAATTGTATTGTATTCGACTTTTTAATATCATGAATATGAATGTGTTGGCCATTATCGTCCGCTTTAGTGCAAGAAAAGCTTGCGAAAAATGCATCCCTTTTAAATTCTACATGTCTTTACACTGGTCCGTTGTGGTGGTAAAAATCTTGCTTGCTGCATTTTGCTCAGTTAAACAATTTGCACCAAAAACGCACCTCCCCGTTAAAAAGCATTAAAAATGCAGCTAGAACACATCAATTACACACCCGTGTTACATTTTTGATGCCGTTTTTGAGTCGCATGACCTATGAAAAACACACCATGAGCACTTTCTCTATAAGCAAAATGCCGAAACCACCATTTCCACCCCATAGAAATGAATGTTTTGTGCATTGACACAAGCAGAAATACAAATCTGAAAAAAATTCTAGCCTTGCATTACTCATTTTTAGATCTGTGATTCTGTTTATAGTTTCCTTATTTTTCCTTCACCTTCTTTCTGGTAAACTGTTGCAGGATAGGAAATAATGGTACTTTTCTCATACATGAACCCAGAATGGCAGTAAAAACCTGCTATCCTCCCCTCAAAATTAAGAAGACAGTTTTGCATGACAGGACACTCTTAAATAATACCACATTTCAGAGCTAATATAGGAGTATAGTTATAAAACATTTGCTGGATGAATGTAACGCACATTCATGCAGACTGAACACATTTTGACTATAATTTCTCTAATACATTAATTCCTATGATCGCCTGCTACCGCTAGTGGCCAAAACGTGGTATAGTTTTCTGAAATACCTCAGTGAGAATGTGTGACATTCGTCCAATAAATGTTTTATAAATGGACCCATACGTGTTAAATATTTGCTAAAAGTGTATTGTTTTGTTATAAGTGAATACTAGAAGCCTGAATCACTTGCTTATTGCATATCTTGTCTCATGAATTCTTGTGTTTCCTCTTATTTTGCATTACTAAAAAGGTGCAGTGTAGAGATTGGGTGAAGGTCACTAATGGGTGGATTACTCAGACTGAAAATTGAAATCTCAGGTATCGGCTGGCTGATTCACCAACTTTTGTCACTAACCTGAAGTATGTTATGCTAATCAGAGTCAAAATTTCTTATCTGCATACATGCAAACCAAAGTATTGAGGCAAGAGCATCAGCATGACAAATTCTATCTTCAGGAGGAGAGCTCAGCATTGGTGACCCCTGTGTTTTTTTTCTTGACAGGTTTCCTTTGTAAAAAAATATTTTCTGTAAGATTTTGTGTATTCTGCACCCATGGTAATGGTCATTCTGTGTCTACTCTAGAGTGTATTTCCTAGTTCTAATTTGTAATATTTTTGCTGATGTTTCTCGTTTTAACACATATTTTCATTAATTGTTTATTTCCTTTAACAGATAACAACTCTCCTAAAGAAGACACTCCTACGGGTAGTACCGATTCCCTTTCACCTCAGTCTCTCACTCCTACAGCCACGTGCAGTGATCCTGGTTTTGAGGAAAACCATCTTATTACAGACACCAGTGATCTTCTGGAGTGGGCCAGCTCTGAGTAAGTTTTTTTTTTTCTGTTATAGTTCTTTCTGCTACGCATTTTATATCATGATTTACACCAAATCTTTCTGTCTGGTTTCTACAAGCCAATTCCTATAGATTCAGTCCTTGAATGACAATCCAGCATTTCAGACATATGCCAGATACTCTAATTTGTTTTCCATTATTTGTGGGATAGTCTTGTTTTCGGGCAAAAAAAAAAGAAGAGAAACAGAAATGGTATAAAAACAATCTGCATTAAAAAATGCCAATGTATTGGTTTTAAAAATACAACAAATAGACCTAATATCCCCTGAAAAAATGTTTTACTCAGTAATTTGACAGCATGACAACTTTGTTATCCACCGCTCATCCCAGTGCACATAAAGCATTCAAGTGGAATTTCAGTCAAATTCTAAGCCTAAACCTACTCCCACCTCCATTCTATTCTATCTACCCTGTAAAAGAAAAGAGGTCTATAAATACCTATTCTAAAGCCGGTCTGGTCCCAAGCACAAGATTGGGTCTGAGCGCTGGCTTCAGTATAGAGGAGAGGCAGTGGCAACAGCTGCAGAGCCTGGGCGATGTCACCCATAGGGTTTCTATGGGACATTCATTGTCGGCTGTCCCTCCAAATGGAAGCCAGCACTGGAACTTGATCATGTGACCAGGCCGGTTTTAGAATAGGCAAGTCTTAGAATGGGGGTGGGAGTAGATTTAGGCTTGGTTTAGAATTTGACTGGACATGCACTTTAAGCAAAATGTACTTGTACCGAATGTGCATGTTTAATGAAATGGCACTGGACTAGTGATCAAACAATGTCATGACCTCACCATGTGTGTATGTATACAAGAACTTTCAGAGCGAGGGTCTGGTGTAATAGATGCACAGTGATGTTCACTTGGAAAACTCTTGGCAGTAAAGAATGCCCTCTGAGGCTATTCGCTACTACACAAAGTCCACCTTATGCTAAATTCTAGTCCTGGAATATCCGTTACATGTTTAGACAGGCTTGTTTGTACATTTCATCATACAAAGTGCAGTATGAGCTGGACAGGCAATAGCTGACAAAAGCAGAGGTCATAAGTTTAAGCCATATCCACACTGAGCCAAAGTAACAAGCAACAGATAAAACTACAAATCCAGCAGGGCATAAGCATGAGCAAAGCCGCACAGAGTTGAAGCTAATAAAGTTAGTTTGAGCCAATGATGCTTTAAAACCTCAACAAGCAACTAGCAAAATTTACAAACTACACATTTTTTTTGCTGGCGAAAATCAGGAAATTTACTGACAGACATTTTTAAAAAATAAATAAAATTTATTGACACTGCAAAAAAGTACCTAAAATGGCAGTTTTCAGTGCTAAACTGTGCAAATATCAATATTTAAACTATAATACGATAAGGTGGTCAGAGGCTGTGGACATGATACAGGAGGTGGTAAGAGGCTGTGGACATGATACAGGAGATAGAGGCTGCAGACATGGTACAAGTGATGGTTAGAGGCTGCGAACATGGTACAAGAGATGGTTAGAGGCTGCGGACATGATACAGGAGGTGGTAAGAGGCTGCTAACATGATACAGGCGGTGGTCAGAGGCTGCAATATACGGGCTGCCCCTAAATTAATACACAGTAGTGTCCTCCCATGCCACCTTCCTTCACCCTCCCCCCACACTATTGTCCTTCTTTGCCCCCCCCTTCATATCATGACCCCCCACTGCAGTGTCATGCTGTGCCTCCTACGTATCACCCCCCCCCCTCCCCACAGTAGTGTCCTAATCTACCCCCCTTCAGCCACAAGCCAGCAACCAAACTTTACCTAGCAATTAGCAAGCACTCACAGGTGGGGCTGGGGGGGCTTTTGTGGGGAGCAGGGGTCAGAGGAGCTCTGTCCGACCCTGAGCTCTGCCTCTGACTGTCACAATGCCACTGCCAGTGTGCCTGGCCTGCTGCCTGCCTGAGCTGGTGAGAGTGACTAGTCACCACAATTTATTTTATTTCAGAATTTCCCAATTCCCACCATCACCACCGCCCACCTGATCAGATTGCTAGCCTGTCTGATTATGTCTCTGAGTCACTCACTCTGTCTGAGTGACCAACCTTGTGCACTCACCAGGGGGTGCTTTGCACTGCTGGCCAGGGTGTGGTGTGTGTCTGTCTGAGTCTCCCTCTCCTGTTCCACACACACCAGCCCACTTTACTGTCCACTCCATGAGGCTCCTCGTTCCGTCCACTCATCTCCTGGTGTTTTATAGGCCAATGGTGGTGTTTAGTGGGAAATGCGCCATAACATCATTGCGGGCGGCTCGCCTCGTGGTAACGAATAGGCGCACCGACTCTATACGCACACAGCCTCTGTCAGACTCCTCCCCCCAGAGGCCGAGCACTGCCCGCCGGCACCAACCGAATGCAGGGTCAACTAATGTTTGGATCGTCTTAGGAATCTCTGGAGTTCTGACCCGAGCTGGACTCAGACATTTTTTCTGGCACTTTTCTCCTGCTACAGGCAAATACGGGCAGGAGAAAAGTGTCCTGTTTTTACAGGCTGCCCTTAAAAATACGGAGCGGTTGGCAACACTGCCTGCAGCTCTCCTCATCAGGCTTCATGTACACTGCTGCTGGTAAACGGACGTTTAGGAGCAGTTGGGCATTTTTTTCAGCTGCCCCTGAACTCTCCTCTGTTATCTTATCAGTACATGTACACAGGGTCGTTTATAGTTGTTTCTAGGCAGTTGTGTTTAGAAGCATTTTGAAACACCAAATGCCTGTAACAGCTTGTAAACGTGGTAAGTCCCGTTTTAGCTGTGTTTCGTTTACAGGCGTTTTTAATAAGGATACATTTTTGAGTATTTGCAAAAAAAAAGCTTCTAAACGTAAAGTGGCATGTAATTGCATCAAAACTGACGTTTTTAAACGTTGGTTACTATCTGTCAAGTTGAATAGTTTAGGAGAGTTTTTAAAATGTCTTGTGTACATTAAGCCTTAGTGTCCCAGCCATATTACCAGTGTAAAGGGCATTTGGCCTACTCCCTTATCTAGGGTGGAATCGACAATGAGTTTACAATTCTGCAAAGTTTACACTGTCCATGGTGGTATCACATTGTTTCATAGCTACTCCAGTTCCATTTCATTATACAGTGCCTTGCGAAAGTATTCGGCCCCCTTGAACTTTTCATCCTTTTGCCACATTTCAGGCTTCAAACATAAAGATATAACATTTTAATTTTTTGTGAAGAATCACCAACAAGTGGGACACAATTGTGAAGTGGAATGAAATCTATTGGATATTTTAAACTTTTTTAGCAAATAAAAAACTGAAAAGTGGTGCGTGCAAAATTATTCGGCCCCTTTACTTTCAGTGCAGCAAACTCACTCCAGAAGCTCAGCAAGGATCTCTTAATGATCCAATGTTGTCCTAAATGACTGATGGTGATAAATAGAATCCACCTGTGTGTAATCAAGTCTCTGTATAAATGCACCTGCTCTGTGATAGTCTCAGGGTTCTGTTGAAAACGCAGAGAGCATCATGAAGACCAAGGAACACACCAGGCAGGTCCATAATACTGTTGTGGAGAAGTTTAAAGCCGGATTTGGATACAAAAAGATTTCCCAAGCTTTAAACATCCCAAGGAGCACTGTGCAAGCGATCATTTTGAAATGGAAGGAGTATCAGACCACTGCAAATCTACCAAGACCTGGCTGTCCCTCTAAACTTTCAGCTCAGACAAGGAGAAGACTGATCAGAGATGCAGCCAAGAGGCCCATGATCACTCTGGATGAACTGCAGAGAACTACAGCTGAGGTGGGAGAGTCTGTCCACAGGACAACAATCAGTCGTACACTGCACAAATCTGGCCTTTATGGAAGAGTGGCAAGAAGAAAGCCATTTCTCAAAGATATCCATAAAAAGTCTCGTCTAAAGTTTGCCACAAGCCACCTGGGAGACACACCAAACATGTGGAAGAAGGTGCTCTGGTCCGATGAAACCAAAATCCAACTTTTTGGCCACAATGCAAAACGATATGTTTGGCGTAAAAGCAACACAGCTCATCACCCTCAACACACCATCCCCACTGTCAAACATGGTTTTGGCAGCATCATGGTTTGGGCCTGCTTTTCTTCAGCAGGGACAGGGAAGATGGTTAAAATTGAGGGGAAGATGGATGCAGCCAAATACAGGACCATTCTGGATGAAAACCTGTTGGAGTCTGTAAAAGACCTGAGACTGGGGCGGAGATTTATCTTCCAACAAGACAATGATCCCAAACATACAGCAAAATCTACAAAGGAATGGTTCACAAATAAACGTATCCAGGTGTTAGAATGGCCAAGTCAAAGTCCAGACCTGAATCCAATCGAGAATCTGTGGAAAGAGCTGAAAACTGCTGTTCACAAACGCTCTCCATCCAACCTCACTGAGCTCGAGCTGTTTTGCAAGGAAGAATGGGCAAGAATTTCAGTCTCTCGATGTGCAAAACTGATAGAGACATACCCCAAGCGACTTGCAGCTGTAATCGCAGCAAAAGGTGGCTCTACAAAGTATTAACGCAAGGGGGCCGAATAATTTTGCACGCCCCACTTTTCATTTTTTTCTTAGTTAAAAAAGTTTCAAAAATCCAATAGATTTCGTTCCACTTCACAATTGTGTCCCACTTGTTGGTGATTCTTCACAAAAAATTAAAATGTTATATCTTTGTTTGAAGCCTGAAATGTGGCAAAAGGATAAAGTTCAAGGGGGCCGAATACTTTCGCAAGGCACTGTATCATACCCTAGGGGTGCCCAACTGCTGTGCCACATGTGGCCCGTGGAGCCCCCTGCTGTGGCCTGCGACCTCCTGCTCTGGGATGGTGGATCTGAAAGCCCAGATCGCAGGTTGCTGACCCGCCATCCCAGAGCACCAGTGTTCTGAATGGAGCCAGCGCTAGAGGAAGCACAACTGCGGAGGGAGCAGTGTCACATAAGCCGATGCTTCCTGTATAGCGCCAGCTCTTGTCCCAGGCGGAGTGATAACATTTGCACTCCACCTGGGACAGCAACAGCCAGCAATACCTGTAGCAAGGGAGATTCCTAAATTGGAAGATTGTAATTAAAGGTCAGTTTATATTCTAAAATCAGTGTGTATATATGGGCATATCTCTTCTGCAGTGGTTACTGGGCTGCTTTCAAACTGATCTACAGGTGCACCGCAGTTACCTGCACTGACCCATAGACTTCTGTTATTACCTGCAGGTTTGGCGCACTTAAAGCTCCTGAATGCAGGAGTTTTGGGGCACTTTTAGAAAGTGCCCTACACCTGCAGGATATAATAGTAGTCTATGGCAAAGTAAAGCTAACACGCAGGAAAGCCACATGTGCACTACGCTGTAACACGCTGTGCAGCAAAACCTGCAGCACATCAGTGTGAAAGCGGCCTTAGACCCCATACACACTATTAGATGGTTTTGGTAAATCTGAAGACAAAAAACTGCAGAAAATCGAATAGTGTCTATAGGCGCCTTTCACACAATCGGTCTTATAGGGTCCACCTGTTAATTTTTCAGGCGAATCCAATCGGACCTTCCATTCACTTCAATGGAGCTGCAGATGTAAACTGACTTGTGTCTGTTTACACCCGCCTACCTCCAATCCGATCCACTAAAAAACAGAAGGGGACCCTTCTTCCGTCTGGGCGGGTCGGAGAGCACATAGAGTAGAGCGGGCCGTGTCTGTGTCTATGTCCAGTCCACATATGCAGAGTGGACCTGTCATCCGCCCGCTCTGCTCATTGTGGCCCCCAACTGCTTAAGTGGCCCTTGGTCTTCAAATGGTTGGGCACCCCTGTCATACACATAGGGTTTCAGTACTTGCTGCTTTCGGGTTACACACTACATCTAGATTGATGGCCCTTACTAAATAGGAGGGCTGTCTGTTATATTCTAGCTATTGCCCATCTTTTTTTTAAATGCATTTTTGTTACCGCATACAGTGGCACAACAATGTTTTGTATTTGATATTTCTTAGAAATATAGCAGAAAAGTTCTTGAGCAGTTAGCTTTACAGTTTGCTTGCCTCATGAAATCATGAATGCACATCCCTTTTAAAAAGCCCAGAGAGGTAGCTACTTATGAAAGTAAAAGCTAAGTTGGGATTTACTGTTGCATACTCTTACTGCACTCAGTGAATTTTGTTAAGGTGTTTATGAACCAAAAAAAAAAAAAATTGGACTGGCTTTTTAATTCGTTTAAATGTGATTTGTCAAATCACTTATACATTTCTGCCTGTGGATGTTCTAAATGACCTTGTTGATATCCTGCCTGTGCTGTTCTTTCTACAAGTAAACTGACCACGATAAGCATGGAGACAAACATGCTAGTGTGATCAGTTTACGTCTTGAGTCATTCTGCTGAGGATACAGGCACGCTGGGCAAGAGTACAGTGCGCATGTATCTTCTGTAGTCAGTCCACAGCCATGCCCCCCTTCTGAATTGACAGACCGCACATTCCCCTCCAGCCGCTCCTCGCAATTTCTTTCCCATCACTGGATACCCCCACTGGCAGGTGCGTGTATTGCTGTAGAAGCTATAGCGATCTTGTGGCTTGCACTAATGAAGCCAGAGAAAGCAATAAAGGTAAGTAAAAAAAAAAAGTCAATGTAGGCTTACATTTCTCTATTGAAAAATGATTTTATGATAAGGTTCACAACCACTTAGACTCCATGCACGCTGGAGCTCATAAACTGCAGTTTATTGGCGTTTGGGCTTTTTTTTTTTTAAAAGCCCATAAACTGCACTCTGTTAGCCTATGTGTCCATGCACACATGGACGTTTTTTAGCGTTAATGAGCAGTGGAGATTATGGGCTTTTTTCTGAACGCAAGACATTTGCATTCAAAGTGCTGTTTTTCGGCAGGAAAAAACGCTAAAAACGCAGCTCACCATTGAAAAAGAAAGGTGAAAAACGCTATTGCAAAAAAGCTAAAAAACGTTGAAAGGCTCCCTGCTATTTTTTTATAGCTTTTTTTTATTAGCGTCCAGTGTGCATGGAGCCTAAAGCCCCGTACACACGGTCGGACTTTTGGCCAACAAACTTCATTTTGAGCAAGTTGGACCAACAATCCGACCGTGTGTACGCTCCATCGGACAAACTTTTTTCTTGTTTTCATCCGACAAAAGTTGGGTCTGCAAACGGACAAACTTTTGCCCAACAAAAGTCCGATGGAGCAACGTCCGACCGTGTGTACAGAAAACCATCGGACTTTTGTCCGATGGACAAAACAACTAATGTTAAAATCAACCAACAATAGCAGAAGTTGACCAAAGGGTGGCGGTAAAGAGCAGAAAAACCATGTGATGTTGCAAAAAGTTTTGGGAAAGTTTGCAGATAAGTCCGAGCGTGTGTATGCTATGGGTGTTCCCGACCAACTCCGTTCGGACAAAAAACCACGGAAAAGTCCGATAGAAGTCCGACCGTGTGTATGGGGCTTTAGAGATAATAAAGTCTTGTGTGTTTTATCATTTTTTACGAAAAAAACAGGTTGTTCTTACAAAACAAAAAACACATTGATATATGCATACATGATATATTGTGTGGATTTTACATATGGTCACTTTTTCACTGAGATTTTTCACCTTTTTATTCATATACACATTTTTCTTAAAGGGGTTGTAAAGGTTCATTTTTTATTTTCTTAATAGGTTCCTTTAAGCTAGTGCATTGTTGGTTCACTTACCTTTTCCTTCGATTTCCCTTCTAAATGTTTTTTTTTCTTTGTTTTCTTTGTCTGAATTTCTCACTTCCTGTTCCTCCTCAGTAAGCTGTTCAGTAAGCTGTTCTGGCTGACTAACCACCACTCAGATGATGGGGGCAAGCTTACTGAGGAGAAACGGGAAGTGAGAAATTCAGACAAAGAAAAAAAAACATTTAGAAGGGAAATCGACGGAAAAGGTAAGTGAACCAACAATGCATTGGCTTAAAGGAACCTATTTAGAAAATAAAACGAACCTTTACAACCCCTTTAAATTCTATATGTGCACGTTTTTCTTTCTTGATTTGAAAGCGTCTTCATGCACATTATATATTTATTTGCAATTGAATTTGTTACCCAAGTCAAAATATATGGTTAATTTCAATCGCTTCACCTGACATTGTAGCATTAGGTCACATTATTTTGTTAAAGGAACAGTGCATAATTTTTTGTTTTAATTCCCTTTCCTGGATTTGAGTTGCAGCAGTTCTAACCCCCTTTATTTGACCAGTGCAGATATACTTGTTGGCTATATGTTATTCTTACCTGCTGTCAGTACTAGGATCCCTTTAAGACCCAGCAAAACTCACCTGACACAGCTTTTGCCTGGGAAACAGTGATTGGCCAGCTCACCTTAAAATCACCTGTATCAGCATACCACCAGTGCTCTTGATAGCATTGTTACCTTGCTTGTTCCTGCTTGACCTAGCTGATATTTGCTCTGTATATATCGTGTATGACCCTGCTTTGCTCGCTTCTGATTCGGTACCGTTTGGACTCTGATCTACCTGTGTATGACCCAGTTTGTCTAGACTACCCTTTGCCTGATTCTGCTGTAGTGCCAGACTCGGCATTACTACTTGGCTGCCCAGCCAACCTCCTGTTGTATCTACAGTGGTGAACCACAAGCACCAGTCAACCTCTACCTTCATCTGCAGCGGTGAACTACAAGTTCCAGCTGACCTGCTCTCATGGTATGTGCTCTTGTTTATTGAACTCTTTGCCTAGTCAACACATCTGAACTGTTACCTGCTATCTGCTCCTAGCCTGTCATTATCACGAGCCATACATTAAAAGCGAAGACTATCATGGATCTTGCGCAGGCTCAGTTATTTGCACAGGAACTTTGCAGTTTATCCCATCAAGTCCAGGAAATGGCCACAGGGCTGTGCCAATGTGCAATTTCCTACTACCACCGCTACAAATACTCCATCATCTGAACCAAAAATTCCTCTGCCTGATTGGTTTTCTGGTGACCGTAAGGGGTTTTGCAACTTTTAAAACAGATGCAAATTATATTTCAAGTTAAAACCATTCTCGTCTGGCTCTGAAAATCAGAGGGTTCAGATCATTATCTCATTACTACAGGGTGAACCCCCAGGCTTGGGCCTTTAACCTGGAACCAAACCATTTGGCCCTGCTTACAGTAGATGCCTTCAGTAGAAGGGAGTAGAAGTCCTCAGGTTGCTATATGATCCAGATAGCACTGCTACTGCAGAATCAACCCTGCGCAACTTACAGCAAGGGACTAACACTACTGAATTGTATTGCTCAGAGTTTCGCAGGTGGGCCCCGGAATCTGTCTGGAATGATGCAGCTCTCCACAGCCAGTTTAGAATAGGCCTTTCAGATGCAATTAAGGATGCTCTGGTCAACTTTTCCTACCCAACCTCACTGTAGAAGGTTATGTGTCTAGCCATTAGAATTGATTGCCGCCAGCGGGAGCAGAGGCGAGGACTCAATACAGCTGTGCAAATTTATGTACCTCCCTTGCCACCTAATTATTCCAGTGCCAGGTCTGAGGAAGAACCTATGCAGTTAGGCTCCACCCATTTATCTGCCCAGGAACACACATTCCGGCGTAACATCGGACTCTATTTACATTGTGGCCTCAAGGGTCATATGCTTCGTTCTTGCCCTACACGTCTGGGAAACTCCAGGACCTTATTTAGACCTCTGCAGTCACCACAAAGCCTTAGTCCCCCATCCTTCTTTGGGACAGAGAAGCATCCTGTGCCTGCGTTGTGGTGACTACAGAGGTCTAAATAAGATAACTGTTCCCGATCAGTATCCTCTTCCTCTCGTCACAGAATTATTTTTCCAAATCCAGGGAGCCAAAATCTTCTCCAAACTGGACTTAAGGGGAGCCTCTAATCTAGTGCGCATCCGTGCAGGAGATGAATGGAAGACGGCCTTTAACACCAAGGATGGCCATTACAAATGTCTTGTCCTACCTTTCGGTTTTAGGAATGCGCCAGCTGTCTTTCAGGACTTTATGAATGACATTTTCCATGACCTGTTGTCTTGCTTCATGCCTGTATACTTAGATGATATTTTGATATACTCCCAATCTTGAAACACATCAGAGGCACGTCTTCTTGGTATTGGCCCGATTTGAGAACTCCCCTTTTGTAAAGTCCGAAAAGTGTTTGTTTATTCCATGTAAGACAAATACCTTTCCTGTGCTACCTGATTTCTGACACAGGCCTCACAATGGATCCAGCCAAGATTCAAGCCATTTTAGACTGAACACCAGTGCAAATTTCTATCTGAAATTCATTAGGGACTTTGCCACCATTGCACATCCCATCACCTCTCACCAGGAAGGCTCTGACTAAGTTTAAATGGACAACTGAAGCCCAGACGGCCTTCACTTAGCTGAAGAAAGCCTTTACCTCTGCACCAATTCTACGCCATCCTATTCCTGAGCTGCCTTTTAATTTGGAGGTAGATGCATCTGAAGTAGGGGTGGGGGTGCTATTGTCACAAAAGATTTCTGTAAATGCTGCCATCCACCCCTGTGCCGCCTTATTCCCCAGCAGAGAAAAATTATGATATAGGCAACAGAACTTCTAGCCATAAAGCTAGCTTTGGAGAAATGGAGACATTGGCTGGAGGGAGCTCGCTATCCATTCATAGTTCTGACTGACTACAAAAACATTGAATGCATCCGTTCTGCTAAGACTGAACTTACGTAAAGCCAGGTGGTCATTGTTCTTCCCCAGATTTGACTTGACAATCTCTTATCTACCAGGGCCTAAAAACATTAAGGCTGACACCTTGTCTTGAAGCTTTTTATCAGAGTCTCCTACTCCGCTTCCTCCACAACCCATTATCCCTGGGGATAGGATTTTGGCTTTTACCCAGACGGACATTTCTGAGGCCTTGTTGCCTGCACAGACTGAGGCCCCTCCCTCCACTACATCTGGTATGCTTTTTGTGCCCCTGGCTCTTCGTTTGCAGGTATTGCAGCAGGTACATGCATCGAAACCTGCAACACATCTGGGATTTAGACACTTTTGAGATTCTCTCTCGCAACATCTGGTGGCCATCGATTAGCAGGATATGTTGGCCTTTGTCCAGCCCTGTGAAGTTTGTGCCAGAAGCAACCTCTAAGCCCTCCGGTCTCCTACGTCCTCTTCCGATACCTACCTGCCCCTTGACCCATTTATCTATGGACTTTATCACGGACTTGCCCCTGTCCCAGGGATGTTCCACGATCTGGTAGACCGGTTCAGTAAGATGGCCCACTTTGTTCTGCTTCCTTTGAAACTTCCATCGGCTAAAGAACTGGCGTCTTTATTTGTTAAACATGTCTTCAGGCTCCATTGTGCACCAATTAACATTGTCTGTTTATAGCCCAGTTTTGGAAGGCCCTTTACTCTCAGCTGGGGATTAAGTTATCGTATTCTTCAGCATATCATCCTGAGACAAAGGGCCAAACAGGACTAATCAGACTGTAGAAAAGATGGTACGTTTTCTAATGGTCTATGATGACATGGAGTGGGTCAACAGCCTTCTGTGGGCGGAGTTTGCCTTTAATAATTGTGCCAGCAGGTGTATAGGAACCTCTCCTTTCTTCTGTGTTTTAGGCTTGCATCCTCGTGTGTGTGTGTGTGTGTGTGTGTGTGTGTGTGTGTGTGTGTGTGTGTGGTGTGTGCTCCTTTTGATCTCCCACCCTCTGATGTTCCAGATGCCAACTCTACGATTGAAAATTTCTCCAAAATCTGGTCCGATGTTAATAGTGCTATTTCTCGCTCTGTGCAAGCTTTTAAGAGAATGGCAGACAAGATGTGTTCAAAGGCACCAGGATATAAAGGTGGTGACAAAGTGTGGCCATAGTCTAGGAATCTGTCCCTGCATGTACCATCTAAAAAAACTTGGCCCAAAATTAATCGGGCCCTATGAGATTGCTAATCCTGTGGCCTGTAGATTAAATCTTCCCCCATCTATGCGCATTCCAAATGTCTTTCATGTTTCATTGTTAAAGCCTGTCCATTCCAGCCTCCAAGTAAATGAACCAGAACCTGTGGATGTTTTGGACTTGGCTCAGCCAATCAGGTGGGAGATTCCTGGATGGCCAAGGCACTCGTGCACCTCGCTGGATAAGGATGGACCTCATGTAAGTATTAGGGAGGCTGCTACAAACTAAAGGTTTTGTTATATTCATAGAATAGATTGTAAGCTATTATGAGCAGGGCCCTTTGGACCCTCTTGTATTGAATTGTATTGTTACTGCACTGTATGCCTTTATATTGTAAAGCGCTGCGCAAACTGTTGGCGTTATATAAATCCTGTATTATAATAATAATAAAATGCATTAAGATAAACCTTTTGCCTTTACAACCACTTCAAGTCCCAGCTAGCTCATGTTTGGATATTTACCAACTTCTAAAGCAGCCAAGAGTTAATGATTTAAAAAAAAAATACAATTTTTTCCTAAATCCCTATCTTCCTAAACGGAGTTTTCTATCCTGGGCTTGCAAATGTCTATTAAATCCATAGGTATACATTGCAGTTCTGGAAGTGTCAGTACACGTAAACTGATGGCAGTAAAATGAGAAGCAGTACTACAGTTACAGTCTCAAAACAAATGCACTTGAGAGACGATACATGGGCTGTCTCTACTTTCTCTGTTCGATTGAGACTTTTGATAGTACCTCACTTTCTGGTAATGATCCACTGTAGGTGCTTGTCAGAATTAGAGATTATTTGCTAAAAAGAAACACCCATGTATTTTTCCTTCACTTTCAATAATTAGCAGTAATTGGATTTCTATTGAGTTGCAGCACAGTTTACTGAGCTGGAATATTGTATCTTATTACTAAATTCAATTTTTGTAGCCAGACCAAATTTTACATTTTTTGTTATAGTATTGAAGCACAGCTGTCATTTGTAGCACATCAATTGATTATTTCGATCTGTTCTCAGATGAACTAACAGGCCACCTGCCCCTAATGCAGGTGGATGAGATAGGGGTACATAACTCCCTTATCCTTCCAAACAGTTCCCTTATCAAAAGTCTCTCTGGCTATCCCTGCTATATAACTATATCTTTGCTCCTATCATACCGCATCTCTGTAGCTGTTATGTTTGCTTACCAAAAACCTAAATAGACCCATTTGAGGAAGGCAGAGCTAAATGTGAAAACTGCTGTTCTACATGGCAGCCATTCAGAATTAATCTTTTAGTTTTGGTAAAGTGAAATACTTACATCTTTATTTCACCCACTGCCTGCATATATACAGTATCTCTGAAGCTTCAGTGGTGGGCCGTACGTCAACATGGAGCATTACCTCTCTTGTGATGGGTGAAATCTCACTGATTGTTGATTCTTCATAATATAAAAAATATTTAAAATCTAGCAGGGGAAGTGGTGATTTCATGTGCTAGCGGCAGCATGTGAGTGGAGCAAAGAACTCAAGTGCAAGGATATCACTGCCATGGACTTAATGAGGCGCCAGCGAGACATTCTATCAAAATACACGTACCCAATATTGATTCCCTTTTTCTTCTTTTTTTTTTTTTTTGCATGTGGTAAAATGTGAATTTTAGGCCTGAAGATAGTTAAAGCTCCTAAACAAACATATATTTCCTGAAAGCAGGGATCCTGGAGAAAAATGGTGATTTGCATTTTTTTGTGTCTTGCAATACTAGCACAGTTTATCAAACATATTTTCAGTAAAAAATTCACTTGAGTTGACATATAAAAGATAAAATTGTAAATAGATACTCAACATGTCAAGCCTGCAATTGTGTGCACCTGTGAAATGATGACAAACTGTGGTACCCAAACTTGCCCATAGGCGATGCTTTAAAAACCCTTAGGCCCCTTTCACACTGCCATGACTTGACCGTGCTTTTGCCGCAATTTTTCAGCGATTTCATGGAATACCTGTGTAAACTTGAGGTCTATGGACCTCAACTTGCATCAAAGTTGGACCAATATGAATGGTTATCATTGGGAATCATGGGGTACGACTTATCATGCGACTCTGATGTCCAAAGTCGCAGAAAAAGTCACGCAGGTGTGAAAGGGGCCTTACTGGTCATTGGGAAAGTGACCTCTCGGAACCAGGAAGTGACCTAGCACAGATTGCTTCCTGGTTCATTCACTGGAGGGAGGATCAGCTAATGCATGTGTAGTGAGCCCCCTCCACCTTGCCCATCAACACGCGCCATGCCTTATGTCAGTAACAGCAATGAATTCAAGGCCCAGCTACAGCAAATACATTTTTTGTTATGATAAAGTGGGGTTAATTTTCCATTAGAGATATTCCTTTTACATCCCCATAACCACACAGCAAGAGCGGGAAAATGAGGACACAGTAATAAAAACTTTACAGAGGCTCTACCCTTCCCCACATAAATATACAAATAAAGTATAGGAACCTGCATTTCAATATAAAAAAAAATGCTCCATCAGCAGTTGAATTGCTATTTAACTACTTGCCGCCCGCGCTATAGCCAAAAGACTCCTACAGCGTGGGCCTTAATTGCCCGAAGGGCATCCATAGACGTCGTCCCCTGCATGTCCCTGCGGGTCGTGCGTGGCGCACTCTGTGATCACCGAGTCTGAGACTCGGCTGATCACAGATCGGAGCAAGGGGCCGCTCCTGGCCTCTTACCACGTGATCAGCTGTCAGCCAATTCTGACCGCCCTGTACAGGGCAGTGATTCTTAACAGCTGCAGAGGTGGGAGGAGAGGAGTCCGCTCAGGCTGCTGGGTGATGCAGCCACGGTCCGGACTGAACTGTCACTCGGTCCGTGTCCAGATCGTGGTCTGCCGTTTAATGACGCCTGATGAAGTCCTGTGTCTGCCAATGATCTACTGGAGAGCGAGTACAAAATTCCTATTTCTAAAATGGCGAATGATTTGCTTATTACAGGAAATCTCAGGTGTATTTATTACCTTTTTCCTCTGTTGCATAACTTGCTGTGCTTCCATAAATTGGGCTGTGATTTCCAATACAGAGTAAAAGAACTAGAGGAAAAGATGCAATATTGTTTCAATGTAAAGTACTCATTTGTTAGAATTTTGGTTGTCAGTTTATTTTAACTGCAAGATAGCATTTTAGTCTTCATTCTAGCAAATAACTTGTTCACATTTTATGCATGGCTGATTCCATAAACAGCTTAGATTGGCTGAAAGTGTTTTGTTCATTCTGGCAGGTGTATGAATCAGTAAATGTTGTAAAACGTTCATGGAACCAAATCTATTTCTGTTCTTACTCTGTAATAAACTTGTATAAGATTTTTATTAGCCCGAGTTGTAAATTGTAGCTGTAAAAGTAACTAAGGCTGTGTTGTTGCTTGTTTAATTTCCTGTTTTATATATTAATTGCATCAATCATGTTAATCATATAGTGAAGCATCATGTATTTCTTTTAAAATATAATTATCATACAAGCTTTATCTGATTATGGAAGGTGATGGCAAGCTAACACTGGGGATAAATGTTGCTATGTGCTGTGTGTTCAAGTCACAAAATATTGTGGATGGTGTTCGAAGTATAACAAGAAAAGTCTCGAAAGGTGCAACCCTTCCTGGTCCTTTGCAAGGTTTAAAAACTTGGCATACTTCCATGAAAAATCTAATGTTACCATAGTAACATAGAATATAAACAATCTACAATGGAATCTGAAGAATTACTTCTTGTAAAGGACGTAGAACTAGGAAATGCATCTATCTGGCATACACCAAAATATGAGTGTCGTATGCATTGCACTTCAATTATTTTTAGCCTACTCCTGTTACTCCGAATGATCTTGAAAATTGTAAAATTTGTGAAGATTCCCACATATTTACTTTCACATTCACTATGCCCTGTTGATAGACACTGCTGTCACACATTTCACAGAGCCTGACTTCTTCTGCTGAAATGAGGAGTTTAAGGAGGTGAAGCCAGTAAAGAAATCAAAGCTTGCAGGTAGCATTGTACCTTGGGCTTTGTAGTCCTTAGAAATTGAAAGTAAAGAATCCAGGAAGTGTGGAAAGAGATGGCAATCAGCACTCACAACATGTGTAGAGATTTTTCAAGTATGCTATTACAGTGCTGATGTCATAAAATGAAAGCATATGCTGTGACCATAAAACTCCTTTAAGTTCATGATTTGTAGTACTTCTGAACAACATGGTATGTGCTTTAAACCATGCATGAATAATTTTGTTGTTACTTGTTACCATGTTTAAAGTGCCCATTGGTCAACAGAAGATAAATAAGGGAGGACTGCGGGCATAATGTTAACCGCTTGACCACTGGGCACTTAAAGTGGTTGTAAACCCACTTATGCAACTTGCACCTACAGGTAAGCCTAGATTAAGGTTTACCTGTAGGTGCAAGAAATATCTCCTAAACCTACACGGTTTAGGAGATATTTGCCAAAAATGACATGCATCGGTGTCTATGGCGCATGCGCGCCGTAGACAACGGTGCATTCACAGGGTTAATCCCATTCACAAATCCGGCCTGGCTGGATTTGACGGCTCCCGCGCGCATGCGCGGAATGACGTCTTCGCCGCTCGCCGGAGCGGCGCTGTGATTGGCTGGAGCAGCGATACCCGGAAGTAACCTTCCGGCTATCGCCGCAGCGATGGCTGGAGAGGGAGACGAGGACGGCTTCGGGGGCCCCGATCTAAGGCAAGTGATGCATAATGAGCTAGTATGCTAGTCATACTAGCTCATTATGCCTTTGTCTTGCAGGTGGGTTTTAAAAAAAAAAAATTTTTCCAGGGTTTACAACCACTTTAAACCCCCTTTCTAACCAGACAAATTTTCAGCTTTCAGTGCTCTCACATTTCGAATGACAATTACTCAGTCATGCAACACGGTACCCATATGACATTTTTGTCCTTTTTTTCACACAAATACCATATATACTCGAGTATAAGCCGAGTTTTTCAGCACATTTTTTGTGCTGAAAATGCCCCCCTCGGCTTATACTCGAGTCACCTTTTTGTGCCTAATCGCCCGGACTTTGGGGACCCGGTACTGGCCGGTTGTAGGTCTCCTGGACCCCAAACCTGGCACACATATAGCCCCATTATTCCTCTACAAGTGTGCAAAGTTTGTTGTCCGGAGAACCTACGGCCGGGGAGCACAGATTTTTCAAACCCGGGCACCCCTTCCATAGACTCCCATGTTAAACGGTAATTTCTCCAGTGATTTTGGGGACCTGGTACTGACCGGTCGTAGGGCCTCTGGACCCGAAACTTGGAAAACCTGTAGCCCCATTTCTTCTCTACAAGTGTGCAAAGTTTGTTGTCTGGAGGACCTACGGCCAGGGAGCACCGATTTTTCAAAGCCGGGCACCCCTTCCATAGACTCCCATGTTAAACGTCAGTCTAGTCATGGGCACAGTGAGGCATGGGCACAGTGAGGCATGGACACAGTGAGGCATGGACACAGTGAGGCATGGACACAGTGAGGCATGCACATGGACACAGTGAGGCATGCAGATGGACACCCTAGGCTTATACTCGAGTCAATACGTTTTCCCATTTTTTTGTGGTAAAATTAGGTGCCTCGGCTTATATTCGGGTCGGCTTATACTTGAGTATATACGGTAGTTTTCTTTTGGTGGTATTTAATCACTGCAGGGTTTTTTTTTTTTTGCGCTATAAATGAAAGAAAGACGGAAAATTTGGTTAAAAAAAAAATGCATTTTTCTTTGTTTCTGTTATAAAATTTTGCAAATTGGTAATTTTTCTTCATACATTTTGCCCATAATTTATACTGCTACATATCTTTGGTGAAAATAACCCAAATTGGTGTATATTATAGAGTCCACAAGCTATGGTACCAATCACTGAAAATTGATCACACCTGAAGTACTGATGGCCTATCTCATTTCTTGAGACCCTAACAAGCCAGGACAACACAAATACCCCCTTTTTGGAAAGTAGACATTCCAATGTATTTAGTAAGATGCATGGTGAGTTTTTTGAAGTTGTAATTTTTTCCCACAATTCTTTGAAAAATCAAGATTCTTTTTCTTTTTTTTCCCACAAAATTGTCATATTAGCAGGTTATTTCTCTCACACAGCATATGCATACCACAAATTGCACCCCTAAACACATTCTGCTATTCCTCCTGAGTATGGCGATACCACATGTGTGAGACTTTTACACAGCGTGGCCACATACAGAGGCCCAACATGCAGGGTGCATGTGATCAGCACAGAACCAGAATCGGCACTGTCCAGATAAGAGGGTCAGGAGTCCTGCATAATAAGACATTCAGTGCAGAATAAAAACTCCTCCTACAAGGTTTAACCAGACACAAGTCACACGACTGCTATATACTGCTGATGAGAAAAGGTATTAAGCAGTTTATATTGACTAATATAATTGCATTTCCATGCACTGAGGGAGACCAGATATAGTGAATGCAGGATCCTGGGTTGAGTAAACACTTTAACGTACCTCTACAGCACAAACCCTGCCCTGGAAAAGTTAGTGCCAGGGTCTGCCTCCACTATTTCCCACAATGCAACCTGGGGTCTCGATAACCTATTGAGATGTTTTATGCATTGTGTTGGAGCATATAGATCGTATGATGTATGGATCTCGTGATGTGCCTTGTAACAACATTTTGGCAAAGTGATTTACTTTAGGGGTCAACACTGAAAATGAGATCTCGAGATACATTGAGGGACATCATACTTTCTCAGTACTCAATGTTTTGTTGTATCCAGTCATTACTGTTGTACAGCAGTACAGTTCATTCCATCTCCAGATACACCTGCTTTGATCCTCAAATGTGCAAAAAGATTAATGTAAAAAAAATAATACCAGTACTAAAAGGTTTCTCACTTGCCAGATATAAACTTGGTTTTGATGTTTCAATGAAAGCTGGAAGGAGATAGGAGAAAATACTAATGCCTAGTACACAAAATAAGAAAAACTTACAAAAAGAAAAATGCATTTGAAATGATTGTCCAATAATTTATTTGTTGGTACACTGCTTTCAATACCCGGTCACGACAGTTCATGCTAAGATATCTGAAGGGACAAGCATGACGATTTCTCGTAAGATAACAGCGAACAGTTTTCCTGTATAATAGTGTAGTATTTGCACAAAACATATCGAGTGACCAAGACTGCCTATGCTCGGAAATGGAAAAATACAGTACATTACATCACAGTTGTAATGGGTCTAATTTTTGTAACTTTAATAAACTATTCATTTTCGGTATGAGACTAGCATGCAAAGAAAAAATGTACGATCATTAATCCAACATTCTCATTGTGTGTATGAGGCTTTAGTATGGTAGTAGTAAACACTCTTGTTTTTTATTTTAACACATTGAGTACAATAACATAAACATTCAAACAGTTTTAATGAAATATATATGCCCCTGAAATTTACTTTTCAATGTTGCTGGCTTCTACTCTTTCAGGGCTGCTTCCCTTACAGCAAAGAGTTAACAATAGACAGTGCAGTCTTTGGCAAGTCTGTTCGCTTGAAGAATGGAGAGGGTAGAAGCAGTGGGGAAGTGCCTTGCCACCCTAGTTTACAGGATTGTGTTTTTCTACTGATACACTGTAGGGAAACGCACCTTTATTTCCTGCATACAAGAGTGGCTTAATGGGATGCAGCAAGAGAAAGGAACAACCTAAAACAGGAATCCTGGGGCAGCAGTTATGGCACCAGCTTAAAGTGGAACATAGGCAAGGAATAAAAGTTAGTGTTACTAAACCCACAACAGTAAAATCAGTGTGTATAGGCAGTAAAGCATGCTTGTTATACTCACTGTGGAACCTAAGGGGTTAATTGTCTGCATTGTCAAAAAGTTTGATCCTGTCTTCTCTGATCTTCCCCTTCTTTTACTGTCCCCAATTTATCTCCTAATAGTACAGAGCCATGGAGGCACTCTGCACATGCTCAGTGTGGTGTGTATTGCTAGAGAGTTGTTTTTTTTTTGGGGAGGGGAGGGTGTATCCGATTAGCACAGGGCCAATGAGCACTGTCCAGACAGAGGATCCGAGGTCATGCAGTCTCATAGGTCAGTCAGAGAATGAAAACTCCTACAAACTTTAACCAGTGCTCGGCCGGACACTGATAGAAGTCACAAGACTGCTTTATACGGCTGATGAGAAAAGGTAATAAACAGTTTATATTTACTAAAATAATTGTATTTCCATATTCTGTGTACTGTGGGAGACCAGATATAGTGAATGCAGTTGCATACTCAGTAAGTGATTAAAGCAGCTGCCAAAAGTGCCTAAAAAAACTGAGGGTTTGAAGTGGTTGTAAACTAGAGGTGCGCATCTTCACTGGCCTCACGATTCGATTTGATTACGATTATCATGTCAACGATTCATTTCGATTCTGCGATGCATCAAGATTACTGCACGCGGTTTTCATAAAAAAATTCAAGCAGTCAGAACTCAATTTTTTTTATTTTCTGTTCTTTAAAGAAAAAAAAAAGACAACACTCCCTGCATGCAGCAAAGTCCAAACACAGCAGACAACAACTTCGAGGAGTTCCATTTCCCCCCCTCCCCCCAAACAAATTACTAGAGGAGATGGTCAGAGACTGCAGACATGATGCACGAGATGGTCAGAGACTGCAGACATGATGCACGAGATGGTCAGAGACTGCAGACATGATGCACGAGATGGTCAGAGACTGCAGACATGATGCACGAGATGGTCAGAGACTGCAGACATGATGCACGAGATGGTCAGAGACTGCAGACATGATGCACGAGATGGTCAGAGACTGCAGACATGATGCACGAGATGGTCAGAGACTGCAGACATGATGCACCAAGTAGCCAGCACTGGGTTTTAATGCACTGCTGCTGCCATGGAGACAGAGACCAGCGCTGTCAATAGCGGTGCCAGGAAAGCAGCCCTGGTTGTTCGCCCACTGGTCCACTGTCGGAGTATTCCCCCCTTCACCTGGAATGTGTAGATGGGGAATTGGATCATATATTTTTTTTTCCAGTGTAATGACCAAACGGAAAAAAAAAAAGCGATCAATATATGGGCTGCATAAATGGCTTGGAGCTAACTGGATCTTGGAAGAACAGAGTGGCGGAGGGAGACAGATAGGGGAGAGAAAGGGACAGCTTAGTGATCAATGTGTAATGAAAAATGCAGTGCTTACTCATTCAGGGACGAGGCTGGAACTTCACACAGCTTGGAATGTGTAGCTGCTGACTGTTCTTCATATCTCCCGCTCACACCCCCTCCCATCTCCTCTCTCTCTCCTTCACAGCTGTATGTCGGGATAGAAGAGTGGGCGGGCTGGGCAGACACGGGGAGAGAGGAGGAGGGGCAGCTGTATGCAATGCATCAATTGTTTCATCTTCCGTCCATTGCTGGGAGGGGGAGTGAACTTTGTTAAGCTGTGTGAGACGAGTGTCTCACCACCGGCCCCTAAATGTACACACTGATTCTCCTGTCCTACGGATGGGAGAAATCAGTCTGTTTTCTCACTGTCACTGCATGGGCCCCCCCCACAGTGCAGGATCTCCAGGGACTTCGGCAACCCTGATTCTTCCGCCACTCCCACGGATGTGATGACAGCTAGTGATCTGTCTCACAGCTCCGTGCGCCTCTGCGCCCACCAATCGGGGAGATGAGAGGGGTCACTGTCCACAGGTACAAATCCTGAGGAGGGGGAGAGCCTGGGTGGGGGGCAGCATGCTGAAACTAGAGCATCCATTGACGGGGAACGGCGCCAGGATAAGCCAGCCAATCAGTGCAAAGACAGGGAGGGGGAGGAGCTGGAATGACGTCATGCATAATCGATTGCGCTGTCTATCGATGCCGAATCTGGAAGGGCATAATCGTGATGCATCGTGCGGCGATCATTTTCATCACCCCTATTGTAAACCCTTACAGGTAAGCCTATAATAAGGCTTAAAGTGGTTGTAAAGGTTAGTTTTTTATTTTCTAAATGGGTTCCTTTAAGCTTGTGCATTGTTGGTTCACTTACCTTTTCCTTTGATTTACCTTCTAAATGTTTTTTTGTTTGTCTGAATTTCTCACTTCCTGTTCCTCCTCAGTAAACTTAACACCATCATCCGAGTGGTGTGGAGTCAGCCAGAACAGCTTACTGAACAGCTTACTGAGGAGGAACAGGAAGTGAGAAATTCAGACAAAGAAAATAAAGAAAACAAATATTTAGAAGGGAAATCTAAGGAAAAGTTAAGTGAACCAACAATGCACTAGCTTAAAGGAACCTATTTAGAAAATAAAAAACGAACCTTTAAAACCCCTTTAAATGTAAGCTACCGTTGAGATCTCCTAAACATGCACAGTTTAGGAGATATCCCCTGTATCAGCATGTGCCCATGTCATCGGTACATGCGCACTGAAGCAACAGCTTGTCCGTGCCATTGCTTCAGCTAATGAGGAGACTAGGCTCTGTCGGTCTGAGGAATGCATTTGTTGTGAGCCGACACCTCTCCCCACCTGCCTAAGCGTCAATAGGGGGATTGCATTTGCAGTGCCGGGCGCTGTGCACTGGACTATGGCACTGTCTGCCTCGAGTCACAACACAATTCCTCCTCCCTCCCCGAACATTGCGGGGAGCGAAGGAGATACTGGAGTGCGCAGGGGAAGGAGGAAAAGGAGAGAGCCGCGGTGCCTCTCTCAATCCAGCGCCGTGATGGGTGATGGTGTCACCCCTCTGGCGGGTGTCACCCGGGTGCGACCCGCACCCCCCGCACCTGCCTTGCAACGCCAGTGAGGACCGTTGCTTGAGAATCTCACTAAGTGCTTTTATTTGATGGCTGAAATTGATCTTTAACCCCACCACTGCCTCCCAGCCCTTTAAGAGCTTCTAAAAGCCAGGAGGTGGAGGCAGGCATTCAGGTTAGCTCCCGCAAGTATACATTGGAAGCTTTCCGGTCCCCGCCGGTGACTGTGCTGGGAGCGCGCAGGACACACTCTCTGAGCACAGAAAAAATTTCACATAGGGCTGCATATATGCGGCCTCTCTGCATGAAATCCCACCCCCTGATTGGCCGCATAAATGCACCACGTTGACTGGAAGAGGTTATAGCTGAATTCTAGGAATTCAGACACATTGTAAAAAGTGAAGGCACACTATGTAAAAAGTGAAGGCACACTATGCAAAAAGGCATGGAAAGCCAAGACACCAGCAGAAATCAGTATCAATAAGGTGTCTCGTGACCAAGGTGTCACACAAACATCTCATGATGGGTAAAAGTAAAGGGCCTCCCTCAAGACAAGATTTGAAGACTGCGTAGAAGAATGGGCCAAAATCACACCAGAGCAACGCATGCGACTAGTTTCTCCTTACAGGAGGCGTCTTGACGCTGTCAATACCAACAAAGGATTTTATAGGAAGTATTAAATAAATTTAGGTAGGGGTGTTCAATGCTTTTTCCGTGTGTCATTCCATTTTTATTACACATAACTTAATGTCTGAACTTATTTTTTTGGTGTCTGTATGTATGGATTGCATGGGTTGTTACAAACATGTGGTGAAAATTTCATGTCAATAGCACAAGTCTAAGGCGCTTCATGACATGGCCTGGGCTTATCTCTATTATTTATATCTGACATGTTTATTGCTCTGCCAGGAATTGCACGCAGGGCTGTGAGAGAGGAGGAACAGGCACACAGAGTAGCTATGCCTGCCCCTCCCTTCTGCTGCCCATTCAGAGAAACCTTTTGTATTTTGTGTGAATGAGTTCACATAATACAAAGGCTTCTGTGATTGGCCCCTCACAAAAGGGGTCTAATGCGTCGGATTTCAGCCCAAATTCTTGACTGAATTCGGACCTGAAACTGACCAAAAGGCGCACAGGGCTCCTGTGCAAATCCGCACCGCAGCCTCAGCGGAGATATGTGAAACGGCTCCATAGAGAGCCGGTCAAAATCTCCTGCTATTGCGAATTGGAATTTGCAATAGTGTGAACCCAGACTAAAGGTCCAAAATTATTATTGTGAGTTTTAGTGTAAAAAAAAACCTAACTTTCATCTTATTTGTAGTTTTAATATCACTTTTAATAATATTACTTTTAGGCTTTAGGTATTTCATTTAAATGGTTACAGGTGTCTTCGCAATTTCAAGCTCGCCTGTAAAACTTTAAAAAAAATTTAGGCCAATGTTTCTCTGGGTTTAAAGGTGGTTTGCTCATTGCTCCTGACTGCAGCTAATTATTACACTTTTGAGTTGTGTGTCTTTGGCCTTTACTCCTTATGATAAGCTAGCTTCTTAAATTATAGAATCCTATTCCCGGCAGTGCCCATTTGGTGCTAAAGCACTTTTCTTGATGGTTAAAGGTTCCCTTGTTCAGAGTTCTGTGTTCTTCCTGTGCCTCTTGAGATCTGCATAGAAAAGATTCTTCTCAGATTCTGGTTGTACTGAGCTGTTGTGTGTGAGCCTTTGCTGCTGTAATGTTAAAAATCACTGCAACTAGCTTGTGTATCTTAAAGACCAAGTTTACCTTTTGTTAAACATTGTATAGCTATAAGATATGCCATACATTGTTTTTCTATTTTTATATTCAACTGCCCCTTTACCTCTTCTGCTCTTTCTTCACAAAATTTTCAGTGACCGTCATTGTTTATTTTTTTATTTATTTTTAACAAGAAAGGGCCATTGTAAATTTTAGTAGTACAAAGTTTGCCTTTGTGTTTTGTGACGCAACCCATAGCAATCAGACATTTTTGAAATATGAGGTTTACTAAATATTGAACATCTACATTTGTGCTTTACATTGCCATATTGACTAGTGTACACGATTGCTGGAATCACCATGTACATAGGCAAGAATAGTGCCCATCAGCACTCTGCTGTTATTTTGAGAGGCATTTTTTTTGGGGCTCCCCACTTAACACATGCACCTGGTGCTGAAGTGTAAGCAGGTTGGTGTCTGCATATCCCAGGCCCTTATTAAGGATAGTTGATATTTACAGTTGAGTACTATCTGGATCTCAATCCCCAGATCTATGCCCCATTTTACATGTCCAACTAAATTCTAATGTCAGGAGAGAGTGGTCAGTGTAGGGGAATACGGGAATCGCTTTTGTAGCAGAGGAATGCAGCTGCTCCTGTGTGAAATGCCACTTGTAGCTGTGTCAAGTTTCTTTAATTAAAGAAAAAAAAAAACAGCTTCAGTTAAGCTTGTCATTTGTGACTCATTATTTCCTAAGCCCTGTACACACGGGTGGGAATACCGTCGGAAAAAAAAGTCTGTTTTCTCGAAGGGATTCCTGGCAAGCTTGTCTTGCCAATCCCTGTGTACTGACGGCCTTTCAAAAGAACTGACGTTCTTTTGAATGGCAAGAACGCGGTGGCGTCATCGACTACGACGAGCCGGCGCTCGTCACATTCTATGCCATCGCCGCCATCTTGCTAAACCCCACACTAAACTTGTATGCTACCGCGCATGCGTCAGTCTTTTCGAGCATGCACGGGTTTACCGTGGAACAGGTAAGCATACAGACGACCAGTTTTCTCAGCAGGAAAATTCTGCCGAGAATCCCGACAAGAAAAATAGAGAGCAGGTTCTCTATTTTTCTCGTCGAGATTCCAGGCAGTTTTCCCGATGAGAAACCTTACACACGAACGGTTTTCTCTGCAAAAAGCTCTCCCAGCAGTTTTCTTGCCGAGAAAAACAGTCGTGTGTACAAGGCTTTAGTGTTTTTTCTGGTGCTTTCCTTTTTTCCCATTGTTTTACAAATCTATGCATCTTGCTTTACACTACAAGCTGTATGATTGTGTGTAGAAAAATGCATCTTTAACAGGCTCTACGTGTGAGGAGGAAGGGCAAGCAGTAAAATTGAAAGTGAAACCACCTAAGCAGCTTATAAACCTTGTGATCTTTCTGCACATAGTTTCACTTGTTTTATTCCTCCCATGAGGAGCAAAATGTCAGCGGGCTGTAAAAGAGACCCAGTTATGGAATATTTTAAGGAAGTTCCTCTACCTATGGGTAAAGTAGGTATGCGTGTAAAAATGCAAGCAATGCAACAAAGGGATACAAGGCCTCGTGGCCCGAATGAAACATCATGAGAAGACGTGCTGTGATGAAAGGACCGTGTTTGCATTTTTTTTTTTTTTTTTTATGTGGACCCAGCTGATGTATTCAATTTAACCACTTAAGCCCCGGACCATTTGGCTGGCCAAAGACCAGAGCACTTTTTGCTATTCGGCACTGCGTCGCTTTAACTGACAATTGCGCGGTCGTGCGACGTGGCTCCCAAACAAAATTGACGTCCTTTTTTTCCCACAAATAGAGCTTTCTTTTGGTGGTATTTGATCACCTCTGCCGTTTTTTATTTTTTGCGCTATAAACAAAAATAGAGCGACAATTTTGAAAAAAAGCAATATTTTGTACTATTTGCTATAATAAATATCCCCGATTTTTTTCAAAAAAAAAGCAAATTTTTTCTCAGTGTAGGCCAATATGTATTCTATATATTTTTGGTAAAAAAAATTGCAATAGGTGTATATTGATTGGTTTGCGCTAAAGTAATAGCGTCTACAAAATAGGGGAAAGATTTATGGCATTTTTTTGTTTTTGTTTTTTTTTTACTATTTTACGGCGATCTGCGACTTTATGGCAGACGCATCGGACACTTTTGACACATTTTTGGGACCTTTGTAATTTTTACAGCGATCAGTGCTATAAAAATGCACTGATTACTGTGAAAATGACCCTGGCAGTGAAGGGGTTAACCACTAGGTGGCGCTGAAGGGGTTAAGTGTGTCCTAGGGAGTGATTCTAAGTGTTAGGGGGAGGAGCTACCAGTGACAAGTCACTGATCACTGTTCCCGATCACAGGGAACAGTAGATCACTGTTATGTCACTAGACATAACAGGGGAATGCCTTGTTTACAAAGGCAATCCCCCTGTTCTGCCTTTGCCAACCGCAATTGCGGGCCACCCGGGAACATCGAGTTTTCCAGGACCCGCGGGCGCACTCAAGAGGCGTGCCTGCTGGACGGCAAATTTAAAGGGACGTACAGGTGCGCCCATTTGCCTGCCCGTGCAATTGTGTCAACGTACATTGTCGTACGGCGGTCGGCAAGTGGTTAAATACTTTTGTTTGTTTTTTCAAAGCTATTTTGTTTATGCACTTCAGTTACTAAACATTGACGTTTAAGCAAATACAAGAATATGTAATGTTATTGTTTTAATTAAATAAAATAATTTGAGTAGTTATCCAACTATGTGTGATTAACCTATTAACCTAAAATCGGTTTTGATACCGCTGTTTTACAAACCAGACAGCTTATTATTCTAAATAGGAAACCTCCTTTTTTTTGTTTGCAAATATTAAAGGTTCTAACTACCAGCAAGAATGAGTCCTTACATTTAAAGAGCACCTGTCATTTCAGATCTATCGTGGCAGCGCCTGTTAGCGGGCATCCACTCACCTGCTGCCGCCACGTTCCTCACCTTGTTACTGCCACATCACCAGCCGTCCCATTAAAGTGAATGCGACTGTCAATGGCGGGTCAGAGGAGGAGACGCTGCAGGACAGAGATGACAGTTGCTCTTTAAAAATTATGATTTAAATCAAGCCTTTTTACTAGTGATATAAATTGACTTTGATTTAAATCAAATCCACCCTGTTAAGGGGCCAGGGCAACTTTACCGCAATAACACAGCAGGATATAGAAACTTTACAAGAGGACCTGAATAAATTAATGGAGTTGGGGTACTGCATGGCAAATGAAAAATGTAAGGTAAATGTAAAGGTAATGCACTTGGAGGGGGGGGGGGGGTTAAAAATATAAACGCAAGCTGCTCACTAGGCTTCCAGGACGGAGAAGCATCCTAGGGGTCCTAGTAGAAGACAGACAGAGCAAAAGCATGCAGTGCAAAGCTGCAGCTACCAAAGCCAGTACATGCATGAGCCCACATGTGCCTGTTACAGATGCAGGCTCTACCTACTGGTTTTGCCTTATTTTGCTGCAAATCTTCCAATCAGAGTCCACCTGATTGAAAACAATAGGGCCTCTGCAGCCTCTAAGGAAATAACCCCCCCCCCCCCCCAGCACTCATGGAACCATGGGAGTTTTGCTGCTTAAGCTTTAAGTCACATCATGAAGCTTGGAACAGCAGAGTTATTCTGTCAGATATTCTTTGCACTGCTTACTTTTCCATTGCAGGCAGATTCAATAGATATTGACTTTTTGTTGGATAATACTGCCTAATAAAAATTAAAAAAAGTAAATTGCCAGTTTTATCATATTTTATCTGTTAATTGATAAGTGATCCCATGACCAAATTCCAGGCTCTGACTGCTTTTGTAAGTGGAAGGTGTGCATGGATGTGGGTGGGCTGCAGATTGGCCATAGCAATGCCTCTTTATAATTCGTAAAGGAATCTTAAAATACTTTCTTCAGCCATGACACTTCCTTTACCTGAATTCAGCCAGCATATCCTGTTCTGACCAAGCTGTGTATTTCTCTTATGTATGCCTTCACAACCCACACACTTATTATACCTTTACTTTACAGAGGGGCTTAAATACACTGTTAAATAGAAAACGCTATGTTAACCTTCTAGCTCATTGCACAAGTAAGATAATGGAGCTCTTTGATTGCGCTGGAGAGCATAATCCGCTCAAGTGTGGTGCCTTGTGTCTTTGTACTTTTTTTTTTTCAAAACTTTTCTTTTTGCTGGGAGAAAATGAAAAAAATTTTTTTTTTAATACTGTAGATCTTTTTATTTTCCAAGTTAAACTGCAGTTTTTTCAAGTATGGAAGCGGTGCTCTGAGTGGAACAAAACTGCAGAGGATAATTACTGTGGTATATCAGAGAAGTGAATGGATCTCCATTAGTCTTAATGTTATGTCTGCTGTCAGTCAGCTAATATCCACAATAACCAAAGTGTTTCCTTTCTGCGGTCTCCTGCTTAGGCATTAGCAACTTCAAACCGGTATTTGAGATACAGCAGCTTTTGTGTGTTTGACATATTTTTTTTAGTGTAATAGCTGAAAGACCTCTCCGTGGCTTTCACCTTAACCATTTGTTATGCTGTTATGTGGACCATAGTGATATTTAATTGGCTTTATATATCTGGCAGAAACAAATACATTTAGATTTCAGTTGATTGCAGCACTCTTATAGGTGCATTGTTTGAACCACTTTTACATAACGCATCTCATATTCTTCAATATAATTATTTTCATTCAACATTTTCCATTATACGTACAAGTAAAGTGTTGTGTTTAGGCGTGTATTATATATCTTGCATATAGGTTACTGGCTTATAAGAAAGCCTGGCTTTCCTTGGTGTTTGAAGTAGTGCTGTTGCCAAGGGAGCCAAATGTTTGCCATATATCAATGGAAGCTTCATATGTTTTGTATGTTGGATGTTCAGTACCTTGTAATATTGCTTTGTTTGCAGTGGTTCATTGATATACGGTATAACCACTGTTCTTGCCGTCACCCATTTTCTGAATTTCAGGATAAAGAAATGTTGCTATATAAACACAAGCAGTAGAGCTGAAATTCAGTTTTTAGTGCTTTTGCGTTAAATATGAATAAGGTTAAGCACATGGATGTTACCCCAAGGGAATCGGGTAGTGTTGGAAAGAGAAATGGACAACATAAGCGCCATCTTTATTTCACACCCATGTCAGTTATTTCTGATGGGTGACATACATCTCTAATTCAGTTAGGGATTGAAAAAGGCTTGCCTTTTTATTTTACTAGTTCTTAGTACTCCTTGCACAGTGTCAACCTCAGCAACCTATGAGTATTCTTCACCATAGGTGGTCGCTGATTGTGATCTCTTCCAAAGGAGGTGGTGATGGCCAACATTATAAGTGAATTTACCCTTTATTTCATATCTAATTAGAGGGGGCATCGTCTCTGTAATGACGAGGATTAATTGAGTGATCTGAGCAGGAAACTTGGGTGCCACTGACTGACTCAGGAAGGTGTCTTTTTTTCCCTACCATGAGCATAAACTAGTAGCTAGCGTGCCTGGTTTTGTTTGCCTTCCTCTGAATTAACCATATTAGAACCGTAACAGGATCACCTTAAAGTGTTTTTCCACTTTTATAGCAAATTGGGATAACACTTAAGTTGCATGTCGGCATTCACATGGTTATATTTTAAATAAAACTTTTTCTGATTTAAAATAAAACAGCCAGTGTATATATGTTACATAAGATAGACAAGTGTGCATACCACAATAGACGACATGTTACTTCCAAACATATCCATGCCCTAGCTGGTAAAAAGTACTATACACCATCTCAAACATAATAAAAGGGATATTTGTAGGGGCAATTTGTGGATATGCAACAAATCTTTTGCAGGAGGAGTTTCATTTCTTCCCTTTTATAGATCTCTGTTGTATAGTTCCCTTGTTAACATATAACTCCCAGAAAGAACAGGCTGGGCTAAGGACATTGAATCATAGACGGGGGAAACCTTGCAGGTTATCTTGGAACAGGTCCTTCTGGTATCTATACCACTGACCCAACGCATATCTCAACTTTTTGTTATACAGTTGTGTGAAAAAGTATTTGCCCCCTTTCCTGATTTTTTATGTTTTTTGCATATTTCTCAAACTTGCAGCTTTTAAGTTATTTAATTTAGGGAAAAAGACCGATCAAACCTGCCTGGCCCTATGTGAAAAAGTAATTGCCCCTCCAATGCTGAATCATGAATCAACTGATTTAACCACAATTTTTTGGAAAGCGAATGTGAATTTTACTTGCCGCACCTAGGCCTAATTACGACCAGACCTGTTAAATCAAGAAATCACATAAATAGAAGCTGTCTGACAAACTGAAGCATGCTAACAGATCACAAAAAGCCACACATCGTGCCACAATAAAAAAATAATAATAATCAAGAACAGATTGGAAACAAAGTTATGTACATGTATCGGTCTAGGAAGGGTTTCAAAGCCACTTCTAAGGCTTTGGAACTCCAGTGAACCACGGGGAGAGACATTATCCATAAATGGAGATAACTTGGAACAGTGGTGAACCTTCCCAGGAGTGGCCAGCCTACAAAAATTACTCTAAGAGCATGATGACAACTCATCCAGGATGTATAAAAGAACCCAGAACAACATCTAAATAACTGCAGACCTCACTTGCCTCAGGTAAGACCAGCGTCCATGATTCAACAATAAGAGACTGGGCAAAAATGGCATCCATGGGAGGGTTGCAAGGCCAAAGCCACTGCTGACCAAAAGGAACACAAAGGCTCATCTCACATTTACCAAAAAACATCTTGATTATCCTCAAGACTTTGAGGCAAATATTCTGTGGACTGATGAGACAAAAATGTAACTTTTTGGAAGGTGTGCGTCCTGTTACATCTGGCATGAAACGAATACAGCATTTCATAACGAGAACTTCATTCCAACAGTCAGACATAGTGGTAGCATGATGGTCTGGGTCTGCTTTGCAGCTTCAGGACCTGGACAACCTACTATAATTGATGGAACCATGAATTCTGAGCTCTACCAGAAAATCCTAAAGGAGAATGTCCGGCCATCAGTTTGTGACCTTAAGCTTAAGTGTACTTGGGTTATGCAGCAGGACAATGATTTGAAGCACAACAGCAAGTCCACCTCCAAATATTTAAAACAAAGCAAAATTTAGGTTTTGGAGTGCCCTAGTCAAAGCCCAGACTTAATGCCAATTAAGATACTGTATCATGACCTTACACAGGCTGTTCATGCTGGAAAACCCTCCAGTGTGGCTCAATTAAAACAATTCTGCAAAGAAGAGTGGGCCAAAATTGCTCCACAGCAATGTGAAAGCCTCATTGCCAGTTATCGCAAATGCTTGATTGCAGTTGTTGCCGCAAAGGGTGGCTCAACCGGTTATTAGGTTTAGGGGGCAATTACTTTTTCATATAAAGCCAGGCAGGTTTGGACAGCTTTTTTGCCTTAATAAATGAAACCATTATTTAAAAAAGGCATTTCGTATTTTCTCGGGTTATCTTTGTGTAATAATATTTGTTCTGAGTCATTTAAGTGTGACAAATATGCAAAAAAAAAATCCAGGGGCAAATACTTTTTCACACAACTGTACATAGGGCGTATTGAACACTGCCAATGAACCAATGGCATCGTAGAGAGAATCCGGAATGTCCTAGATATGGAGGTTCCTCTGCAGACCTTCTCCATATGCTTTGGAAATGCCCAAAGTTGATGCGCTACTGGTAGGGTATTATAGTCACCATTAATCAGGCATTTCAGACCCAGTAACGTGTGTACTAGGTGTCTTAGATGAGCAATTATTTACTCCTCAAGCTCGGATCTCTCTCTAGGTTACTGTTCTTGGCCCACAAATGTATTTTTATTAAAATGGATATCTGCAATCCCTCTTGCCTTTTCAGATTGGAAAGAGCAAGTTGATTCTACTCTGCTGAAGGACAAATCCTGATACAAAGAGACACCTTTTAAGCTGAGGGATCCATGGTTACAGGTTCTGGGATTAGCTCCTTTGTCATGAATGTCTCTACAGATGTTTCTATGTTAATTTTATTGCTGATGTAGTTGGTCAGTGAATGGCTAGATTTTGTCACGGGTGAGGTGGAAAGCCAAAGACACGCATTGGGTAAACATCTTTATAAGAGTGTTATGATAGTATGTGGCATAGGCCTTAGTAGTGGTACTACTCTTAAAGAGGAAGTAAACCCATGTTTAAAAAAAAACAAAAAAAACCCCGCAAAAGAAAGCCATAATGAGCTAGTATGCATATCAACATCCTATTCAGAAAACTGGCAATGATGCCGGGCCCGCTAGTGCGCATGCGTGTGACGTCATCGGTGCTGTTTTTATAGTAAATATCTCCTTAACCGTGTAGGTTAAGGAGATATTTCTTGCACTTACAGGTAAGCCTTAATCTAGGCTTACCTGTAGGTGCAAGTTGTCTAAGTGGGTTTACAACCACTTTAAGTTTAGTACCTATAGTATACTGAAGATTGAGTATTGTGGTTTTGCTTTTATTAGCGTTTCTAAACAGAGTACTTTGAGTAAAATCCTAACTGTATTAACCACATCCCGTCCAGCAGAATGACGGCTGCAGCGGGGGATCAGTTATCCTGACTGGACGTCATATGCCCGTGTGGTGTCGGTCCGACACACCACGTCTCCAATCTAGGTAAAGTCTGATGTAGGCTCTTTACCACGTGATCAGCTGATCACATGATATCCAGGAAGTGCCGTTAATCGTCTTTCCTCCATTCGCCCTAACGGGGGGGGGGGTGGGGGTCTGTGCTGATGATCAGTGCAGACACATCAGCGATGCCCACCAGTGCTTGCCAGCAATGCCAATCAGTGCCCACCTGTACCACATGTAATGCCAATCAGTGGTATCAGGGATGCCAGTCAATGCCTGTCAGTGCTGCCTATTAGTTCCCATCAGTGAAGGAGAAAACATATTTACAAAATTTTATGACAAAGAAAAATGTTTTTTTACATTTTTTTATTTATTTGTAGCGCAAAAAACAAAAAAGCGTGATAATCAAATACCACTAAAACAAACCTTTATTTGCAGGAAAAAAGATATGGGTGCAATTTTGCATGACCATGCAATTGTCATTCAAAGTGCGACAGCGCCGAAAGCTGAAGTTGGCCTAGGCAGGAAGGGGAAAAGTGCCCTGTATTAAAGTGGTTAAGGCTATGACATCCCTCTCCCTTATTTTGTATGTTAAACTGATTTATGGATATATGGCCTACGTTTTTGTTTTGAATTCAAATTTATTAGTACTAAAGAAATGTATGACTATCAAAGGACACTGATTTGATTTTTTTTTTGTAAAACTGCAAAACTTTGAATAAGTTATTTGGGGGGCGGGGGATAACTTTCAATGCTCCTCACGTTTCGTATCAATTAATAGTATATTGAGCAATGAAATAAAACCTTAAAGCGGTTGTATACCCTTTTTTTTTTTTTTTTTTTACTGTTACCTACAGCCAAGTCTATAATAACGCTTACCTGTAGGTAAAAAGATGATCTCCTGAACCTGTATGGTTTAGGAGATATTCCCCTTGCAATGAGCCGCTGACTTCAGCGGCGCATGCGCTCCGGGGATTCTCGGCTGAAAGTCCGGCGGACCTTGCCGGAAAGAAGTCTCCTGGGCGCATGCGCGGGAGTGACGACATCGCGGCTCCGGCCACTCGCAGTACCGGAGCCGCGATACCCGGAAGACACGCCGAGGCAAAATGTCAGCTCCCTCAGCGTGGACCGGGATCACCTGCGACGCCTCGTTCTAAGGTAAGTATTTCATAATGAGCTAGTATGCAGTGCATACTAGCTCATTATGCCTTTTGCCTTACAGGTTATATAACAAAAAAAAAATTGGCGGGTATACAACCGCTTTAAGTCCCTGCACAGTCTATTGGCCTAAAAAAAATAAGGGAAGGAAAGCACAAGCATATGCTGTACATGGTAGTATTATAGCTTTCACACGCTATATCCCTTTAAGACAAATTATTTTCTCTGTGCACAAAATTAATAGTTATATTTTTATAAATGTTTTTGTTTATATTGCTTATTAACAAAACCCAAACGGTTAAAAAGGATGAAATTATTTCTTCACTTTTAGGGAATTCTACAGAGTAAATATTAGCCATGTATGCCACAAATGTTTTAAACATAAAACATCCTTTATTATGTTCTGTTTAGCATGTATCCTGCACACTGCTTACTGTTGGCAATCGCATAGATACGACATTCTTTGAGGTTTCGTGGATGGAATTAACACAGATGCTTGGTCAATTCCTGATGTAAGCACTAGTTGATCTATATCAGTACATTTTTAACTTGCTTTTTTTTTTACGTGGAAGGCTGTAACCCTCTCTGAAGCTTTCAACATTGAACTACTCTTTCTTGCTGTTGCCTTGGTTACAGTCCAGATATCCACTTAAATCTTTTTACGGTAATTGGTTACCTATCTCCTCCTAAAAGTGGAGGAAGGGTTATTACTTGTAATGTGATACTATACAACCCATCTAATCCCTTACTGAAATGTTCCTTTCTGGCTGTGCTCATCCTCTTCATGTACCACTTATTTGATGCTTCTCAGCAATTGAAAGGACATCCGTATTATGGGTTAAATGTTTTCTTATCCATTTTTTTTTTTCAGTGCATTGTAACAACTTGCAGTTATTTTTCTGTATGAGGTCGCCTGTCCGGGTAAAAAAGTGAACTTATTCTTGGTTAAGTTTTGTGAACTGAGCCTAAAATAGAATAATTTTTAATGGACTTTGCTGAAAATAGTTTTTTGGAAAGAAAGATCCTTATTCTGGTGTGTGAGCTTTGCGAATTGAGATGCTTGTGTGCGTGGACCTTTTTTCTTTTTAGCTGTAGCAGTGCCTTCATAGATCTGGTAGAAGGTTTGTTCCAGCTATGAAGGAGAACGGATATTGATTGTTCATCTCAAGTACACAAATGCAAGTCGTTGTGAGAAGACCCAGCCCAAACACTTTTTTGTTGTTGTTGTTGTTGTTAAGAACATCTGTCGAGCCTTTTGAGTCCCTATAGGAGAGATTTCTCTTCAGTTCTTGTCCTGGTGACAAGGAATGTCTTCAGCATGGTTGTTGGTCTCCTCTTGCACCTGTTTGAGCTCAGAAGAATATGAAAAAGACCAATCACTTTTGTAAATTACTTGCTTATATAGATAGTCCTTGTGACAGACCGTCTGGCACTCAGCCTGGTTGCCTCTGCCAAGATACAGTTTCCTCCGCTCTGGAACCAGAAATCCAGTATTCTAGCTGATGATTGCACCCAAGAACTAGACGACACTAGTTTAGGTGCAAACTGGAACTGACACTTTATTGTAAATTCACACAGAATATATACCACACAAAATTGGGTAGGAGCTTGATAACACTATCCTATACAATGCATACTGTTAACAGTAATATCAGTATATCTCGTGAACAGCTAACTTAAACAGTAAGCTAATCAACAGCTAGCAACTAACAGCTAGCCGTGGTCTAATTAACAGTAAGCTAATTAACAACTAGTCACCTAGACAAGCCTAGGTGACTCAGGTCATTGCCCACCCAGACAGTTTGGCACCAGTTCCCCAGAAAGAAGACCCAGGGCTGTCCAAACCTCATTAACCAGCTTTCATTTGTAATCTGTCCACTAGACAAGTCATCATAAGACAAAACTCATACAATGTTCTAGCAGTCTGAAAAAAGTGGAATTTATTTATCTTCATAGATTTCTTGAGGGATATTATTGATAACTATTTCTGTCCCAAGTGGTGGAGCTTCTCCAACTGAGTTTGCATGGACACCATATTTCCTCTGACCATTAACCTGTACAAGAGTAATATTACACCTTTCTGTCCACTCCAGAAGGAAAGCTATTGTCCTTTATTCAGAAAATTATTCCAAGCCTCGCTCTGAGTTCATTGCGGCATTGTACATCTTTAGAGAACGATCTGCTCTCTCCATGTGATGAGGCTGAACTGAGCTCTTTTCTATGCTCTGACCGGGAAAAGCGGACAAAATCTGCAGTCTCCTCCATGGGCCATAATTAGTGGGTAGAAGGCTAGCCCCTAATCTCCTCCAAAAGCCTCTGTCCCAGTTAGGTTTGTCACATTCTTAAACAAGCTTTATTTATACTACGTGTATCTTATTGTCATAAACCGATCTCAATATGAATAATCTACATTAAACCTGGCCATACACTGGTGGGATTTTGTTTCCTATTTTTTCTTTGAAGTTTATCTGATTTTCTAATTATTTTTTTGACCGCAGTGATGAGAAAAACTGAAGGAGCAGGATGTAAATTGTTTTCTTGAGCGAACGGGTTTCTACTAGTGTATGATGTTTCATTTGAGACCGTCCATTCACTGCAAAATTAAATGTCAAAAGCAAACAAAATTTTTAAGTATGTTCGAAGGGCATTGGCCAAGTTGTTAAATGTACTAAGAATTTTCATATGAATTTTTGCACGATCGTTCATGTGAAAATCTGTTAATGTATAGCCAGCTTAAGTCTTTGCCATCGTTTCTAGGGTGAACTTAAAGTGGTTGTAAACCCAGGAATTCTTGTCCACACCGATTTTCTTATCCAAACCCAAGTTATATTGGTGCTGCTTGACACAAATCAGTCATTCACTTAAATGTGTAATAAATTCAGAACCAAGGTAAATATTTTAAATCGGCAGTATCCCATTATTTCACCAAACATCTGTTTTTCCTAAATAATCTAGAGAAAGTTTATAAAGCAGTAAATGTTTTCATGATCACTGGTGGTGAATCAATCGCTGTAATTTAAAACACATGAACCAAGAAGATTCACCTGCAGAGAATGTTTGAATGTCATTCACGGGTTTATAAATATGCTCTTATATTTCTAAGGGGGAAAAAAAGAATGTATCCCTTAAGATTGGTCTCCTCCGCTTCCATACTCCTGAAGCACATTTTCTGCTAGACTTTCCATTGAAAAATCTTCTCAAATACACCTTTTTGATCCCCATAATTGTGTGCACTGACAGATTTGTGTGTCGGCACTAGGAGAAAACACATGATCCATATAAGTGAAGCTTTATAGACTTTAATGAGGTGAAGAAAGAGTATTACTTACACATTGTGAATGGTCATAGGCACATAATGATGATCACACTGCACATCAGCTGTCTTGACATCATGGAGGAAAGAAGGGGAATGGGCACACATGAGTAGAAACCCAGATGGAGGACAGGCTGTCTACCGGCGGTTGGGTGGTCTGGTAAAAACCGTCACTTCCTGGTCCCGTAGAACACATTGGCAGGCTGGTGTGACGTCACTTCCCGGTGCGGATATGTCGGTGACCCGTTTATGGGGCATGAGCTCCTTCAGGTCATAGGGGCACCATTTTGGTAAAGGGCTTATATAGACACAACGGGGGTGGCGGCCTGCTAACTGGTCCTGCCCCTGTATATGCGCATATGATAGATTCTACTGATAAAACAGGAATATATCTAACCAACACAATGGCTGAATGCGTCACTGGGGACACTTTACAAAAACAAGGCATAAAACATATCTTTAGATAAAAAATAAAAACAAAGAATGAGGGGGAAAAAAAATCTTTATTTTTATATATTTTTTATTTTTTCATTCTTTGTTTCTATTTTTTATCTAAAGATGATAATTTTTGTGCATTGTTTTTATAAAGTGTCCACAGTGGTGCATTCAGCCATTGTGTTGGTTAGATATTTTCCTGTGTTATCGAAAAAAGAAAAAAATCTCAACCGATATGCCCGTCAGAAATCCAGAAAGGCTGAGCAGCTTAGAAATATCTTGCCAATATTCTATAGGACAGTGGTCTACAAACTTTGGCCCTATGGCCAGATGTGGCCCTTTGCTTGCTTTTATTTGGCCCTTGGGGCACTGTTTCATCCACTGATACCAACAATGGGGCATAATTCCTTCCCGCTAACACCAATGAAAGGACACAATTCCTCCCAGTGACTCCAGGGATGGGGCACAATTCCTCCCAGTGACCCCAGGGATGGGGCACAATTCCTCCCAGTGACACCAGGGATGGGGCACAATTCTTCCCAGTGACACCAAGGATGGGGCACAATTCCTCCCACTGAAACCAACAATGAGGCATTATTTTTTTCCACTGACATCGGGACCTTTTCTACTCCCAATGGACACAGTCCGCCCCCCTAAAGTCTAAAGGACAGCAAACTGGCCTTTTTCTTAGAACGTTTCAAGACCCCTGCTATAGGAGGTAACACCTAAAGAAGCATATGGTAATTAAATGTAACTAGTATTGATTTTATCTTGGGTAGAAATAACAATTAATCATCTGTCCACTACATTGGACATCCTGCATCACTGGTTAAGTTTCAGCTACAATACATATGATTACTGGGACTTTGTTTTTATTGAAAATAATACAACTGCAGTATCGTTTTTGGCTTTAAATTAATTTATTAATGCTATTAAAATGTAATTTGCTGTTTTTGCAACAAACATTTTGTGCAGATAAATTCTATTATGTGAGTTAGGCCTCGTGCACATAAGATGCTGTGCTAGCTCTCGCAGACACCTTTCCTCCTGGCAGCAGCATTTTGGCTTAAAAAATGCTTGACACTTGTGAACACATGTAACATGCTTGGGCACATTAAGTGTATGGGCATAATTAATTTAATCGGTCAGAATTATAATTTATTCTGGCCATTGAAATTCATTGACTTTCAATAACTAAGCACGCCTAGTGTTAACACAAATGTACATACGTGAAGTATTTTTTTTTGTGGAAGAACACGGCTGCTACTGGATGCGCTGACAATGGGCTTTTTTTCTGCATCTAAACACATAGGCTAACATGCAGAGGCGTTTAGAAAAAAAAGTGCCAAACACCACAAAAAAACATCCAGTGTGAATGAGGTTGTTGATGCCTTTATATACAGTTCACATGCAGAGCATGATAGAAAGGCCTAACGGATAATGGAGCAAATACCATCTAAATTGTTTCTTCAGTTAAAACCCGCATGCCACTAGAGTGGCCGTGTGAAGAACTCCTTGGAAAAATTAATGCTCAAAGAAAATTGTTAATTTTTTTTTTATTTTTATGCTCGGAGTAATAAAAACCCTAAGGAAAAAAATCCTGACTGACTTTCATAATTCATGCATGAAAGGGTTAAAGTGTTAATGATTACAGCTGTGTGTGTCTGTGTGTGTCTCTTCTATCTGCCAACTTTATAAAGTGTTGTGTGTTATTCTTTTACTTTTGTTCCATGCTTCATTCATGTACTTTATTTTACTGTATATTTATAAATATATTCCATGTGTCTCATTTAACTTGTTGCAGACTTTGGGCATGTTACACACACACACACACACACACACACACACACGCACCCACACACGCACCAAGTCATCATAGTCAACAGGACATGTGTAGCAGTCTGACAGTGTTTATAAATAACACTACTCAGGCCCTACAGAAAGATGCAACATATTGTTACTTTTCTATCATTCTGTTAATTCATCTGCGGATCAAAGGGATGAGATTTGATCTGCAGATGATGTTAAAGCAACCTGACAAGTAAAAAAAACAATGTTTTGTGTTATTTAAAAAACGGGTCCCTTTCTTACCCCTTATTTCTTTAATAGGCCCTATTAAAGTGTATTTTCTTTTTTATATAAATAAATAACAAACATGGCATACTTGCCTGCTCTGTGCAAGGGTTTTGGAAAGAGTGGTGGCTCTGATGAAGAAGCTGTGCGCTTCGAAACGCGTCAGCCGGTAGTGCGCCCCATCACGTCGTCCTTGATCGGTCGAAGTGTGGTTTGGGCTCCATATGCTGCAGCCTCCACGGCACTGCTTATACATTGAGAACTATTGTACTACTTTTGTGAGTACCTTTTTATTGCTTTTATTTGAAATAAATTATCTTAAACGATATCACACTAGGCTGGTGCGCCCTTGTTCTTTCTTTTTTCTTTTGGAAAGAGCGGCCCTGATCCTTCTCTTCCGGGGTCCCCCAGCGGCGCTCCTGGCTTCTTCTCGATTCCCCCCACGGAGAGCCGCTTTCCATGGGGGCACTCGTGTGGGCGCGCTCCCGAGTCCTGCTGCTGCATCCATCGACAGACACAGGAACGATCGGGTTCAGGCAAGAAAAATTAGGGGCTCTGGGGGGGGCTGCTGCACTACAGAATGTTTTTCACCTTACTGCATAGAATGCCTCTCCTCTAGAATACAACTCCTTATTCTCCTTCAATTATTTTCCTGCTGATTATTATTTTTGTTCTTTTTTATGTCATTAATATGTAAACCTTTTTTATTTTATGGTGATTTTTACACCTTTAACATGTATATTTATACATTTTGAAAAAAAAAAAAAAATGGAAAAAAAACGTTCTCTCATTTGTAAATAACTTTGCAATGCTTTGTACCAGAATCATAATTTCAGTGTCATTTTAAACAGGATAAATTTCAGAATAGAATGTGTCTTTTTTTCTGCAGTAACACTTCAACATTTTTTAAACTAACACTGCTTAAAAAAAAAAAAAAATAGTGTATTTTTTTTGCGTTTTATTATATTAAGCATTGCGAGGGAAAATCAAATCCATTGTTGCAAGACAATATAACGAAAATAAAACCTTGTTTGTCCTTTAAAAAAATAAGTGTTGCCTTTTTATTTTAAGTAAGGCCCCTTTAACATTGAGGCGTATTTCAGACGTTTTAGCGCAAAATAGCGCATAAATAACGCCTGAAATAATCCGCTCCTGCCCATTGAAAGCAATGGGAAACCGCGGTATTTCCGCCCGCAATACGCCTCTGCAGAGGCGCATTGCGGGCGGTATTAACCCTTTTTCGGCCGCTAGCGGGGGTTAAAACTTCACCGCTAGCAGCCGAATATCGCGGCAAAAACTACAGTATAGCGTCGCTAAAAATAGCGCCGCTATACCGCCAGTGCATCTCCCCGACCCTGTGTGAAAGGGGTCTAATGACAAACTTGAGAAATTAGAAACATACAACAAACAGGTCCATAGCAGAATTGTAAAATAGGGGTGAGCAGGTGTGAGAGGAAAAATGGTTAAAGGGGGGGAAGGTATATTAGTGGTGCTGCCCATAAAAGAGAAATGTCAGCTGGAATCCAGTTGCTACAGGCACCACCACTTTGTGCTTTTTCCCTACTGTTTGTTTTCAGAAAGCGTTTGTTATTGCTTCAGATCTGTTTGATTGAACACATGTTAATTGAAATAGTACATGGGCCATGAGAAGCCGCTCAGTGATAAACTCACAATATTTCAACATAAACGTGGTGCTGCTGGAATCCGTTCCACATTGTTAAGTCCAATTTCAAAGCCGATCCGAAATGTATTTGCATTCCTGTGTAGCATTTCATTTTTCTGCCTTTTAAAATGTGTCACAGTTATCAGTGTTTTCTGTCCTAACCAGAACATTTCTTCTTGCCAAATTGAATAGCTTGTTTTGTTTTCAACACACTGACAGAAGCTGATTGGTTGGAGCAGCAAAAATTTTTTTATTGAACGAATGTCCTATTTAAGGGCCCTTTCACATGGGCATTCCGATCAGGTCTGCCTGTCTTTCGGGTGGACCTGATTGGAACCTCCGTGCACCTCTGTGGGCAGGCTGATATAAACAAACTTGTTTTTGTTTACACCTGCCTACCTCTGAGTCTATCTAGGTCTGGAACAAGCTGCGTCCTTCCATTTTTCTAGACATGAACGTGATGAATCGGAGCTAGCCTTAAATAAATAAACACCCCTTACACATGGCCACCCATAGAGCCATCACAGGGGTGTCCAACTCCTAGCTGTAGTCAAAATGCAGGCACACACTATTTTAACACTTGCATATTGACATCATTATGGCAACACTATTTAAATACTTCTCCACCGGGCCTATTCTGGCACTTCTCTCCATGAAAAAATCATAATTTTTTTGCTAGAAAATTAATCAGAACCCCCAAACATTATATATATTTTTTTAGCAGACACCCTAGGGAATAAAATGGCGGTCATTGCACGGTATTTGCGTAATAATTTTTCAAACACCTTTTTTTGGGAAAAAAAACGGTTTCACTAATTAAAAAATAACAAAACAGAAAAGTTAGCCCAATTTTTTTGTATAATGTGAAAGATGCTGTTACGCCGAGTAAATAGATACCTAACATGTCACGCTTTAAAATTGCGCGCACTCATGGAATGGCGCCAAACTTCGGTACTTAAAAATCTCCCTAGGCGACGGTTTTTTTTTTTACAGGTTACTATTTTCGAGTTATAGGAGGTCTAGTGCTAGAATTGTTGCTCGCACTCGACCGCACGCGGCGATACCTCACATGTGGGGTTTGAATGGCGTTTACATATGTGGGCGGGACTTACATGCGTGTTTGCTTCTGAGCGCCAGCTATCGGGGACAGGGGCGTTCTTACTTTTTTTTTTTTTTTTTTTTTTCTTTTTCTATTTTTATTTTACTGAATTTTTATTTTGACACTTTTTTAAAATTAATTTTTTTAGCACTTTTATTCCTATTACAAGGAATGTAAACATCCCTTGTAATAGGAATCATTGTGACAGGTCCTCTTTATGGAGAGATGCGAGGTCAATAAGACCCCACATCTCTCCTCCAGACTGGAAAGCATGAGAACGGTGAAAAAAAAAATCATGATCTCATGCTGACAGCCGCAATTGCGGCTTTGTTTACTTCCGGATACCGGGCTTGACGTCACAACGTCGCTCCCAGGACTCCGACGGTCATAGAGATGACTCCATCGTTGTGAGCCGGCACCGGCCGATTCGTTTTCCGGGCCCCGATGGCACAGGAGAGCCCAGAGAAGCACCGGATGGCGGCGGGAGGGGGGGTGTCCCCTCCTGCCGCCTATAAGAATGATTAAGCGGCGGAACTGCCGCTATGATCATTCTTATGGTGCGCAGAATCGCCGGCTGCAAACAATATCTGACTGATGCCTGTAGCTGCAGGCATCATTCAGATATCCCCCCTTAAAGTCCGCGACGTCATATGACGTCCTTGGTGGACAAGTGGTTAAAGAGAATGTATAGTTTTTAAATGCTTTTTCTCACTAACAAAAATGCATGAATTTGATATCGTCTAATCCATATATATGTATATTTATTATTTAAAAAAAAACTTTCTATGGACCCAGAAACTGCACATAACTGCATTTTTGACTGCATGTTTACATGCATTTAAAGAGTGCTTGAATGTGGTTTGTGCTGCGTTTGCAGTGCATTTTTCTATACATTTTTGGATTTGGCTTTCTTGGCTTAAAGGGGCGTGGTGCGCTGCATTTGAGGTGTGTTTTGTAGCGCGTTCTCCCTGCCTTTGCGATGTGGAAAAAAGATTTTTTTTTTTTTCTTTTTAAACTGAGCTGAACTGCAATGCCCATAGGATTACCTTTAGTTTGGGCTATCTATGCAGTTCAAAGTTCAGCCAACTGCATCCCACTGTGTTCAGTGTGAAAGGGCCCTAAGTGTAGTTTGTAATTGGTGTAGTTCATGTATTATACATGATAACTATATTTGTCAGTTACATACACAGGCTCTGCTTCCTGCTTTGCAGTGCTGCCCAGGAGCTGTGCTTTAGTGCTTCTTCTTTCAATGCAAGTCTGAATAAGCTGGCCTAAAAAAATGATTTTCTGCCTTTGTGACTGATAAGTTATCTGAACACTTGTAGATGGGGGAAGCAGTGATTAGTTTCCTCTTTTAGCCAATCTGAAAAACTCTAGATTTTGTACAAACGTAAAGAAGGTAGTAAACATGAGAGTCTTATTAAAAATTACTCAATGGTAAATAATGCAATAATTCAAAAAGATGCCTGCCAGCATCTTAACCAGTGACTCATCTCTGTTGCATGTAAACAAATGAGCCTGTCAGTAAAAATAAAAAAACAAAATGGCGTGAGCCCCCCCCCCAAAAAAAATACATACCAGACCCTTATCTGATTATGCACCGCAGCGGGGCAGGTCAGGAAAGGGGGGTGGTGAGTATGTGTGCCCCCCAGCCATATCAGACCACATCCCCTGAAGGGTCCCTGGCAAATAACCTTGTCCTCATGTTAAGGACAAGGCCTCTTCGCCACAACCCTGACCCAGTGATTGTGGTGGTGCCGGGGGGGGGGGTGCCTGTGGGAATCTGGAAGCCCCCTTTATTAAGTTTGTCATGTAACAAAACACGTCTGTTAGACAGTTTGGGGTGCCATTAAGAATTAACAGCACTGCAAGCACAGTGTGCATTTGTAGCATATTCAGGAAAGTTTCTGTGCGCATTACCGGAATGCACAATAGTGACTAGGGTCCAAAATGCAACTACTAGCATGATCTATACAAGGGCCCTACACTGCCTCTTTAGTGCCTCTCCAATGGCCTCTGAGTGTTATGAATGGCTTTAATGATCAGTTCTGAGGGGGGTTAGGCACCCTAAGGGTCCATTTACACCACTTGTGTTGTCTGTTAAACACACTTGAGTCGAAGCGTGTTGACACATATTTTTGTTAACATATTTAATGTTCTCCAGAAGAAAACTTTTTAGTACTGCCAGATGGCATATTTAGAAGTCCACAAAGAGTCAGTTTTTGTATGCATTTCATTTCTATACTAGTAATTTCATCTAACATACTGCCATTTGCTGTGATCACCAGTTACAGATTGATACATGCAATATGTCATACACAATACACATGCTAAGTGTTGGATAGAAGTCTGGTTATGGGTAAATTGTACTTATTAGGACTTTGGATGTATTAGTGCAAGCCAGATAAAAGAACCTATTCAAATATTTAGCAACTCTACAAGTGCAAGACAATGAGAAAGTCTAAAACAATTTCTCTCTGCGACTGCTTGCAACACTAGGTTTACATAGCCATACACTGTATGGGAAGTGTTATTTATTTTTTTCTGTACAGAGAAAGATGCCTTTTTCTGTAACCGCTTTCTACCCGGCCAATGTACACAAACGGCCGGGTGGGAGCTTTGCTGTTTAGAATGGACATACCCGTACGTCCCTCAGAATGGGTGCCCCCGCGTGGCCCCATCCTGTGATAGAGGTGTCCTTCCGACACAGCCCATCACAGATTGGCATATGGGTGCTGTGATTGGCCTTTCAGATCGTGATGGTTTTGTCCAATCACAGCCATCAAACTGTAAACGGAGACACGTGTCTGTGTTGGCTCTCTGGGACAGCTCTGTGTAACTGATGATTTAGTGTTCAGTTACACATACTGCAGCCATCCCCACAGTACACCAAGCTCCACTGTCCAAGTGCCCCATGAATATCTGTACCGGTGCACAAAAAACACGTGCAATAGTGTTCCATTGCAACATCAACATCTGTCAGTGACCGCCGGTGGACAATCAACATCTGTCAGTTTAAAAAAAACATCTGTCAGTGTCCCACAATAACAATTTTTTTTATAGCACCCCCCCCCCCCGTGCGCATGTGCAAAAGCGAACGCACGTCAGTCCTGCACGCATACGTAAACCGCGATCGCACCACACATGTGAGGTATCGCCGCAAACGTTAAAGTGAGGGGAATAATTCTAGCACTGGACCTCCATGTTATTGTCTTTTGTGTGCATTGAAATTCAATAAAGTGTATGTATGCACTAGTGTGTAAAATTGCATTTGAAAAACTGCTGCGCAAATGGCGCATGACATAAACATTTTCAAAACTCACCATTTTATTATCTAGGACCTCTGCTACATATATAATATGTACATATTTTTACTTGTAAACAAAAATTGTCAGAAGAAGACCTGGTCTTAAAGTGGATAATGGTACTCCTTGGCTGTTGCGCCAATCTATATGGTCAGGCTGTGAGAGTCTCACACGTGGTATCGCTATACTCGGGAGGAGTAGCATAATGTGAGTTTAGTTGCAAGTATACCTATGTTGTGTGTAAGGAATAACTTAATATTACATTATTTACTAAATTCTTTTGACGGTCTACTGTCCAAAAAGGGTTCATTTTGGGGGGTTGGTATTTGTACTGTCTTGGTATGTTAGGGCCTCAAGAAATGAGATGGGCCATCAGAAAATCAGGTGTGATCAATTTTCAGTGATTGGCACCATATCAAAGCACCATATTAAACTAACAACATTTTGGTTAAAATTTATAAAGAAAAATTACTTATTTGAAATTTTTTATAAAGGATTTTTTTTTTTTCATTTTATAGCACAAAAAATTAAAAACCCAGTGGTGATTAAATTCCACAAAAAAAGCTCTATTTGTGTGAAAAAAAATGCTAAACATTTCATATGAGTACAGTGTTGCATGAGTAATTATCATTGAAAGCGCAACAGCACTGAAAGCTGAAAATTGGCCTGGGCAGGAAGGGGGGGGGGGCGGTGAAGGTGCTCCTGTATTGAGGTGGTTAAATGCACTTGGTGCCATGAATAAGGGGTGAATTGTAAGATGACTTGGTCCTCAGTTCATGGCCCGGTTTATTTGGTCTCACCATGGACTGCCATGGGTATAGTGGGGATAAAAGCTACTAATAATTGTTGGCTTAATTCTGTTCCAAGAAAAGTAAGGGGGTCTTTGGGCAAATTAACCTAACTTTATACTGTTTGATGCTACATGGTGGGGAAAAAATACCTTGAAAATTGAAAACCTAATGAAACCAAGTAAAACTCAACAAGAAACTTGTATTAGTTGTATCATTATTTTTATTTTTTTATATATATTTATATACAGGACAACACAGGCGCACACTCCTTTGGTGTCCTGGATAAATAATGAATCGCCTACAATATCAAGTGAACCTACCTCACCAGTTGCAACACAACCATCCCCTGCTATAGACACTGAAACATCACCTGTACACCTCATATCTTCACCATCTGACAGGTACTAGCTTTCTTTTCTTCAAACTTTACATGTTTGATTTTTTATTTTTTTTATACTATTGCTGACTTCTTTCCAGGAATGGTGGTTGCCTGGCTGTTATGCTAATCCACTAACTTCAGCATTTTCTAAGTTACTGACCCCCAAAACAGTATGTGGATAAGGATTTCTGACCTCACTGCCTGCATTCATGTTCCAGGGTAGTGATTTTTGAAAGTGCTGAGGCTAAAATCCGCCAGGCAACATTTTTAGAAAGAAAGGTAAGTAATAGAAACCTCAATGCTGAACATTTGACAAAGGTGTGAAAAGAAAAACTGCGCTAAAATTTAGACCATGCCTAAAGACAGCAACTCAACTGTGAGATGTGCATAGTGAATAAGTAAATAAATTGTAAATAGAGCTGCGCTCAAACACCAACATAAATTGTGATATGTATATAATCAAAAAAAGAAAGGAAAGAAAATGAATCCCAAAAGTAAATATCGTCCTTGCAGGTTAATCAGTGAATCAGTATAATACCACCAATACAAATAGTGAATATAATCTAAAATATAATTGTTTAGTGAAGTGTCCTTCCAGTGAAGTGAACATCCAACACCACAAATGAACTGCAACCTCCACCGCAAGAAATGCACGCTTACCAGCTTAAGTATACGACCTATTACGAGAGGCTTCAATCGCTTGTGGACAATACCCAGCCATGGCCTTTATCCGATAACGGGGATATCCGAATGGCAACTCCCACTGAATATAGATTTCATAAAGCAAAGACACAGCAACACTCGTAATAGTGACTCATCGAGGACATTCCACAGGCTCAGAGACACAAAATCCTCCCTCAGAGTAATAGGCTCATAGAGATTCCTCAAAAAGTGATAATGATCGCCATAGTGTAAAACCAGCATCTTTTAATAAAACTAGTAAAAATATTGCACTTGCATCAAAAATGCTTATAAAAAAACATGAAATGGAACAAGCAGGTAGGCTATAGCAAAAATGCCCGTCCTTCTGGGATCACATGCAGCTTAGTGAGGGCAGCACGTCGCTTCAACTGACGCATTCCGTCACAATCTGCTGTCGTCCTACGGCACATCTTGCAAGGATGATATTTGCTTTTGGGATTCATTTTTCTTTTTCTTTTTTTTTGGATTATATACACATCACAATTTTTGTTGGTGTTTGAGTGCAGCTCTATTTACAACTTATTTGACAAAGGTGGCATGGTGGTCCACAATGTTTGTTTACTACTATACTCTATGTACTACACATTAGATACATCCTTATCTTTATTGTAAAAAGTAGTAACTGGATAAGCAGCTCTACTTGTCTTGGAAGCTCTGCTCTGAGTATCTGCTTCTTTGGTTTAGGTCTTCTCTCCTCCCATCACTTGACAGCCTCTGTCCTTCATAGGTTTTTTCAGTAAAAGCCATGGGTTTTTTTTTTTTTTTCAAAACTTTGATAAGCACAACTAACCTCCAGTAGACAATTTTTTTTCACAAAGTATCATAGCTAAATATGTGCTTTGTGTCAATATTTTCATCCATGGCTAAAATATTGCTACCCAATGAGATGTAGCTGTTGGAGGGCTTCAGTGTTAGATGTAACTTCATGTTTCACACAATATACAGTGTGCTGAAAATAGAGATTAGTATTCTGTATATTATACAAGGAACAGTGGTAGTCATTCCATGTCTGCCTGTCACATCAGTTAAACGTTATGAAGTTGTGACAATAGGAAAAGGTGTTGTTCCCATATCTAAATCTCTACGCTTTACATCCATGGATACAACTGTGCTTTCTTACATGATTAAGGGATTTCTTTACAGCATGCTAATATATGGTTTCTAATGTGCAAAGTATTTTGTTTGAACAGTGAGAGCTTTATCAATTTTAGTAACCGTACTTATTTTTGCAGTATACCTGGAAGGAAGGCGATAGCGGTCTATCCTTGTGAGGCAGAGCACAACTCGGAGCTATCGTTTCAAGTAGGCGAAGTGTTTGAAGATGGTAAGTTATTTTATTATTTTCAAGTAGACAGATACAGTACTTGATCATGTTGAATTTTTGTATCTCAATTTAGCTGAAGTCACTTAAATCAGTAAATCTACATGATATGCTTAAAATCACGACTTGATCATTTCAGAATTAGCAGCGCTCTTACAGTGCCATACACACTATGTGCTTAGAAAACAGTTCAAAGTGTATCGCTCCTTATATGAGTTTGTATTCCAAAGATGGATTATGCAGCATACATCCACTTAAAAGTGATTATGGAATATAGGATCCTTAAATTCCGTCTCCACACCTTGTGAGATCCACTCCCCTAAGGTAATGAACTCACCGCAAATGCAATACGCCTATATCTCCAACCTCTTTATTTTGCATGTAGTTACACCATGTATGGGGTCCTCCTTCAATCGCAGTTTTCCATAAAACATGAAAAAATTGGGGACAAACTACATAGCGTAATCTTGTTTAAAATTGTATTTCCGATAACCCCCCATGATTTATAATGTGCTTGCAAGCATAGAAAAAGACTTGCATTCGATTTTACAAATAGTGCTGTTCAGCCTGCATGTATACTCTCACCGATCCCTGGAAATACTGATCGGTGACACCTGAGTCGAGTTACAAGCTGCCAAAAGACTGACAAGGTCACGCCCTAACACGTTTCGTCATCATGTCTTCGTCAGACATCTGACTTATTATTATTGATAGCGGCAGCTGATGGTGCAAAGTGATTTGTATCTATTTATTTTAGTTTTATTAGTAACCATATATGAGTGCTGGGATCAGTGATATTGTTATTTTAAATCAGTTGAAGAAATTTTTTATTTATTTTTTCCGTATCCATTAAAGCGGTAGTAAACCGCAGTGGCTGGAAAAAAAGGTACAAGTGGTAGAACAGAGTTTACTGCCACTTTAAATACATATTTCCATTTTACATGGAGTATTGAGACAGACTTTTTAAGTAAGATTACTAGTACAATAGGCAATGCAACATTTTTTTAATCCCAAATGTATGTAAAAAATAACAGAGCATAGTAAATATGTATATTTGGCTGTGCGTACTTGTACAAGGAAAGTGCTTCTTAAAAAAAAAAAAAAATGGATTGGGCACATATGTATGTGTAGTTTCATCAAATGTAATCTTTGCTGCTTCATCTGTTTACCTAGCACTCCAGGCACTCCTTAGCTCTTCATCTATTCATGCCACAGACCAGGGCTCTGACGTCGTGAATCTGAATCCTTTATAGTGCATCAGTTCACTGACGAGCCTTTGAGCACTTCAGGTTTCCCTCGCACCTCTAACACCCACAGTGAGAAGGGAGCCATCTTTATACAAGTATTGCCAAGTCTAAACTTCAACTTAACCACTTCAATACCGGGCACTTTCCCCCCTTCCTGCCCAAGCCAATTTTCAGCTTTCAGCGCTGTCGCTTTTTAAATGACAATTGCGTGGTCATGCTACACTGGACCCAAACTAAATTTTTATCCTTTTGTCCTCACAAATAGAGCTTTCTTTTGGTGGTATTTGATCACCTCCTGCGGTTTTTATTTTTTGCGCTATAAACAAAAAAGACAAAATTTTGAAAAAAAAAAAAACTTTTTTCTTTGTTTCTATTATAAAATGTAATGTAAATAAGTAAGTTTTCTCCTTCACTGATGAGGTGGCACTGATGGACAACAATATGCGGCACTGATGGACCATGATGGGCGGCATTGATGGACCATGATGGGCGGTACTGATGGACCATGATGGGCGGTACTGATGGACCATGATGGGCGGTACTGATGGACCATGATGGGCGGCACTGATGGACCATGATGGGGGACACTGATGGACGGCACTGATGGGGCACACTGATGGGCGGCACTGGCAGGCATTACTGATGGGCACTGATAGGCATCCCTGATGTCCCCATTCACTATGCATTACTTAAAAAATAAAATGTATAGCTTATCTTCTTTTTTTTTTTAGATGCCTTCTTCTGAGCATCTGTTTAGTTTTCTTTCTTATAAGTGGGCTGGGCAGCTGTTTGCGCCATAAGCAGCTACTGTATGTGTGTACTGGACACTTTGTGTGTATCCAGGAGGGATCACCACAGGTAATCGCTGGCTGTGCGAAAACCTGTCATTATAGTGAACAGAGTTGGTGGCCCCACCTAGCTTACAGGATTCCTGGCACTACAATTTGCACCAGATTAAATCGCCAGTTTGAATGTAGCCTTAATGAGAACTGGCCTCAGCCAGTCTCCAGCCATTCTATTGGGAAAGATCATGCTGAGCTACCTAAGAAGTTTTGAGCTGTCCCCAGAAAAGTAAGGTAAATCTTCCAATGGGGACACTAGTTCTGGTGACCTGGGGGTCCCCAAAAGATTCCCTTTGCAGGGATTTCCTCTCACTTCCTGTTTGCTTATGGGGCAGGAAGTAAAGGTAATTCTCCCAAATGGGACAAAGATGGCAAAAATAGACATTTCAGGGGAAATAACCCTACCTTATTCTATCCAAAATTGGGGGGAAAAAAAGTTCTTTAATTTGATCACCTGCCCCTGTTTCTATCTAGTGAATACCATATGCATACCGCTGATAGGTCTGTGTTCCCTTTAGAGCACGAAGCTCCGGGTTTACCATTATAGCCCACTGCTTTGTATAGTGCACCTAGATAGCTAACCATAATCAAAAGAAATCTGTAATTCACTGCAACACTTCACCTTTATTGATTTTTCATGCAAAAAACATCACAGACAGTGCGGGGTATAGTAAGAGTTTGTGTTTTGTGCCGTGGCTAGTGCTTACTTATAACTTCAGGCATGAGGTTATAAGTAAGCACTAGCCTCAGCCCAAAACACATCAACTTTTACTGTACCCCGCACTGTCTGTGATGTTTTTTGCATGAAAAATCAATAAAGGTGAAGTGAATTCTGTATTTCTTTTGATTGTGTATCTACAGACGAGCTGCGCTTGCACCTTCACCTAAACCTTTGCTACGCTGTGGCTGGATGGCTAATGTGCTCACCTGGAGCAGCTTTCCCTTTGGTGGTGAATTGTCCTAGACAACTAACCATGTTTGAAGTTATACGTGCTCTTTAAAGGTATTTCATAAAGCAGTTACAAATAATTTCCAGTGATATTTGTTACCTTTTTAGTTTTTTAGTTTTTAACTGTTTTTTTATTGCAGTACATAACTCAAGGGAACCAGGTTGGCTGGAGGGAACCCTGAAGGGCAGGCGAGGACTTATTCCAATGAACTACGTTCAGTTCCTCTAGCAGTATGGACTTGAAGCTCAGACGCTGTACATGGTATCCATGGATTTTTGTTCCAGTTTACTTGTGTCTTGTTTTTGTGACTGCGCAGACCACTTGACCAGATGGCGAAGGCCCCTATATGCTGGGAATTACAAATTAACATAGGACATACTGACCTATAGCACTCCTCTCATGTGATCTTTGCTGAGTGACCTTCCAGGCGTAGGTAAGAAAAAAAAAATACCCTTTTTAAAAAAAGATTCTCAGCGAACGTAGGGGGCACTAAGAATAAGTGCACTGTAAGAGCATTTATCATTAAAGGAGAGGACAAGCAATACTGCCAAACCTAAAACATGTTTTATTTAATGTTTGCATTTGTTATTGTTTATTTTTATTTGTTTTTATCAATCACTGCTCCAGGCAACTAGTATACTTTGATTATTATGTCACTCATTTCACAGTTTCATTCCTGGGAGTATTTTGTGTAATTATATTTAAATAGTGTGATGTAATGCCTTCCTGGCTACAAATGAAATCACATGCATGAATTGACAGACACAGGACATATATTTGTTGTTACCGACCTGTAACACTGGTGGAGTGAATAGAAGTCCCAGCATTCCTTGTCTGCATGAGACTAGCAGGATATGCTTGAACTTTTAATTCATCCTCAGCTGGGGCAGATAAGTTGCTGGACACCGTTCAGCATATTTGATGTGCAATCTTCTACATACTATGACAATTCATTGGAGAGTAAAGGGGAAAAACAACAATGTTGCATTTTATACTACTTTTTACATTTACTCTTTTGTAGCAGTCACTTTTATAAGCTTACACTTGTTCAGTTTTATTGTTTTTAAAGTATAGTTACTGCCAAAATAAACTATAAATTTATCCAAAATAAAAAAAATATTAGTTCTGTAATTGTGTGTTTATTTTGTTGGAAAGAAATACATCTGCAATAACTCCTTGTGCCTATTTTACCAGGTAAACTGTATTAAATTTTACAATATATGAAGAAACATTACATATATATATATTATACACGATTTATATAGCGCTAACAGTATACGCAACGCTTTACAATGTAGCGTGGGGACAGCACAATAACAGTACAGTTCAATATAGAAGGTACAGGAGGGCCCCGTTTGTAGAGCTTACATTCTAAAGGGAGCGGGGGTGGTACAAAAGGTAATGGCTCTAGAGAATGATTTGATGGGGGTGGGTATGGGATAGGCTTCCCTGAATAAATGAGTTTTCAGGGTTCTCCTGAAGGTGGACAGGGTAGGGGCTGATCGGACATACCGGGTCAGGGAGTTTCAGAGGATGGGAGATGCTCTGGAGAAGTCCTGAAGGCAAGCATCGGAGGAGGTAACAAGGGAACTAGAGAGCAGGAGGTCCTGGGAGGAGCGGAGGGGATGATTTATATATATATATGCAGAGTGTTTGTAGTATATTCTTATATTTTAGTAGTGATGTTAAGATGCTTACAGAGCAAGACTGGAGCAGCATTAAAGGGCGTTTCTACCATATAAAGTGTACCAGGAAACATTTGCATGCTTGAACTCAACACTATAACTGAATTGGCACCCATGCAGATTAAATTCTATTGCTAGGTCCAAGAGAATTAATGGGTTTGGGCTATGCCAGTCTACTGAAGCTGTTAGCAGCCCAAGCTTGGACTACTTGTTTGAGTGAATGTTAGACTTGACCTGTGGCAAAACATTTAGTAGTGAGACCACTGAATTTATTTTATTTTCCTAAACTGCTGCCAGGACTATAGGGTATCCAGTCCATCAGAAAATAATTTTGAGAGTCCACCCTTGTATAACATATTGTACAAGGTGCTGTATTGCATCTTACCAGTCCTTCGTTGCAGTGGCTTCATTAATTTTTCTTTTATTTTTCCCATGGTAATTCTGGAAGTAACATATATTGTTTGTCCTGGGGTGACAGCGCTAATTCACTGAACTGTATTAATGGAGGAGCAGTGTTTTCACCTTAAGACAAAGAGTGTGATAAGGCTTTTAGAACATCTTTTGTTTTCCTCATCTACATAAGTGATAACCATGAACAATGTAAGAACTATGTAAGTGATAGGAGTGCAGTAAGCACAAAGTTACCAGCTAGTGAAATTTCTGTCTGGATCAACTCATAATTTTGGTGCACAGATATAACAAAACACTTTCAATGGTATATCTAACAGAACAAAAGAGAGAAAATAAGAAGTTTGCTGTTAGGATCGCATACACTTTAAACTTAAGCCTAGTACACTTGGGCCAAATGTTTAATGGAAACTGTCCGACATTCTGCTCATGTGTATGGCAGCCAGTCCGGCAGAAGCCTCTGTGGAAGAGTGTCAACCGTTCTGCCGATTGGTGCTCTTAGCCATTGGCTGAGAGCACCAGACTTTAGTGTTCTGGCAGGGGGGCCTTCCCTCTTCGTCAGTACACGATAGCACAGCAGGGGAGATCACTGTACTAACATCAGATTGTTAGTACCGCGGCTCCGATTTGAGCTGTCAGTTTTTTTTTATAAAAGATTTTGTTTCTTAATCATATGTTATGACAATGGCGCATCTAGCAAATTTGACACCCAGGGCTGATCATTTTTCAACACCCCAAGACTTAAGAAAAAAATAAATACAAGTTTTGCTCAAGTTTGCATGCCCTGGCGGAAATCATTAAATAGACATTTTCTTGACATAGTCATATCTTCAATATCATAGCCAAAATTAACGATAGTGATCATATTAAGCCATTTATTATCACTTAGTAGTTTGGCTTCTTTTTAAAAACCTAATAACAGAAATTGTCCAAATGGCCCTCATCAAACGTTTATATACGCTAGAATGTATGGCCTTGGTACAGACACACAAGGTGACAAACACAGGTTAAAATGGCATTTAAAGGTTTATTTCCCACAGCTGTGGATTTTTAAATTGCAATTAGTGTCTGTGTATAATTGGTCAATGGGTTTGTTAGCTCTCACATGTATGAACTGAGCAGGCTAGATACAGAGCCATGGAGAGCAGAAAAGAACTGTCAAAAGACCTGCATAACAGGGTAAAGGAACTTTATAAAGATGGAAAATGTATTTAAAAAGATATCCAAAGCATTGAATATACTAGTTAGTACTATTTACTTTTTGAGGTGTCTTGATACCAAGCCAAGGTCAGGTAGCCCAAGAAAGATTGCAGCCTCAACTGCCAGAAGAATTATTTCGGTTACAAAGAAAAAGCCACAGGTAACCTCAGGAGGAATGCAGGCAGCTCCTGAAAAAGACGGTGTGTTTAAGGAGCACAATCCGGCGATACTTGAGCATGGTCCAGTTGCCAGAAAAAATACTTTACCAATGCCACAAAAAAGCCCAGTGAGGCTCATCAAGGTGTTGGGCATATTGTAACTGGGCTTTTTTGCATGTCTTCCTAAGAGACCAATTTGTTTATGAGCACTGTTGGATATATATATAAATATGCATGTATAATCAGTGTGCAAGTGATTGTAGATTAAGGATATTCATCTGTAGACATTATCATTATAGCACATTATTGACTTTAAAATAAGGATACACATACAATTATATTTAATTTATTAACATATGTACAATAGCAGTGCAGCTTTACTTGATCCAATTCATACTCCTGATATGGACCTCTTAGGATCTTGCCTCAACAGGAAGGTGCTCAAGTGTGTGTGGTCAGGACCAGAGATCCAATGTCAGATGGTCTGGTGGTGCTGTGGGACTATTGCCATTTAATCTATGCTATTTCATCCACTGAAACTTCTTCCAAGGCTATCATAACAGATAGCCAGACATCCGTGTGGCCCTAAGATAAGGCCTCATCGTCCCTGGTATGCCAATGTCCTGAATCTGGTCACAGACCTTCCCTCTTCTAATAGCTATATGCTTAGCCTGCACCTGCTGCTTCCACCCTTCCCTGTTTCTGGACCCTGCTTTACTATTACTGTCTTTTAATGGCTTGGCTATTAAAAGGCAGGTACTGAAGGACAAGAGCTTGTCCCAATCAGTAATTCTTTCCATGCTAAAGCTCACACATCCACGTCTTGTAAGATCTATCATTGTATCTGGAAAGCCTACATCTCATAGTGCGAGTCTAGGGGATTTCATCCGCATTCTGTTTCTGTGGCACGAATCTTGGCCTTTCTCCCAAATTTAAATTTTATTCGTTTTTAAGTTTTCATAAAGGAAACACAGAAAAATATAGAACAACTGTGGTCACAGTAGACCATATTACAAGCACACAGGCTGTGCAAGGAGAGTCACATACCTATCCGTAACCCTTCAGATGTCATAGTCATAATCCCATACACAACCTGCACAGAGCAGTTCAGAAAAAAACAAACACAACAAAGCAAAATATATAACATAAAAATAAAAACCATCAGTTGAGAGGAAGAAAAATAAGAACATCTTGGCCTTTCTCAATGGGTGGATAGTAAGCTTGACTTGAGTACCATTCAGTGCTAGGTATTGGCACTGGCGTTTTTTCTTTAAATGCCTCCTGGCTATGCATTCCTTGATATGTACCGTCATGTGCATGTGACTCTTCCAGTCGGGCCTCTGATGTCGTCATGACATGAATTTGGTACACCTTGTTCTACAAAACCCTCCTTTGGGAACTTTCAGGAACTCACTTTACTGTCTATTTTCCAAAAGGCTGCCTACCTGGTTGCCATCACCTGTTTTGTAGAGTTTAAGAGCTGATGGCACTATCCTGTAAGTCCCATTTTTAGATGTTGCACAGGGATGTGTTTTTTTTTCTCGGGTCTGTTATATTCCAAAAGTTGTCCACCTCTCTCCTTTTTGAGGACAAGTCGTCTTTTTGTGCATGACTGATGCATCCCAAGGAGATTGTGCTTCATACCCTGGATGTTGCTTGGGCTGTGTGGGTTTACCTTTGGGTCATGGCCTCCTTTTGTAAAGCGGACTCTTTTTGAGCTCTGGAGATCCGCACAAAGGTTTAACGGCTTCATTAGCTGCTGTTTTGAGATGGATTAGGCAGTCCATCGTTCAGGCCTACACCAATATTGGTCAGGCTATTCATTTTACAGCCCATTACATCAAGGCAGTTGGCGCATCCTGGGCTTTTCATCATGAAGTCACTATGTTTCATGTCTGAAGGCAGCTACCTGGTCGTCTGTCCACGCCTTCACTATGTTTTACATGTCTGATGTCTTTGCAACCTCAAATGTGCATTTTTGCATGCAAGGCTTTACAGGTTGTGGTTTAGTTTATTCTTTTCTGGGGTTTGTGCTGTTTTTCATTTTTTTTCTTTAACCTGCCCCCCCCCCCTTCACCTTGATAGTCACTGTTTTGAGATGTCCCTGTGTCAAGATTAGTATCTTGAGCTGTGTTCTTAAATGTAAGAGAAAAGGGAATTTTTTTGTACTCTCTGTAAAATCTTTCTCGGTGTTCTTTGAAGACACAGCACCTCCCCTCTAGTTGTGTTACCATTCTTTGATGTTTCTACTGCTTTATAACTAACTGGGCTGTCTGTAGCAGATGAAGGTTTGGCCACTAGCAAATGCCGTCCCTAGGTGTTGCTTTTGTTTTAGTGCTTAGTGTCCTTCTCCTGGAGATGGAACTATAACCCTGTGATCCAGATCAAATTACCGAGCTCTGTCTTAGATGAAAGTAGATAAAGGGATTTTACAGTGAGTACAAACAATTTTTACTTTTTTTTTTTTTTCCTTAACTTATTGTCTAGGGAGGAATTATCTGCTTCTAAGTCTGAGTTAATGGCAAAAGTGCATCAATGATAGCTACCTAACATATGGGTGTTGCAAGTGTGCTTCCATGCCTTCTCCTCCAGAGTACATCTTACTTCCCTGGGCAGGGCCGTTTGAAGGAATTTGGGGGCCCCAAGCAGGATGGACAACAAAATTTGAAACAAGTTGAGAGCCGGGGGGGGGGGGGGTCCCCCCGATCGCCCGACATTAGAGTGAGTGGATAAGGGGGGGGGGGATTTTGTCTCACCTCCTCCTCCCGTGCTGCCTCCTCTTGCTCCTCTTCCTGCTGTGAGGGAAAATTCACACTATCGCGGGACTGCTGGGGCCCCAGGCCAGCTCAGGGCCCCAAGCAGTTGCTTGGTTTGCCTGTCCTGTTCCGACGGCCCTGTCCCTGGGGCTGCAGTTGCATCTGCACAGTCCACCAAAGATAAAGAAGATGGTATCTTTTTTGAGGACCGTGTACAAGAGGAGTCGCAGTTTACAGATATTACCTCAAAATTTGGATAACATCTCTGTCCTTTTGACGCAGTTCATACATGCCTAAGATCAGAAACTGCCTAAATCGTTTGCGTTTTCTAAACAATTAGCCCAGCAATACTCTATGGAGGAGGGGTTCCAAAAGAAGTGGTTTGTCCCCATTGAAGACCCAGCCATTTCCTTACTTAACCAGAATCTGATTGTTCCTGTTGAGGACATCCCTGTGCTTAAAGACAGGGTGGATTTAAAGCTAGAAGCTTTTTCTAAGGCTGCCTTCAACCTCACTGGTCCTGCCCTGCAGCCTGCCATTGTGACTATGTCCATCTGCCAGATCTTAGTTGTCTGGTTCAAGGTTATGTCCCGGATCCTCGATCTATCCTGCTGTTCTCCTGGCAGACAATCTGTGGGTTCTCCAAGATGGTCCAGTTCAACACTGCTTCTTGGTCACTGGTGTTGATGGATTGGCTGTTGAAGCCCAGGGGCCTTTTGGATTTGACAGTCTCTGTGAGAAATCTATTTTTGTTTAATCATATTTTATTACAATTTTTTAAATTTACATACAGATTCTACTCATAGCACATATAAAGCTTAATCATGTGTATATATACCTGTTCTAAGATTGTATTATTCCCAAAACTTCACCCAGAATTTTGCTCTCTATTGCATAACTACTATCAGAATGAAAGACAAAAATACAAAACAGAGAGATCCTAAATAAAGATTTTTATCTATTCTTTCATAATAATTTCTTAGTGCTATCAGGTGGTTCTGAATCACATCAGCCCAGATACACAAAACCAAAAAACACAACGAGAAAGAGAAAAAAAAACACAAACGGATATAGACCTAGACATACCTACACATTCCTCTTAAAGGCCCCCTCCCGACTCTCTACCACATCCCGCCTACCTAACCCAATCAAATCCTCCTCATACTCATTTTCACAGGTAGAGTCTCCGAGTTTAGGACTCGATCCATGGTGCCCACATTTTCATAAACTTATGATAGTGTCCTTGATTGCTTGCTGTTATTTCCTCCATTCTTTTTATCTGGTTAATTTCATCTACCCACTCTTGGATAGTGGGGGCAACTCTTGTATAGGTATGATTATTCGTGCAGCAGATACTAGATTAGGTAACAATCCCTTTGTAACCTTTCCCAGAGCCCCTGGATACATGGATAGTAAGGCTATTTCTGGGGATTTATGGTAAGATACCCCGGTGACACAGGGGCAGATCTGGAATACAGAATCCCAAAATTCTTTAATCTGGGGACATGTCCACCAGATATGGATCATTGTACCCACATCTCCTCCACATCGCCAGCATTTCTCAGGATAAATCTGGGAAATTCTATGTAATCTTGCCGGACATCTATACCATCTAGTTAATAATTTATAATTATTTTCTTGTATAAAAGTCGCTGAGCTAGATTTAAACGTTAACACATAAGCTTTCTTCCAATCTTCTACAGCAATTGATTGGCCCAATTCTCTCTCCCAATCTCTGATGTAGTAGGGGCTAGTTGGGGTAGCATATGACGGCAATATATCATATATCGTGGAGATGGTGTTAGAACAACCTGTCGTCCCAATACATAGGGACTCGAATGATGTTAAGTCCCTGTGTATTAGAGTGCTTTTAGATAGATGACTGTAATAATGTTGAAGCTGAAGATAATGAAACCACTGACCAGCATATCTGCGTTCATTGTTCATTATCATGCTAAATGGCTGAAGTCCTTTTGCTGACAAAGCTTGTATAATCAGAGAGGGAGTCTGCCTTATCCATTTTAAGAACCTATCTGGTAACAAAGCAGGTGGAAAATCTAGGTTACCCATTATTGAGGTTAATGGACCTGGTATTGAAGAAACACCCCACCTTCTTACCGTCCTATCCCAAACTTTCAATAAGGACTGGGTCAAAGGTGGAGGTGTTTGTTCCAAGAAATGCAATTTGGGTAAAGTCCATGGAAGAGAGACCAGGGGGAGTTCTATTATTTGCTGTTCTATGGATACCCATAGTTTTTTACTCCCACAGTGGAACCAATCCAGTATTCTAGCCAGCACTACGGCTGTATAGTATAAATCAATCTGCGGTAATCCTGCTCCTCCCTCTGTCTTCCGCTTTACCAGAATATCATACTGCAATCTTGCCGATGAATTCCGCCAAAGATATCGAAGTAAACTCGATCTTAAGGATAGAAAAAAGGCCCGTGGTAGAGCTATAGGCAGTGTTTGGAATAGATATAAGAAACATGGCAAAATATCCATCTTGTATATTGTCATTCTCCCTAGCCATGAGTTTCCTTTTAGCCAACAGTTGCAATCTATTAATTGTAGAATTTAGTAAAGGGAGATAATTAAACTCATACATTTTTTCTTCTACAGAAGTAATATTCACTCCTAAATATTTGAGAGATTGTGATTCCCACTGAAAGGGAAAGTGATTTTCTAGCGTTTCTTTATCTGTTACTGATAACGTAATATTAAGACATCGAGATTTTGCGACATTTACTTTAAAGTTGCTATAAAGGCCAAATTGTTCCAACTCAAAGAATTTTAGGAAAAGCTATTTTTGGATTAGATGCATATAAAAGTAAATCATCTGCGAAGATACTCGGTTTATAAGAGTTATTGCCCAGCTGAACCCCCTGGATTGAACAATTTGACTGAAGAGCAACCGCCAGGTGTTCCATTGCCAGGATATACAAATATGGTGACAGCGGGCAACCCTGGTGTTTCCCATTAGAAATTTAAACAGGTGGGGATAATGTCCCGTTGACCTTTATTCTAGCTGACGGAGCTGTATAAAGGGCCATTATTTTCTGTATAAATTCTCCTGGGAGTCCTATTTGTTCCAAAGACGTTGCCATAAATTTCCAATCTAGACGATCGAAAGCCTTCTCCGCGTCTAAGGCTAACAAACAGAGCGGGCTCTTGGATCTCCGGGCATAATGTATCAAAAGGCTGGTCTTCAAGATGTTATCCCGCGCTTCCCTCTTCGGTACGAATCCCACCTGATCTAACCCTATTAAACCTGGTATCACTGTTTGTAAACGTGCAGCCAACACTTTGGCATATATTTTTTAGGTCCACATTAATCAAAGAGATGGGCCTGTAGCTGGAACACTGAGTAGGATCTTTCAGGTTTAGCTATAAGTGTAATATGCGCCTCCTGGGTCTGTTTAGTGAATAGGCAGTCTGCTGTTATGTCATTAAACAAATTACACAGAACAGGGTTAAGAAGTTCTCCAAATTGTTTATAAAATACTCCTGAAAATCCATCGGGCCCCGGACTCTTGCCTGGCTTCAATGATTTACTGGCCTGGGTGACTTCTGCCAGTGTAAATGGAGTCAATAGGCACTCTGCCTTCTGCTTCGACATATTTGGCAGGCCAGTGCTTTGTATGTAGTCACAGAATTGAGCATAACTAATGCTATCTGATCTTACTGAATTTGTATCCTTTAAATTATATAATGAGGAGTAATACTCATGAAAGGTGGAGGAGATTTGTTCTGTGGCATATACAAGACCGCGCTGAGGGCACTGCACCTTTGGGATATAGGTTCTAGATTGTTTCTTAGAAATAGATCGGGCGAGTGCTTTACTACACTTATTTTCATATTTGTACATCATATGTTGTGTACATTCCTTATGTTTCACATAAGCCTGATCAAGTAATGAGTACAATTGTACTCTTTTTTTTGTTGAGTTTGGAAGATAGCAACCCCTAAGTGTTGTTTATGTTCCAATTCTAATTCATGAATCTCTTTTAACAGGGAGGCCATAGTGGAAGCCCTTTCCTTCTTTAATCTTGTGCCATGTGATATTAATCCCCTCAGCACACATTTTAAAGCCTCCCATTTTATAGGGGACACTTGTACAATTTTTATGATCATTAAAGAAAGCTGAAATTGTTTCCTTCATGGCCCCAACTGTCAGTGTGTCATTTAGCAAATTCTTGTTTAATCTCCAAGTAAATTTAGGCTTTATAGTATTTGGAACCTTCACCGCAAAATATACGGGAAAATGATCAGACCACTTTTGTATGCCTATCTCGGACCACGGTTCCCAGTCCAACATGCGATGTGAAACCAAAAAATAATCTATCTTGCCATATGTATTATGAGTCGCACGTATAATCTTTATCCCGAGGGTGTAAAGCACGCCAAACATTTACGAGTTGGAACAAATGAAACGTCTGCTTTAATCTATTCAAACGAACAAGTGAGATATGTAGATTGCCCGTTGAGGTATCCATAGCCGGGTACAAAGTTAAATTTAGATCACCACCCATAACTAAGACTCCTTCCTCAAAATCTCTAAGTTTCCCTAAAAACGCTGACATCATAGTGCCTTGTCCCTGATTGGGTGCATATATATTCACTAATGTAAATAGCTGATTAAAGATTTTACATTTAACAAATATCTGCCCTCAGGGTCAGTCCGCTCCTGAACATCAGAGACTGGGATAGAGGAATGTATGCCGATCGCCACCCCTCTTGATTTTCCTATTTGATTATGACTCATGAACCATCTAGAATAATACCTAGTGGGCATTCTAGGGACAGATGAAGATTTAAAATGAGTTTCCTGAAAAAAATGAATATTTACCTTTTTGCTTATGCATATTGTATATTATTTGTGATCTTTTCTGCGGAATATTCAGCCCCCTGACATTCAGGGATCCAAACTTAAGGCTCCTCATGGTGAATCGAGATATAGCTCAAGCAGGCATGATGCATGATATACGTCTACAGGGCGGGCCTCCCAGAGGAACACAACACTAACCAAATACAAAAAAGACAACACCAACGAACAAAACACAGGAACAGAAAAAGAAAAGAAAAAAACACACAAAAACCTACAAAAAATAAAAAAAACAATCCTCCCATCAGTAGCAGAAATACAGTGGATATCACCGCAGATCAGTAGGTCGCGGTGCATCCCGGAAGCTCTGTAATTCCACGGTTTAGTACCAATTCCATTGGGTAAAAAAAAATACTACAAAAAATTAGGGGTGCAACGGATCAAAAAACTCACGGATCGGATCGATCCTCGGATCAGGGGTCACGGATCGGATCATTTTCGGATCGACCAAAAAAAAAAAAAAAAAATAATGTTAAATTTTTAATTTCACAGTTATTTTCAACACAAAACGGAGCTTATATGCTTAAATCTGGTATTTGTAAAGCCAACGGACTCTTTACATGTTAAATTTTAAAAGCAGCAGCAAACCTGCTGACCTTACATGGTTGCTAATGTGACAGAACACACCTGATTTTCACATTTAACTAAATGTTAAATGTGAAAATCAGAGGTGTTCAGTCACATTAGCAAGCATGTAAGGTTTGCTGCTGCTTTTAAAATGTAAAATGTAAACAGTCCGATGGATTTCCAAATACTGTATTAACCACTTGACAACTGGGCACATAACCCCCTTCCTGCCCAGGCGAAATTTCAGGTTTCAGCGCCGTCACGCTTTGAATGACAATTGCGCGGTCGTGCGACGTGGCTCCCAAACAAAATTGACGTCCTTTTTTTCCCACAAATAGAGCTTTCTTTTGGTGGTCTTTGATCATTTCTGCGGTTTTTATTTTTTGCGCTATAAACAAAAATAGAGCGACAATTTTGAAAAAAACACAATATTTTTTAATTTTTGCTATAATTAATATCCCATTTTTTTTTAAAAAAACTATTTTTTTCCTCAGTTTAGGCCGATACGTATTCTACATATTTTAGGTAAAAAAAAAATCGCAATAAGCGTATAGTGATTGGTTTGCGCAAAAGTTATAGCGCCTACAAAATAGGGAATAGAATTATGATTTTTTTTTAATTATTTTTTTATTTATTTTTTTACTAGTAATGGCGTCGATCTGCGATTTTTTTTTTTTGTGACTGTGACATTACGGCGGACACATCGGACACTTTTGACAAATTTTTGGGACCATTCACATTTATACAGCGAACAGTGCTAAAAATATGCACTTATTACTGTATAAATGTGACTGGCAGGGAAGGGGTTAACCACTAGGGGGCGATTAAGGGGTTAATATGTTCCCTGCTAGATGTTCTTACTGTGGGGGGGAGGGGACTGACTGGGGGAGGTGACTGATGGTTGTCCCTATGTACAAGGGACACACCATCCATCTCCTCTCCCTGACAGGACGTGGATCTCTGTGTTTACACACAGAGATCCACGTCCCTGGCTCTGTGACAGCCGATCGCTCGTACCTGGCGGACATCGCGGCCGCCAGGCACGCGCATCGGCACTCGCCTGACACGGCGGGCACAGTTTTTCCCCGACGCGCGCCCGCGGTGGCGCGCATCGCGGAAGTAAATAAGAGGACGTCCATAGACGTCCTATCAGCAATTGACGACCGCTTTGCGGACGTCTTTTGCTTATAGCCCGGGCGTGAAGTGGTTAAAGCTGATAAGCTCTGTTTTGTGTGTAATCTTTGGGTGTAACAAGATGTCCGCTTGTCCCCTTCTCTCATTACTGTGTGGGGTGGAGCAAGATGGCGGCGAAACGTCATTCGAGCGGCCGCAACAGGAGAGCTGGGATCGTGGGGAGTTAGAGCTCCTGGGTGTAGCAAGATGGCCGCCGTTCTCCGGGAGTAGGCCGAAGCCGCGGACTTTCCTGAGAGCGGTGGAAGAGCTCCGCTCCGCTCGGGTCACAGCCTCACCACTAAGGATAGGTGACAGATCCCAGCAGACAGGATGGAGGCGCTGACACAGGAATCCGCTCGAGGAAGAGGGTGAGGGATGGGTAAGTGGTCAGGGATTCACAGTACCTGAGAGGGGTGGCTGCAGCCGGGTCCGTAGGCCGCAAAATTTCACCGGATCCCAGGAGGATGATGGAGCTGCCCTCCGGTGATCACTCCCGCTGTAGTACTGCTCAATGTCCTCCGTGAACACAGCGGCCGGTAGACAAGTGTCCTCCGGAGCTAGGCCGAAGCCGCGGCCTTTCCTACGGCCGAGGCTCCGGAGCGCTCCGGATCGCGTGGTGATCCGATCCGAACAGGGTGGCCTGTTCGGATCACGGATCACCACCGATCCGTTGCACCCCTACAAAAAATGTATATGTCCCACACTCCCCAACCTCTTCGTAGTTGGTGCTCTCAATGGTAAAAAGAGAAAAAAAGAAAAAAAAAAAAAGAAAGCGAGCAGTCCAGCTCCCCTTGTCCCCAGTCTCACTATTACCTATACACACATTTAATCCAAAACACCATATTTTTTAATTCTTTAGTTGACTGATCTAGTATGGCGAAACTTATTTTACTTATTATATCTACAACAATGGGTGGCCCAGTATGCTCCGGTTCACCCATCGGGAGCGTAACGGGTCCCGTTTGCCTCTATCCTGCCCCAAGGGGCGACCAGATACACACTACACCACTCCCCACCGCCATCCCGATGCCCAAATAAGTCTCCTAAAAAAAAATAGGGAGACTCCTCCCATATAGAGTTTCCACCGAACCTATGCAAAATAGGGCTTAAACACAGCCCACTCTATACATCAATAATCAGCGCTATAAATCAATAAGATCTCTCATGACCAATGACCATATTTGCATATTATCCTAAAAAAACAAAGTGGTATTCATAATGATACATCTAGAGATATATAAGTTCCACACACGATAGAGAAACCCAGAAAAAAAAATGTATAATGAGACATTTCCTAATTTTAGTGACTAGAACGTGAACAGTTATTGAATTTTCTCCCCTTTTTATCCTTTTCATCCCTCCCAATCCCTTCATCTCTTTCTCTCCCATCTCTTCCCTTTCGATCTCGTTCCTTCAATGCCTTGGGGCTCTTGCTGGTTTCTATGGCTCCCACGCTGGTTACTCCCGGGCCCTAGCCATGGGGGGGGCCGGGCCATGGATCCAATTCCACTTGTTGGATGCCCAAGTTTTTACAAAAGGCGGGGAGGTCTTTTGGTGATCGAAGAATAAAGGCACAGCCATTTTTACGTGCCAATAAGTGAAATGGAAATCTCCAACTATACTTGATCTCAACCTCAGCCAACACACTAGTAAGGGGGAGTAGGGATTTTCATTTAGCAAGAGTTCGTCGAGAAAGATCTGAGTAGAGCGTGATTTGTACACCATTTGAGTCTATTGGACCATGAATTTGTGCTTTATTTAAGAGCTCCTCTTTACATTTGTAGAAATGCACCCTACATAACACATCTCTTGGTTGAGTTTTAGCAGGATTTACTGAGCCTGGTATGCGATGGATCCTATCAATTTCGATATGATCCGTAACTGACTTGCCTAAAAGTTAATTGAATACCTCTGTAACTAATGGTAGGAGCGCTTCTTGGCCTATTGCCACTGGGACACCCCTGAGACGAATATTGTTTCGTCTCTGGCGGTCTTCCATGTCATCCATGTGTGACCAGATATCCTGTAATTGCGTATGATGATCAGTGATGATTGTTTGCATCTCTGAGTATCCCGTCATTAATGAGGGGATAACCTGTTCCACCGCGCCCACTCGTTCATGGAAACTCCTGAGACTCCTATTTAGTTCAGCCAGGTCTCTTTGATGGCTTTCCTCCATCTTAATCAACATGTTCTCCATATCGCTTTTAGTAGGGAGTGAACTTAAGCATTTCTCCAAGCGAGTATCAATAGCTGGGAATTCGTCTTCACTTCCTGATTCTGTACTGTCTCTATCTTGTACCTGTGTTAAGTTGCTAGGGCTATGGGAAGAGCGTTGTGGTTGTAAAGTTATATGCCCACTCCTGCTACTTCTCATCCCTCCCACCTTATTGGGGGACCTGTCATTGGAACAGTGCTTATGTGAGCGAGTACTCCGGAAATAGGTTCCAATATTTGACCTCTCATCTAGCAGCTCAGTTGCTGCAAGTTTTAGATTTTTCTTTTTAGTTGTTTTACTCCTCTTTTATCAGTGTATAGTTGCACGGGTATAGAAGATCACAAATACAAAAACACAGATGGCACACTTAAGAGTTCTCCTAAAAAAAAAAAAGGGCAGAGAGAAAAAAAAAGTTCAGAGATCAAGTAGATTTGTATTTTTTTTGTTTTTTGTTTTTTTAGCAATTCATTGGTTCCATTGTCAAATGCATGTCAAATGAAAAAAATAATGAAGAATAATGAAAAATAAAGTAGCAGTCTATTAATGCATCAATCTCTGTGTAACAATATTGCACCCTCGGTGTAGCGATAGAGCGATATGACTGTAAAGCAAAAGTAGCAGCAAATGTGTAGATATAGCAAGTAGCCAGTAGCCAGTAGCCAGTAACAAATAGCAAGTAGCAGATTTAGTTAATGGCTCAGATAGTAGTTCAGTGACTTGCTCAGTTCGGCTAAGTATTGCACGGGGAAAGATTGGTAAGTGTCTATTTAGAAAGTTAGTTAAATCCTGTAATATTTTAGAGTCTTTGATAGTATTCACCTTTCAGTGTCCAATACTCAATGGAGCAATTCAATATAGCTATAGCAGTATAGCCAAGTAACAATGTAGCATGTAGCTAGTGTCAGAGACAATTGAATGGGTTAACAATTCTCCCAAAGAGCTCAGGTTGCAGGGTAGCAATGTAACAGTGTGGCTGATTAACAGTGTAGCAGTATAGCAAATGACAAAAAGCAGGCATAATTGAAAGTTCCCCAGGGAACACCTAAGAAACCCAAGTCGCCACCAAGCCCCGTTCACTCTGTTATCCACTGGACGATAGAAGTAGCATTAGGCATTGAGCTGGCAGACCCCCAGCAGCTTACAGAGATCACCCTGGCAATTAACCTCTCATTTGCAGCTTACTGAAGTCTCTGGGTACTCACGGCGCCATGTAACTTGCTAGCAGCGAATCCGTGACAGTAGCTGACTCCCCACACTCCAAGCAACTCCAGGTAGCTACATCAAGTTACTGTAATGGGGTAATGTAATGGGGTGAGATGGCTGTGAGGACCCGACCTGCTCCTTGGATAATGCAGCACTACACAGCACACACAAGGCAGAAAACAAAGATGACCACCCTTGCTGTAAACTGTCCCGGCCACTGCTCACCTCAGAACGGTTTCAGAGAAAGCCCCCACGCCGACAGCAAGAGGTCAGTGAGAGGTCTCAGTCCCGTGTAATCCCTCCTGGTATGCGGCAGGGGTATGCGGCTTCAGATTACTCTGGCTTCTGGCTTTTGGATCAACCTCAGATCTTCAGCTACATTCAGCTAGCAGCTGACTGCTGACCGGTTCACTTCTGAGATCACTGGTCGCTGATTAGCGGTGGTAGTGTTTAGCGATGTTTGGCGGCGGTCCATCATTAGTCTCAGCTATTTCTCAGCTTATTCACGATTAAGGAGTCTGGATACTGGAGATAGGGATAGCATGGGAGCCCGGACAGGAGGCATTGTGTATAAAGGCTGTTTGATCTTGTATGCACAGTTCCTCCTCTTCTTTCACTGACTCCAGAACAGGTCCAGATTAGGCCCCTTTCACACTTATACGACTTGTCCCACGATTTGTGATGGCAAATTAGCATGACAAGTCGTTTCCCATGATTTCCAATGACAACCATTCATATTAGTACGACTTCAAGTCGTTCCGACTTCAAAGTAGTCCCTGCACTACTTTGGTCCAATTTAATGCCACTTACACAGGCATTCCCTGAAATCACGGACGCATCGCAGTAAAATCGCGCGTCTTTGAAGTCGCAGTGGTGTGAAAGGGGCCTAAGACAGTTACTGGAGTCGGGCTGCACATGCTCAGTTTGGTGTGTATTGCTAGAGAATTTTTTGTTTTCCTTGTGAGAGTGCATGTGATCAGCACAGGGCCAATCAGCACTGTCTAGACAGGAGTCCTGAATCCTGATAGGACAGCTCAGAGCAGTATGAAAACTCCTCCTACAAGCTTTAACCAGGAACTGATAGTCACAAGACTGCTATATACTACTGCTAAAAGGTATTTAGCAGTTTATATTTACTAAAACTATTGCATTTCCATGTTCTGTGTACTGTGGGAGACCAAATATAGTAAATGCATGGTCATGGGTTTAGTAACACTTTACGTGAAGGACTTTGTGCAGGGTGTCGCTCACATTGTTCCTCATTTGCTCTGTAGGATCCCAGCCTGGTTCCGTTGGTTCTTCAAAGATTACCCTTTGAACCTATCGGGGATATTCCTCTGTCTATCCTATACAGCAAGGTTGTTGTCATTCTCTGAGGAGAGTTTGAGTTGGCAGGCTTATCCTGTAAAGAACACATTCTTGTGCTACACACGGACAAAACTCTGCCTATGTGTTATCATTTCTAATGGTCCTTGTAGGATCCAGCCTGTTTCTGTTTCCACTGTCTCTCGGTGGACTTGACACATCATTCAAGTGTAATTTCACCGTTGCAGAAAAGTCTGTACGGTGAACTTACACATTACCCCCTCCCCCATCCGCTGATCTGGACCGCGGCAATCTCCCGTTCTGAGCCCCAGTATATCCACGGCAGGAGTACGGGGCTTAGAAATCCCCTTGGTATCCATGTGTCTTCTCAATAGCCGACAGGAAGGGCTGTGCGGCTGCTGATTGGTTGGTGCTGCCCAATTGGAATGCTCCAAAACATCCTTCCTGACGAGGTACGTTTTAAACGTTCAGCTCAGGTTATTTCTAAGCCCCGGATTCCTGGTGCGGATATACCGGGGCTTAGATCAGATTGCCTCGGTCCAGGTGTCAGCGGGACCGGGGGGTGGCGAGGAGGGGGTACTGTGTAATTTCATCTTACAGGTTTTTCTGTAAAGGTGAACTTACCCTTTTCGAGCTTATGACCTAAAGGCCAAGGAACCCCCTTTTCCAGTAAAGATGCACTCCATTAGGTCAGTAAGTGCAAGGCTGCCACCGGGTCTTTTGTTTGCAATTAACGTTCTACCAGGCAGATGTTCTGGCCTCGAAAAGAAGGGGAGAGGTCCCAGTGCTCACTATGTATATACTGTACACTCACACTATGCCTGAAAATAACAGACGCACAGTGTGACGTTTAGATGGCGGACTCACCAAGTCAGGTGCGGTCTCTGTGGCCTATAGATAGATATATAAAGAAAAACCCACCAGGGAGAAACCTAGAGAGTTGGACTCCCCCTGGATAAAGAAGCCACAGGTGGACCACACCGCTTATGAAAACAGATAACTTTAAATGGTACAAAAAAATTAATTAAATAATAATAGAAAAATCAATACACAAATTACTGATGCTCAAAAAAATCTCAGAGGCAGGAATCAGAGACAGACACGAACCCGCAGCTCCAAATAGTGAGTGACCCAATTGAGGTGTCTCCTGTTTGTGATATGAAGGTTATAAATCTGTCAAAATTTAAACTTGAACAAAGACACTATAGTTTACTTAGTAAGGGCCTGTCCTTCTCTCCGGTGTCCTCAATGGATGAGTTCACTGTATACAAGGACATTAATCTATTTTTACGTAAAGTAGTCTTTCAACTTTTCTATACAGGACATAAAACTGATACATCCCAGACTAATCAGGCTGTAATGACACCGGGAGATCAGGAGGAACAACTAGCCCTTGATAACCTCCTGGCACTCTTGGATGAACAACTTGAACCTTCTGGATCAGTAGATACAGATCAAACCAGAAGGCCAAGTGATATCTACATTAAATCTCTTAAAATGCCCCCGATACATAAATACCACTGGATACGTCTTTTTCTTGAAGTGGTTAAGAGAGACCTAGAAGGTATTGACTGGAAAAAACGTGGCCCAGACAACTTATCCAGTGAGGAACGTCTTGCTCTAGCTGAACTGGAAATGGCAGGTGATCTGACGATTAAGGGCAGTGACAAGGGGGGTAATGTGGTACTGCTGTCTGGTGACCTCTATGAGCGAGAGGTCTTCAGACAGCTTAGTGATGTTGTCACATATCGCAAATTGACCTCAAACCCGTTTCCTCCCCTGGTTGTCAGATTAAATCGAACCATCTCTCTGGCTTTTGAGGCTAACTTACTTAATCTAAAAGAACGGGACTACCTGAAGGTGGGGGAATATATTAACCCCACCTTCTATGTGATCCCCAAACTTCACAAGTCCCTTACTGATCCACCTGGAAGGCCCATCGTGTCAGCAATTAACGGCCCACTAGAACGAGTGGGCAGATTTGTGGACAGCTTTATTAAAATGTTGGTCATCCAGCTGCCCTCCTATGTAAGGGATACCAGAGATGTCCTTGTCAAACTACAGGACTTGGAGGTCCCCCCTGGGGCTCTACTCGTTGGGATCGACGTGGAATCTCTGTACACGTCGATACCTCATGAGTGGGGCCTCAGGGCGGTTTCCTTCTTCCTGGATCTACACTATCCAGAATTTGGAGCTCAAAACAAGTTCATCCTGGAGCTCCTGGAACTGGCTTTGTCCAATAACTACTTCCAGTTTCTTGAGTGTTATTACCAACAGATCAGAGGCACGGCAATGGGTGCACCCTGGGCACCCTCATATGCCTGCCTCCACCTTGGACTGTGGGAGCTGGAGGTGGTCCACACTATGCCGATGTACCTCGGCCATGCACTTCTTTGGCTGAGGTACATCGATGATGTCCTTTTGGTGTGGCAGGGCGATATGGAGCAACTACAGGAATTTCTACTTGAGCTTGGTGTTAACGATAGGAACATTAGGCTTACTTATACTGTTGACTCTAAGTCTATTTCCTTTCTGGACCTAAATGTTTCTATTGTTGATAACCGCGTGACCACGTGTACTTTCAGAAAGCCCACTGCCGCCAATACCCTTCTCCAGGCCTCAAGCCACCATCCTGATCACTTGATCAAGGGCATCCCTGTGGGTCAGTTTCTGCGTTTACGCAGGAACTGTACAAGTGATAATGATTTCAAACGTGAGGCAGTCGATATGCATGGCAGATTCAGAGAGCGGGGTTATTCCCAGAAATTGCTAGATAGAGCACTCAAAAAGGCTTGGAAAACCAATAGGTGTGATCTCCTTAAAACTCAATCAAAGACAGCTGTCAAAAACAAAGATAAAAATAAAAATAATTTCCCACGTCTTGTCACTACCTATGGTACACAATGGAATGATGTCAGGTTGGTCTTGGAAAAGCACTGGGGGTTACTTACAAGGTCCCCCTTGCTCCATGAAATTGTGGGACCCTGCCCACAGATGGTGGCAAGGAGAGCTCGGAATTTACGAGATACCTTGGTCCATTCAGAACACACAAGGGAGCGGACGACTAGCTGGTTGACCGATCTTCCCCCTCTAAAAGGGATGTATGCCTGTGTCACTGCCAGATCTGCAGTCATGTTGAAAAAACAGCAGAGTTTACCAATGCGGATGGCAGCACCCGGTTTTCCATCAATAAATTTATTAATTGCGCAACAACCAGGGTAATCTATATGCTTGAATGTTCCTGTCATAAGTACTATGTTGGAAAGACCAAAAGACAGCTGCGCATTCGCATTGGTGAACATCTCCGGAGCATTAAAAACTCGGCCAAATATGTTAAAGATGTAGGTCAACTGCATTTCTCTAAAGGTAAGGCCAGAGAGGAACTGTCTCCGATAGCTTTACATTTTGCCGAGTTTCATGACAGCAATATATCTGGCTTGAGGGTCAAGGGAATCTACACTCTGGACTTGTCAGCCAGACGAGGGGACTTCGATACAGTCCTCCTACAACGTGAAAAAATGTGGATCTTCAAACTTGGTACTATGGCCCCCATTGGCTTGAATGTTGAATGTAGCTTTCAGCCATTTCTGACCAGATAACCTACTGTATAAACTACTAGTGTCTTACCCTCTATACGATACCAGTATGTGTATGGAATATTTTAATTCACGCCATATGCACATCTAGGATGATACATACCTTTATTCCTTCCTTGAGGTTTTTATATGGCTAAATACCATTAAATGGTTACTGACTGGCTACATCCATATTGAGTCTATTGAGGTAGATTATTATGGTGGAGCCATGTCCTATACCTTTACCTATAGGGGGGTAATAAATCTTCTCCTACAAGTGCTATATTTCCCTACCTGTTTCTTTATTGGTTACTTTTTACTGCCAGTGTTTTGATTTATTTTGATTGATTTATCTATCTAATTGCCCACGTTCGTGTCTATATGTCTATCCATGGTGAACATTAACTGTTTGACTCATATTATCTGCCGTTTATTTTGCGTTCTAACCTAACAGGGGGATATACTATATTATCTAGCCCCTGTTGGCTTCTAGCAATGGGCCCCTGTTTACTATGGATGACATGTGGCAGGAATATGGGTAATGGCTATTATACATACCTATAGGGGTGATATCATTATCTCGGTTTTTTTTTTTTTTTTATATATAAAAAAATGTTTTTATTTTGAAATATTTAAATTTATTTTTATAATTTGCTATCTATCCATTACTGATGGTGATCTCTGCGACTGGTGAATGAACTTTTACTATAACAGTGTTTTAGGGAGTGACATCTAGTGGATTCCCTTTGCAACGCAGCTGGTACCACTTACAGGTTGATTCAAACTTATGTATATAAGGACCTGGTTTATGCCCCTCCCTATCCCTTGATGAAAGCCCCTCCTATGGGCTGAAACATGTCGGATTACATGTTGTAGTAACGTTCCTCCGTTACACACAGCTACGCTGTATGGACGCATGCGCTCTGCACTGAGACTGGACTGAGCTGAGCTGAGTTGAAGCATCACGCTGTGTAGCAGGCTCTCTATATGCGGCTTGAGTGATTGTGGGAGCGGGACTTTTAGCTCTCTGCCCGATCCTGGATGACTGACGCCTGGAAGACTTATACAAGGCACTAATATTCCTCTTATCTAGGAGAATCAGCACCTTTGACCCCCGCACGGGGTAAACATGCCAATTACGGCCGTATTATCTGCTGTGAATGCCTCCTATTGATACAGAGCAGACAAACCCTGCAACACAGGACGAGTGTCTGCTGCTCCCAGGCTGGGTGAGGGGACCTTCGGTCCAAGCAATGTCACTTTATTCAGGCCGCTGTTCATGCTGCTGTTTCATCTAGCCACTTGATGATCACAACTGCCTGTCTTATCCACACTCAGTGGTTTTTTGCTGTCTGCTGCCAATTTGCTGCCCTGCATTGACCTGCGTTTTCTATTTTTGCTTTTTCTGCTTTTTGCTTGCTTCAACCAGTGAATAGATTGATATAATGTGACCTATCCAATTTTCATTCATCATTGCTATTTCATACCAAAATACTCAATTAGAACCGTATTTTTTTGCATAGTGTCACTTTTTTATCCCAGTTTCAGCTTTTCATTGCACAGCTATATCTGCATTTTTCATGTTCCTTTTGGAACTGGTCTAGCCCTATTGACTGGCCCTATTATACACAGGGCCATTACCTGGACCGATTTTCCAGTTGATTACCCTGCTCTAATGCATGCATGCGTCCGCATTTAAGTAGTTTGTGGTTTTAATATTGATGACGTCATCATATTAATTTTAATTGTCTGTGGGTGCTGGTGTGGGTTTTTTTGAGCATCAGTAATTTGTGTATTGATTTTTCTATTATTATTTAATTAATTTTTTTGTACCATTTAAAGTTATCTGTTTTCATAAGCGGCGTGGTCCACCTGTGGCTTCTTTATCCAGGGGGAGTCCAACTCTCTAGGTTTCTCCCTGGTGGGTTTTTCTTTAGATGTTCTGGCCTCAGCTGATTGAAGCCCACCCCTTTATTCAGACAGCTTTTGAATGTCCCAATGTTCCTATATACTCTTCGTGTGGCTCAAAATTTATTATTTAAAATATAGGGGGTTTAATTTGCTATTAAAAAAATAAATAAATTGAAATACAGGTTCCTCTCCTCTGTTCTTGTGATCCACTCCTACTATTATTTGCTAAAAAAAACTGGGGCATGTTGGGAGTGAGAATGGCTACATTGGACTGTCTTTTCAATTTTTTTTTTTAGGGAGCAGCTTAACCCAATGTTCCTGAATATTCTTCCTGTGTCCCGTAATATACGCTAAGAAAAGGATTTTATGTTAAGTCCAAAAATCCGGTTTTACAGAAAAAGTGTGAAATGAGGTGGCTGCAGTTTACTGGTTGATCTTTGCTTTTCAATATCTGCTATGTAACTGAGCAAAATCCTGTTTTGTGTATTGTTTGAATGAAAGGCTTTTTGCAGGGTTTTTCATGAGCTTGTGGACAGTTCATATATACTTAACTAGGTTCACGTCCTTATCAGTAATGTCTGGGTTCTGAGATATTCCTGCAAACATTCTGTGCCAGTGAAGTAATCCATTTTAGCCAAAAGTGTTTTTTTTTTTTTTTTTTTTTTTTTTATTCGGTTGTAAAATTTGTCTTGTTAAATTAGCAATGAAAAGCTTTCATTATATAGAAGGTTCTGTAAGTGCATTGATAAGACCCTTAGTTTTTCCTTCAGCATAAAACGAAAATAATGGAAATGTCTGCAAAGGGTGGCATGAGGTGAACTCACACAGCTTCCTACATCAGCACTGAGGTTTCTGGCAGAGCTGTTTACATGGCTGTGACACACAGGTTTTTACAGCTGTAGTCCATTGTTTTCTAGTCCAGCTAAAATGTCCCCCGTCCCACTCCAAGTTGCCAGTACTGTTGGTTCAAAAGGTCCATATACTGTATATTTAATGAAAATGGAGGTTACATTTTTTTTTGTGTTTTTTTTAAAAGAGATAGATATCTTACAGTACATACTATATGTAGCACCAATCCAGTTTTGGAGTATAAGGGCCAACCACCAAGAGATGTCTGAGCAAGGATAATTTTGTGGTTCTGTCCTCTCACAAAACAAAAACAAATATTTATCTTAAAGCGGACCTTCAGTCATTTGTTCATCTTTCCATCTATTAAAGTGGTTGTAAACCGTTTTGTTTTTTATCTATAGGTAAGCCTTGAATAAGGCTTACCTATAGATAGTTGAAATATCTTCTAAAGGTGTGCCGTTTAGGAGATGTTTCATTTGTAGTGCGCCGATGTCATCATCGGCACATGCGCTGTGAAGAAACAGACCTCTGTGCTGTTTCTTCCCTAGCGTGTGCCGTGACTGACGGCTCTCATGCGCGGGAGTGACGTCACGCAGCTCCGGCCAGTCACAGAGCCAGAGTACGTGGCCCTGGAAGGAAGAAGGGCGAAGATGGACGCTTCCAGCACATGGGACATCGGTGGCTTTGTTTGCAGGTAAGTGTCACATAATGGGCTAGTATGCGATGCATACTAGCCCATTATGCTTTTAATTTGCAGGCTTTGTACGGAGCAAAAGAGGAAGTAAAACCCATTGGGGGTTTACTTCCTCTTTAAATCTTCTGCCTTTGCTGTTTAACTTTGGATAGTAAACATTTTTCTTTTTCTGCCAGTAAATACCTTTTACAGCTTGCTTCCTCTTTCTTGTTTTTGGTAATTTGCCTAGGTAAGTAAGGGTCCTCTACAGCAGTGGTTCTCAACCCTGTCTTCAAGTACCCCTAACAGGCCATGTTTTGGGAATTTCTCTTTGCTAAAATAGCAATCCAAAATACCAAGGCATTGACTCTGATTTAAAGCACCTGTGCAAGATAAAGGAGAACCTGCAACAGACCGGCTTCTCAAAATCCAGATGGCTGTCGAGGTGTTTCGCAGTCAGGTTGCTTCATCAGGACAAAGAGGGTATGTAGATCAGAGCTAAAAGTATAAACAAAATTGGATACGTAAGAGATAGATATCTATCTATCTATGAGAGAACGTTTATGATAATTTACATCTGCAACAATTTCAGAGTATGCTCACATTAAAGAAGTAGTAAACCCTCTTTTTTTTTTTAAATACCCTGCAAGACAAATGCATAATGAGCTAGTATGCATAGCATACTGCCCGTGCCATTCTGCCGACGTATATGTACGTGAGGCAGTCAGCAAGTGGTTAAACTTGGTGTTATCGTTCTCTCTCACACTGGTCACCGGAAGTTCAACATGGCACCTCATGGCAAAGAACTCTCTGAGGATCTAAAAAAAAAAAATTGTTGCTCTACATAAAGATGGAATAGGCTATAAGAAGATTGCCAAGACCCTGAAACTGAGCTGCAGGACGGTGGCCAAGACCATACAGCGGTTTAACAGGACAGGTTCCACTCAGAAAAGGCCTCGCTATGGTCGACCAAGGAAGTTGAGTGCACGTCATATCCAGAGGTTGTCTTTGGGAAATAGACGTATGAGTGCTGCCAGCATTGCTGCAGAGGTTGAAGGGGTGGGGGGGGGGCAGCCTGTCAGTGCTCAGACCATATGCCGCACACCGCATCAAATTGTTCTTTATGGCTATTGTCCCAGAAGGAAGCCTCTCCTAAAGATGATGCAAAAGAAAGCCTGCCAACAGTTTGCTGAAGCCAAGCAGACTAAGGGCATGGATTACTGGAACCATGTCCTGTGGTCTGATGAGACCAAGATAAACTTTTTTGGTTCAGATGGTGTCAAGCGTGTGTGGCGGCAACCAGGTGAGGAGTACAAAGACAAGTGTGTCTTGCCTACAGTCAAGCATGGTGGTGGGAGTATCATGGTCTAGGGCTGCATGAGTGCTGCCGGCACTGGGGAGCTACAGTTCATTGAGGGAACCATGAGTGCCAACTGTACTGTGACATACTTAAGCAGAGCATGATCCCCCTCCCTTCAGAGACTGGGCCGAAGGGCAGTATTACAACATAATGACCCCAAACACACCTGCAAGACAACCACTGCCTTGCTAAAGAAGCTGAGGGTAAAGGTGATGGACTGGCCAAGCATGTCTCCATACCTAAACCCTTTTGAGCATCTGTGGGGCATCCTCAAACCGAAGGTGGATTAGCGCAGGGTCTCTAACATCCATCAGCTCCAAGATGTCATCATGGAGGAGTGGAAGAGGACTCCAGTAGCAATCTGTGAAGCTCTGGCGAACTCCATGCATAGGAGGGTTAAGGCAGTGCTGAAAATTAATGGCGGCCACACAAAATATTGAGAATTTGGGCCCAATTTGGACATTTTCACTTGGGGGTGTACTCACTTTTGTTGCCAACGGTTTAGACAATTATTGGCTGTGTGTTGAGTTATTTTGAGGGGACAGAAAATGTACACTGTTATACAAGGTGTACATTGAATACTTTACATTGTAGCAAAGTGTAATTTCTTCAGTCTTGTCACATGAAAAGATATAATAAAATATTTATCAAAATGTAAGGGATGTATTCACTTTTGAGATACTATATATCCGCCTGCCAGACAAGCACAGCGCCTACCATCAGTCAGAACAGAATGTACCAATGGCCTATTTAAAAAGGAAAATATCAACTAGTGGTGCACCGAAATTTCAGTTGCTGAAAATTATCGGCCGAAAACTGCGTTTTTTTCATTCGGCCGAATGACAAAAACAGCCAATACCGAAAAGAGGGTGTGGTCCGCCCGGGTGCCGCCCATTGTGGGAGTGTCTTTCTGGCGCGCCCAGTCCTCCCCTCCCTCCTCCTTTCCTTGATCTCCATGTGTGTGACAGGGCGGGCACTCTATTCCTCCCTGCGGCGGAAGTCGAGGCTGTCTGCGGTGAGAGTCGGGCGGGAGGAGGCCACGGTGCATTGTGAGCAGTGTAGTCAGGAGGTGAGAAATGTTTGCCTGAATCTCACACCTTAGAGGCCACGAGAAGAATGAATAACATTTTTAACCACAAGGTGAGGGTGGTATATAGTATGAAAAGAGCAAGCTTTTGACAAGGATCAGTGATATACATACCTGTCTGTCCAGTAAGCCAAAGAGCTATGTGCAAAGTGTAGTAATCGCAAATAAGCAGAATTAAGTTTTCACTGATCTGACTTCAGTAAGCTGAAATCTGATCTTGCTGTTATTGCTGCTCTTTGCATTTCCAATTGTCCTTTGTGTTGTCTTACTGAAAAGGTCCCTTTGTTCCATTTTGTAACTTACAGCAGACAAATTACACCTGAAATCTAGTAGGTTAGTGAAAGCATCTTTACTTTCCTGTGAAGTTTTTCTGTATGCTGCTGATTACCTGGCACTTTCACACACACAGCCATATATGTATGAGTGTCCAATGGATAGTCTCTGACCATCTTCTGTACCACGTCTGCAGTCTCTGACCATCTCCTGTACCGCGTCTGCAGTCTCTGACCATCTCCTGCATCATATCTTCTAGAGGTGCACCGTATGGAAATTTTGCTAATACTATTAGCAATGTGATATATAAAAATGTATGTTTTATTTAAAATATAAAAATAAATTTTATTTAAGGTATATAAAAATAACAATATTTTTTTAAATCAGTCATTTTTGGTATCGGTCATTTTCAGTTTCGGTTTTCGGCCTAGTGTATTTTTCATTTTTGCTATCGGTTTCGGCACCAAAAAAACCCCATTCGGTGCACCCCTAATATCAACAGTATACAGTATGTCCAGTGGATAGAAATATTCTACACACCCCTGTTAAAATGTCAGGTTTCTGTGATGTAAGAAAATGAGACCAAGATAAATAATTTCAGAACTTTTTCCACCTTTTAATGTGACCTATAAACTGTACAACTCAGTTGTGCAACAAACTGAAATCTTTTAGATGGAGGGAAGTAAAAATAAAAAAATAAAATATGATTGCATAAGTGTGAAACTCTTAAACTAGTACTTTGTTGAAGCACCTTTTGATTTTATTACAGCACTCAGTCTTTTTGGGTATGAGTCTATCAGCATGGCACATCTTGACTTGCCAATATTTGCCCACTCTTCTTTGCAAAAACACTCCAAATTTGTCAGATTGCGAGGGCATCTCCTGTGCACAGCCCTCTTCCGATCACCCCACATATTTTCAATCAAATTTAGGTCTGGGCTCTGGCTGGGCCATTCCAAAACTTTAATCTTCTTCTGGTAAAGCTATTCTTTTGTTGATTTGGATGTATGCTTTTGGGTTGTCATGCTGAGAGATGAAGTTCCTCTTCATGTTCAGCTTTCAAGCAGAAGCCTGAAGGTTTTGTGCCAATATTAACTGGTATTTGGAACTGTTCATAATTCCCTCTACCTTGACTAAGGCCCCTGTTCCAGCTGAACAAAAAAACAGCCCAAAAAGCATGATGCTGCCACCACCATGCTTCACTGTGTGTACAGTGTTGTTTTTGCACCAAACATATCTTTTGGAATTATGGCCAAAAAGTTCAAGCTTGGTTTCATTAGACCATAACACATTTTTCCACATGTTTTTTGGGAGACTTCAGGTGTGTTTTTGCAAAATTTAGCAGGCTTGGATGTTTTTCTTCCTAGGAAAAGGCCCCCATCTTGCCACTCTACCCCATAGCCCAAACATATGAAGAATACAAGTGATTGTTGTCACATGTACCACACAGCTCAATACTTGCCAGATATTCCTGCAGCTCCTTTAATATTGCTGTAGGCCTCTTGGCAGCCTCCCTGACCAGTTTTCTTCAAATTTTTTCATAATTTTTGGAGGGGTGTCCAATTTTTGGTAATGTCATTGTTGTGCCATATTTTCTCCACTCCACTGTGTTCCATAGTATATCCAATGCCTTGGAAATTCTTTCGTACCCTTCTCCTGACTGACCTTTTAACAAGGAGATCCCTCTGATGCTTTGGAAGCTCTCTGCGGACCATGGCTTTTGCTGTAGGATACGATTAAGAAACTGTTAGGAAAGACCTACTAGAACAGCTGAACTTTATTTGGGGTTAATCAGAGGCACTTTAAATGATGGCAGGTGTGTACTGACTCCTATTTAACATGCGTTTGAATGTGATTGCTTAATTCTGAACACAGCTACATCCCCAGTTATAAGAGGGTATGCACACTTATGCAACCACATTTTCTTTATCATACATCACGGGACACAGAGCAGCCATAATAACTAACTGGGTTATATGCTACCTTTAGGTAAATGGACACTGGCAAACCAAAAAGACAGGAAGTCCTCCCCTATATAACCCCTCCTACACAGGAAGTACCTCAGTTTTGTTGCCAGTGTCTTGTAAGGTGATGGTCATGGTTGGAGAAGCTCTCCATGATCTAGCTAAGAGAATGGTCCTGGAACAGATCTTAAATGATTTATGGGACTATATAATTGGATCCATCGGACAGTAAAACACTAAAATGGATGGTACCCAAACCTCGTCTGCATTAAAAGATTACGAGGTATTGCCTGGAATGTGACCCATTTGGGCAATGGACCCTGAGATCCGGACCCTTGGTAAGAAAAGGCCCCAAAGGAGATCCAGCAGTGTGCTTTACAGGTCCAAGGGAGTGACCCTATATTCAAGGGGACCCGGGCCTTGAAGGTCTAAGAGACAGAACCCGCCATGATGGAGGAAGATTGGAATCTAGCTTTTAAGCAGAATTCTGCGGCGGGACTGGTAAGTGTTTTAAAAACTTTTTTGCACTTGCTTAAAACGGAAAGTATATTGCAGTCTCTTACTTTTTTTTTTATAATTGTATTTTCATTGATTTTTGAAAGGACGGACATAATATTGTTACATAACGTACAATATACAGATATTGAAAACATCAAGATATCAGAGAAAAGCAAAGAAATGGGAGGTAAAGACAAGCAATGTCCATAAGTACAGAGCACAGAGGTGCTCAGTACAGCATATCAAAGAATATACAAAGTAAACAACTTGTAGGTAAATAATAAAAATTCAAAACCAGCGAAAACATTACAATGTTAGTACAGTTCAAGATTTGGCAGTTGGTATAGGGGTCCCATATTCCGATCGATCCCAAGGCTCCCAAACTTTATCAAATTGGGGGATGATATCATGTACAGAGGCTGTCAAATATTCCATCCTCCGAATCTCGGGGACCAGATAAAGAAATCTGGACCATGGAGGAGGTGCCTTAGACAACCAGCACAATGGAATGAGCCGTTTGGCGGCCAGCAAAATATAGGAGGTAAGCCGGTTAACTTTTTTGGTTACGCCTGAAAAAGGAAGGCCCAACAAATAATTTAAGGGATCGAGTGGAAGGGATACATCCACCATCTCCTGTATTAGTAGCCTCACATCATGCCAGAAGGGTTGGATCATAGAACATTGCCAAAAAATATGAAACAAGGAACCAGTGTCAGTCTCGCAATGCCAGCAGCGCGACGAGACTGAGGAATCATATCTATGAATTACATTAGGCGTTTTATACCAAAACATGAGGATCTTAATGGTCTGTTACTTTTTATAGGACCAGGTGTCAAAAAAATTCTGTCCATTGGGGGCAGTAGTGTTGCATTGCGGCGGCGCCTTTTCTGTGGAGGCTTCCCGTCTGGATAATCCCAGTAGGAGATTCCCCCGCCCTGTACACCTAGCTTCTATTCTGGCGCCTTCGGCCATTTCCCGCTGCTATTTATGCTGCTATGGGGGGTGCACACGTTCACATAGGAGGGATGCGACAGGTGTGCAGGACTCCATGAGCGCGCGCGTGGCAAACGTGCACGCCGGTAAGGCGCAGTAGGGGCGGATGCAGCTATATTAGGAGCGAATATATGGAGGTGGGGGTAGGCGTGAAGTGATTATATTCCCACAGAGGCACCGTCCCTTAAAGATATGCAATATAGATTCAAAATGGGGCAGGGTGGGACTTTAAATGTGCCCTAGTGGAGTATGAACAATGATGTATGACAGTCCTAAAAATATTGAAAAACTTTATTTACCATCCATGGTTGGGAACATTAAAATCTATTACAATCTATCTATATCAGAGGAGTGGCCTACGCGTTTCGCAGGAACACACGCTTCCTCAGGGCCTTAAAGGTAGCACAAAAAAATCATATAAATATTGAGAAAAATCTTCAAAAATTTAAATTTAGCAACATTTTAAATTGGTATTGAATGAACATTGATATTACAAATACAACCTACATATGGATTTTTACACGAGCACCAAGTCATTATGAAGCATCTATAGTTGCTCATTAATAAAACCCAACCAAATCAATATAATATAAGAAACTTTGATCCAAGAATACAGTTACATGTCATACTGCTTCATGTGCAGCAGTGTCTCATAGACGCAGAGTTAATCCAAGAGAGAATGGAGAAGAGAGGGTAATCAGTTATATGTTTAAATCTTTAAATCTATTCCTCATAGAGTACATGTGTTCAAACTTTAGATTTTACCTCTAGACTGTGCTGGTCATGTGTCGGTCCAGGGGGAACACTGAGCCTGAAGATACCCCACCGAGTTCTATGTGTGAATAATGAAGCTGTAAATGTATTGAACATTTACTAATAAGGGTAATGATGTAGTATGATGGTATCCTTTAAGGAAAAAGGGGAGATGAAGGGGAATGGAAAAAGAAAGAAAAGGGGGGGGGAAAGGGGAGCATGGAACAGGGGGAAGGGGGAGGTAAAAGAGAGAGGTGAAAGGGGAGGGGGCTTTGGGAGGAGTAGGGTGAGAGGGAAACAGGGGAAATAAAAAAAATGGAAAACCATTTATTATTTTCCTTCCACTTCACAATTATGTGCCACTCTGTGTTGGTCCATCACATAAAATCCCAATAAAATACATTTGTTTTTGGTTGTAACATGACAAAATGTGGAAAATTTGAAATATATGAATACTTCTTCAAGGCACTGTATAGACAGTGTAGTGTGTGCCTTTCCAAATCATCCCCAATCAACTGAATTTACCACAGGTGGACTCCAATCAAGATCTCAAGGATGATCAGTGGAAATAGGATGCACCTGAGCTCAATTTTGAGTTTAATGGCAAAGGCTGTGAATTCTTACAGTATGTACATGTGATTTTTTTGTTTTTTATTTTTAATAAATTTGAAAAGATTTCAAACAAACTTCTTTCACATTGTCATTATGGTGTATTGTTTGTAGAATTTTGAGGGACAGCCAAACTATGCTAATAAGGTGAGTTTGTGAAAGTTTATGCCATAGGTCATACACCATGGCAAGGCTGAGCACAATAACAAGACACAAAGTAATTACACAGCAACACCAGGGTCTCTCCCAGGCAAATATTTCAAAGCAGATTGGGATTTCAAGATGTGCTTTGCACCCTGTGCCAGGGTGGCACAGGGTGACTTGGACAATAGAGGTGCATGGGGAGCTGAAACCAGGGTTTCCCAACCTTTCCAAGGGATTCTGGGTTCCATGGGCCCTCCCGTCACATCTCTCCCCTTTCGGCAGAAGACTAACACAGAAGGAGACCCCAGACAGGTTGACTCCAAAGTTAGTCCATAGTTCCAGTCCTCTAATGCCTGTACCCACACAAATTGTTCCAGAGCATTACTCACCCAGCCAACCTCTGCCTCTCTCATAGAACATACTTGCTGCTGGGGGGGAAGTGCGGACTGGTCTTTCCTCTGGAGTCGCTTTTAGCCGCAGGAGAGAAGAAAGGGTGGCTGGGCTCAGTCCGTCATGCTGTTGGGCATCTGGGCTGACTGCCCAGCATCCCTGGGGTATACAGGTGCATGCTGAAGTCCCATCCACCTTTACACGAAATCCATCCTCTGTTGAGGGCAGAGGCCAGCAGCACTCTGCCCTTTTGCCAGCCCTTCTGCTTGAAACCCCACATCATCTGCTCCGGCTAACTGTTGGGGAGGGAGGCCGACTGCCCTGGCAACCTGGAACTCTGTAGTTGTTGCTGGTGCTGGGCAGAGGTTAGTAGCACTCTGTCCGGTTGCCGGCGCTTCAGCTGGGTTGGTGTCATAATTCTGGGGCGCCGTCTGCTGTTGGAACTCCCTTTCATTGGTATTGTCTCCCAGGTGCACGAACCCTTCTTGGGGAGGGGAAATGGCATATCAGACTAGGTAGGCTAAAGTTCTAGTATCCAAAAGGCAGGAAAGTCTAGTATAGCGCTGATCACAAATAAGGGTTAAGCAGTAGGACCGATTCAAAAGCGAAGACCAACTTCAAATCACTGGGAGTCACATAACAGTATACACTGCTATGGCACGTTCACCCCTTACAGGCTGATTGGACAAAGGCTGAATATTGTTAGATCCACTGGAGATGGGGGATCAGAGGATAGCTAGGGTTATCAGGTGGTGTCATTTATGTATACATCCCGAGCTGAGATGATCGGGGAAAATACAGCTCACCGTACGGGGTTTCCTCCACTCACTCCTCCTTAGTTCCAACGTCCACAGCCTACCGACCCGACCTTCAGATGCTCACTGGTAGTTTCCAGGCAGTTCCTCTGATTTAAAGTGCAGCGTGCAGTTTCTTGTGAAAAAAAAAAAGTGCAGCAACATTAGTGTGTCCTGGTCGAGCATAGTCCATAAAGCAGATATCCAGGTGATAGCCTGTTTTAGGTGATTCAGTGCAGCATGAAGCAATATTCAGCATTATTTCCCCGCAGTACTGACGGGAGACCTCACAGGAGAAGCAGTGTAGATCGCTTGAAGGGGTGAACGTGCCATAGCAGTGTATACTGATATGTGACTCCCAGTGATTTGAAGTTGATCTTCGCTTTTGAATCGGTCCTACTGCTTGCCCTTATTTGTGATCAGCGCTATACTAGACTTTCCTGCCTTTTGGATACTAGAACTTTAGCCTACCTAGTCTGATATCTCCCCATTAGAGGAATCTTCTGGTATAACTAATATTAATGGCCGGCCAATCAGTAGTATAGGTTACTCCTGCAGGAGGTCTGGAAGCTGCATGTATGTTTGTGGTGGCCACCTGAGTTCTCAATTAGACTTAGAATTAGAGTGTAATTTTAGTGGTGTTTAGAAGATGCGTGTATTTACTGTTGATAATTTTTTAAGTGATTTTATATGTGGATAATAATAAATAATCACAATCAATCTGGTAGTTCCTCCTTGATAAATTCTTTGAAAATTCTCATTTTCTTTATGGTACACCACGGGACACAGAGCCCTAGTCATTACATAGTGGGTTGTATGGTCACCAGAGGTGATTGGACACTGGCACAACCAATGAGAACAAGTTCCCCTCCATATAACCCCTCCCATACAGGACTTCCCCCTTTTTATTTTTGCCAGTGTTTAAGAAGATTGGATGCGATGAGGATAGTGCTAAAGGAAGCTCTGCCATAGAGGCCCCTGGGGCAAAAGAGCTATACTTCGGGTCCATCAGAGACGCTTAAATTATTACGCCACAATTGGATGGTATCCGGGCCTCGCGCACGAGGTGTCGCCTGTAATGTCTCTCTTTGGAGGACTGGGCTCTAGGCTCCAGCACTTTTGCTTTTTTACAAACGCTAAAAGTCCTGGCAGAGTATTTTACAAGGCCCAGGGAAGAGGCATCCTTTAAGTAGGAACCCATATCCCTGAAGGTTGGCACACAATACCCGCCGTGATGGGTGAAAATTGTTTTTTGTCTGATTTTCAGTAAACCTGCGGCGGGGACAAGGTAAGCAGGAAAAAAAGTATTAAGAATCTACCTTTAAAACTTTTTTCCTTGTGAGTGAGTGTCTGCTCTATTTCCGCCACTAGAGGGTGTAAAGAGTCGAGTTTTACTCACCAAGCTCCAGACAGTGTCAGGTCGTTTTTCAGACAGCACACTCTCCGCTGCAGAGCTCTGCCATGGAAGGATCAGTTTCTCTCCTCACTGCCATGATGCAGGAGAACCCTGCTTCCTCTCAGGACGCCATATCCCCCGGGCCGCGCTTTATGGGAGGAAGGGGCGGGTCACGAGCGCACACGGGTGCGCGCCCGTGCGTGGGCACGTCATCCACGGCATTTGCAAGCAGGCAGAAGCATATAAGTCAAGCATATAATGTCAAGTCCTAAAGGATCAGGTGAAACAGGGGCTGAAAGACTTGCCTCCGGAGCAGATCAAATTTTGGGAGAATATGCCCAGGGCCTTATCTTTCACAATAGATGCCATCAGGGATTCTATTCAACAGGCATCTCGCCTTGCGCTCCAACTGGTGCACATGCGCAGAATTCTTTGGCTGAAGCACTGGTCAGCGGAAGCACCATGCAAAAAGCTGTTGACCAGCTTTCCCTTCCATGGTGAACGCCTTTTTGGGGATGATTTGGAAAAGTATATCCAAAAGATATCAAGCGGCAAGACTACTCTGTTGCCGGCGAAGAAAAACAAGCGTCCTTGTTTTAAACGTTCTCTCTCCCCAGCTCCTGGAACATCCGCCTCCAGGCAGTGGCGACGGCATTCTCAGACAGCCAAAAAGGCTAAAGACCAGGACCAGGCCCAGAAAAACAGGAAGCTTTGGGGGCAAAGAACTAACAAGCAAAGCCCCAAATCTTCCTCATGAAGGGGCACCCCCGCTCGGCCGAGTGGGGGGACGGCTTCGGCAGTTTTCAGCGACTTGGCAGACAGAGATCCGGGACAAATGGGTGGTTTCTGCTATATCCCTTGAGTACAAGCTGGAATTTCAAGAGACCACACCCTGTCGGTTCAGAAATTCAGGTGTCTCCAAGGATCCAATAAAGAGATTCTTTCTTCCGAGGTTTGGATCATTTGCTGTCTCCGGGGGGTAATCAAAGAAGTCCCTCTGAGAGAGGTGCAGGGTTTTATTCAAACCTCTTTGTGGTTCCAAAACCAAATGGAGACGTCAGACCCATTCTGAACCTAAAAGATCTAAACCAGTTCCTGAACATTCGCCATTTCCGAATGGAAACCATTCGGTCCGTGGTCACCACCCTACAAGGCAGGGAGTATTTGCTGTCTATAGACCTCAAGGACGCCTATTTACATGTGCCTATTTATCCCACTCACCAAAGGTTCTTAAGGTTTGCGGTAGAGCATCACCACTTCCAGTTTGTGGCTCTACCTTTTGGTTTGGCCACTGCACCCCGGGTATTTGCAAACGTTCTGGCCCCCCTGTTGGCAAACTTAAGAGCACAGGGCATAACGGTGACAGCCTATCTAGACGATCTACTTGTGATAGATCAGTCAGTGGCAGGACTAGATCGTGCAGTGCTCAATACAGTGAGATACCTGGAGCATTTGGGATAGATCATAAACCTGCAGAAATCCTCTCTACAGGCCCTAAGAAGAGTAGAGTATTTGGGCATGATCATAGACACAGCCCAAAGCAGAGTATTCCTGCCAGAGCCAAAGATCAGGTCCTTAAGGGAATTGATCCACAAAGTCAGAACGAAGAGGGGGCCATCGATTCGCCTTTGCATGAGACTATTATGGAAGATGGTGGCCTCCTTCGAGGCTGTTCCCTACGCCCAGTTTCATTCGAGACTACTACAAGGCGGCATTCTAGCTGTCTGGAACAGGAAAAGCCAAGCTCTGGATTTACCCATGCGCCTGTCTCCACAGGTGCGCCAAAGCTTCAGTTGGTGGTTAAAGACCAAAAACTTGCGGAAAGGAAGGTCCTTTCTCCCAGTCACCTGGAAGGTGGTGTCGACGGATGCCAGCCTTTTGGGATGGGGAGCCGTATTAGAAGAAGCCTCAGCTCAGGGTACCTGGGCCAAAACCGAGGAGAGCCTGCCCATCAATATTCTGGAAATTCGGGCAGTATACTTGGCTCTCAGAACCTGGACACACAGGTTACAGGGCCACCCGGTTCGGATTCAATCCGACAATGCTACTGCAGTAGCTTATATAAATCACCAAGGAGGCACCCGGAGCCGGTATACTCAGAAAGAGGTGAATCGGATTTTGATATGGGCAGAAAAACATGTTCCTTGTCTTTCTGCAATCTTCATTCCAGGGGTAGAAAACTGACCAGCAGACTATCTAAGTCGCCAGCAACTGTCTCCAGGAGAGTGGTCTCTCCACCCCGATGTCTTTCAGGCAATATGCCAGAGATGGGGTACCCCGGATGTAGACCTGCTAGCTTCCAGGCTCAACAGGAAATTGGACAACTTTGTGTCCAGGACAAGAGATCCGCTGGCCTACGGATCCCTTGGAATCCGTTTTCACTGATCTATGCATTCCCCCTGATTCCCCTTACCGCGATTGCTGTGCAGGATCAAGGAGGAGGGAATACCAGTACTCCTAGTGGCCCCAAATTGGCCCAGAAGGCCCTGGTATGCCGAGATCATAAAAATGGCGGTAGGGAGACCTTGGGTGCTTCTACTACGTCACGACCTGCTGTCACAGGGTCCAGTGTTCCACCCTTCCTTACATGAGCTAAATTTGATGGTCTGGCTACTGAGACCTACATTTTGAAGAAACATGGGCTCTCGGGTCCAGTTCTTTCTACACTCATTAGTGCTAGAAAGCCGGCCTCCAGGCTAATCTACTACAGAGTCTGGAAGGCGTATGTTTCCTGGTATGAATCCAGAGGGTGGAATCCTCGAAAGTATGCTATAAGTAATATTCTCGCCTTTTGCCAATCAGGAGTGGATAGGAAATTGGCCCTGAGTACCATCAAGGTTCAAATATCGGCTCCATCAGTCTTTTTTCAGAAACTGTTGGCATCTCATTCCCTAGTCCGGGCATTCATTTAGGGAGTACTGCGGGTAAATCCGCCAGTCAGATCGCCCTTGTGTCCTTGGAATCTGAACTTAGTATTGTCAGTTCTTCAAAAGCAACCTTTTGAACATATTCGCCATATTCCTTTGATTCTTTTAAGCAGGAAATTGGCTTTTCTGATCGCTGTCTCTTCTGCTAGAAGGGTATCGGAGCTAGCAGCTCTTTCTTGTAAAGAGCCTTATCTAAATTGTCACAAAGACAAAATTGTACTACGCCCTCATCCTACCTTTCTTCCAAAGGTGGTGTCGGCGTTTCATTTAAATCAAGACATTGTTTTGCCTTCCTTTTTTCCTGAACCGCGAACAGTGGAGGAAAGATTATTGCACCCTCTAGATGTAGTGAGAGCAGTAAAAGTTTATCTGCAGGCTATGGCTCAGATACAAAAAACAGATGTTTTGTTCATTGTGCCAGATGGTCCCAAGAAGGGCCAGCCGGCATCAAAATCCACCATTGCTCGGTGGATTCGACAAGTAATTGTTCAAGCTTATAGTTTAAGAAATTAGGTTCCTTCTTTTCCAGTTAAGGCGCACTCGACCAGGGCAATAAGTGCTTCATGGGCAGTGCATCACCAGGCTTCGATGGCTCAGATCTTTAAAGCTGCAACTTGGTCTTCAGTCCATTCATTTACCAAATTCTATAAAATAGATGTAAGAGGACATGAGGACTCCACCTTCGAGCGTAGTGTGCTGCAGGCAGCAGTCTAGGGCTTCTTGTCCGTTGGCGGCCTGATTGATCTGTGTCTCCCACCCTTCATATTGAGCATCGCTCTGGGATGTCCCACTATGTAATGACTAAGGCTCTGTGTTCCATGGTGTACGATAAAGAAAGTAGGATTTTTAATAACAGCTTACCTGTAAAATCCTTTTCTTTAAGTACATTACGGGACTCAGAGGTCCCCCCTTCTTATGGGAACCTTACTGCTTTGCTACAAAAACTGAGGTACTTCCTGTATGGGAGGGGTTATATGGAGGGGAACTTGTTCTCATTGGTTGTGCCAGTGTACAATCACTTCTGGTGACCATACAACCCACTATGTAATGACTAAGGCTCTGTGTCCCGTGGTGTACTCAAAGAAAAGGATTTTACAGATAAGCTGTTATTAAAAATCCTACTTTTTTCACCCCTTTTTTTATATGCTCAAATTAATTTAGAGGAATAACTCAGTAACCAATATGGTCACATCATATTACTGAGGACAGAGTAAAGCAATTACGGGAAGTCCAGTCACTGCTGGTTTATACCAGCTTCCCCATTTTTTGATTAATCGGATGAGCCTTATGAATTTTTTCTACCATTATGCTATAGGATTATACTTCCTTTCTTAGGTATTGGCTCTCCGTATCCACATACACGCATCCTCTATACATCTTTTATTTACAGAGGGTGATCCCACACCTAAATTGATTTATTGTTTGGAAATTCTTAATTGTCATCCCAAATCGGGACTCATTTTTGGTATATTTATAATTTCTTTGGGAGTGACGCTCTTTGAAGGAATTTGAGAATTGACTGGTCTTGGTTATGGCATACCTTCTAGATGAGGGAATTGAGCTAGAAATAGTCAGCCTTCTCTCGTGATACACCTGTGTGTGATGAAAGTGAAGAGTCCCTTCAAAAACTATTTAAAAATCACAAGAAACTATTAAATTCTTGAATCGTAAATGGGATATCTCTTCTTTTAAATCACACATTGAGCATAAAGTTATTCCTAGAGGCCTTAGAGAAAAGGTCATCCCGGCTGGACACCTTCATGCCGCACGTTTTGTGAGGCTGTAGAAGGAAACATGCTTACAGTGGGGACTTGATACCTTACAGATGATAGTCAATGAGGAAGAATTACAACTAGACGAGATTAGGACTGAAATTGATAGTAGTGTGAAACCTCTAGAGCCCTTTAAATCTGACCCAAGTTTCGATAAGAGTAACAAACTCCTTAAAAAAGAAGTTGAGAGAACGCAAAAGCAGCTCAAGGTCAGTAAACAAGAAAAATGTAAACAAAACTTGATAGACTGGGAACAAGACGACGTGTTTGATCCAACATTCTCTAGAGCAGTGTTTCTTAACCTTACTAGTGCCGTGACCCCTTGATAAAATTTCCCAAGTTGTGGGGACCCCTAACAGTAAAAATATTTTCGTAGCGTGGGTTGTTGGCACCCAAGGCAAGACAAGTAATTTGCTCCCCTAACCCATGTACATTTAGCGCTCCCTGAGTCCCTTCCACTTGTATAGTATTAAAATCCCTTATGGTACATTTTAGGATGTACTACACTTTCTCTTTGTTCTCCTTTCTTTCCCTTTTATCTCTTGCTATCCTAATTTCTTGTTCCCCCATCCCTTTCTCTAGCTGCCTTTTTTGTTCTTTCTCTCATTCTATCTCTCCTTTTTCTTTGTTCCTACCTCTTTTCCTCTTTCTTCCATGTATTCTCTATTTTTATTCCTTTTCTTACTCCTTGGTGGGGGGGGAATGGGATGAGTGGCAGTGCTGGAAAGGGGTGGGATCAGTGGCAGTGTTTGGTGGAGTTGGGATGAGTGTCAATGCTGGGGGGAGTTCTGATCTGCCAACTTAGGTTTTCTTGATCAAGGTCATCTGCTGATCTTAGAACTGTAGTGGGGACTTATAATGCCAACTATAATCACAGGTAGTGTTACTCACTGTGTCTCCGGCTTTGTGGTGTCTTGTAGCAGTGACACCTATGCCGAAATCAAGAGAGAGGGTCTCCTCCAGCCCCTCCCACTTCACATTCCTCACCAGTCAGCTGACCTCTAGTCTCTGCCCCCCAGCCATGCTGTGAACTGAATGGGCGGCTGTGGGTTTCAGGAACAACCCTGCTGGGTGGCTGCGAAAAGGCTGGGAGAGCAGCGCAGGCTTCAGGAAAAGCCCAGGATTTGGTGACCCCTGGCAAATTGTCATTCGACCCCCGAGAGTGTCCCGACCCCCAGGTTGAGAACCACTGCTCTAGAGGGAGAAGTAGATCCCGCAGAGGATGTGGCTCCAAACCCAAAAACTCCCAAGTAGTGGTACATTCTTCAGACGGCGAATCAGAATATCAGGAAAAATCTGTTATTTTTTTAGAGAAGGGAGGGGATTCAGGCAACAATCCAGGTATCAAAAAAGGAAAAAACAAACCGACACTGAAAGGCAGACCAAATATACAGACTCACGACCAAGAACATGTAAGCAGACGAGACGACGAGAAAACACAGAGTTAAGATCCAGACCCCGCTGAACAAACTTGTCCCCCCAACTATCTAATTCCAATACATATACCAAAACAAATTGGGATATGCAGGTTGTTAACTTGTCTAATTTTCCTCCTAATCAACACCACATTTCGTTATTACAAAAAGGACTTTCATTCTCACCTAAATCGGCTATGAATGAATTTGAAGTTTATAAGGATGTCAGTTTATTCCTGAGAAAGGTAATCTTCAGGTACTGGCATAATGAACGGCTGTTAAAAACTGAGACTACTGAATCAAACCAGGAGGAACGAGAATCTCTCGATGCCCTGGTGTCACTTTTACAGGAAAATACTGACTATGAATCTGACCCTGAACTCCCTTCATCGCAATATGAACATCCATGCCCCTCTAACCTACAAATTAAGTCCCTAAAGATGCCTACCTTTTCTAAACATAGATGGATCCAGTTGTTTCTGAATCGGGTACAAAAATACCTGTCCCAGATCAACTGGACATGGAGAGGATTGGATAATATTACAAAGGAAGAAAGGAGAGCGTGCAAAGATCTTGAAATGGCTACGGACATTATTATTAAAGGAGTGACAAAGGTGGAAATACGGTATTGTTGCCCCAAGAGATGTACGAGAAGGAGATCCTCTTGCAGGATAAGGACACCTATCAGAGACTTGCTAGTAATCCCTTCTGTGGTATCATTGAGGATCTTAATTTCAAACTTAGGATTGCACTAGAGGAACACTTGATAGTTAAGAAGGAACATGAATACCTTAGGGTTAATTAATTTAACATACCTACGTTCTATGTGATTCCTAAGTTGCATAAATCCATTACTAACCCACCGGGGAGACCCATAGTGTCAGCTATCAAGGAATCTCTGGAGAGAGTGGGCAAATTAGTTGACGCACTCATCAAAGAATTAGTGCGTAAACTCCCATCCTTTGTTCAGGATACACGCAATGTCCTTAGCCATCTTAATGGTATCGTGTTTCCTCCTGGTGCCCTTCTTGTGGGGATTGACGTGGAGTCTCTCTACACGTCAATCCCCCACAAGTGGGGACTTAAGGCAGTGTATCACTTTCTTTTTCAGAAGTTTCCCAAACTTGTGGCCCAAAATGAATTTATTGTTGACACCCTTGAGTTCATCTGGAACATAATTGTTTCCAATTCTTGGGTGTCAACTATCGGCAAATAAGAGGCCGTTTATGGGGGCGCCATGGGCGCCCTCGTATGCATGTCTGCATCTGGGACTCTGAGACAGTCTTCTGTGGCTGAGGTACATAGACGACGTGATCATAATCTGGGGGGGTCCCCCCAACAGCTGGTTCAGTTTATTGATGAACTGAATAGCAATGGGAGAAAAATTAAACTCACATACTCCTGGCATGCGGAAACCCTCCCCTTCCTTGATCTAAATTTATATGTGAAAGATGATAGGATACTAACTAAAACCTACAGGAAGGAGACAGCAGCCAATACCCTATTGCTTGCCACTAGCCACCACCCGAGATCACTGGTTCAGGGCATCCCAGTTGGACAGTTTCTTCGGACCAGAAGAAACTGTTCCAGCGAGGATGACTTCCAAACAGAGGCACAGACACTTTATACCAGATTCCGGGAAAGGGGGTATTCCCACAGGTGTATACGTAAAGCAAAAAAACTAGCCTATCAAACCAATAGGCAAGACCTTCTGGAGAAGAAAGGGACGGCCGACCAGAAACCAAAAATTCAGACAACACCGATCCGAATAATTACTAAGTATTGGGAACAATTGGAAAAGGTGAAGACAATCCTGAATCAACACTGGCATATTTTTCGGATGCTCCCATTTTGGGAAGTATAGTCGGTGACCGTCCCCTTCTAACAGCCAGAAGGTCCCCCAGCCTGAAAGACTGTCTGGTACACTCAGAATATCAGAGACCCACCAAAGCGAGTTGGCTTACTGACCTGCCCCCCTTAAAAGGTATGTACCTGTGTGCTAGGTGCACTTTGTGCAAATTTATTGAGAGAACTGGGGTGTTTACCAGTTCGGATGGCACTAAACATTTTAAAATCAATAGCTTCATCAATTGCTCTAACACACGTGTAATATACATGTTGACCTGTCCGTGTGGCATGATATATGTTGGTAAGACCAAACGCCAATTAAAGATAAGACTGAGTGAACACATTCCAAGCATTATCAAAAAAGACGATGACCGCCCATTATCTCTGCATTTTCTGAAGCATCATAATGGTAACCCAGATGGTCTCACCTGTAGAGGGATATATAGACTCAATCTACCGCCAAGAAGAGGTGATTTTGACTGAATTCTATATCGTAAAGAAAAGATGTGGATATATAATTTAAAAAGTATGCAGCCTTGCGGACTTAATAATGAATGTAACCTGTCAGTATTTCTTGAGCAGTAGATATGACTCTATGGTTGTAACCTAATGGGGACTATATTGGTCCCTGGTTCCTCCTTCTGCCCCGTGATTACTGACTTACAGTTGCATTCATTTTCAAAAAATCCACACTAGTCGAGATCCCTACTGGGGACTGTGTAGAATTTGAGTCCTAGTTAGGAAAGACATAGATTCTTATTGAATTACTCATAAGGGGTCTCTGGACAATGATAGAATTCAATCTAAGGATTATATTATACTATCTTTTGTCATATTGACTTATATCTCCCAGTTTGATTGAGCATCCAACAAGTATGTGTGCTGAATCTCATCAGGATTCCTTAAAAATCTCTTTACCTTTTTTATTTAGTATATGATCTACTTTTGATAAATTATTTTCCTTTATTAAATGCCCTCTGGAAATTTATCTGAAGCCCAGCTAGACTGGCAGGCTAAGAGTTTACACCGATATGAAGAATTTTCTAATCTCGGTCTGAATTCCATATGTAAATTTACCTGCCTTTGCCTTTGGCATTTTTTTTTTGTTTTTGTTTCTGTTATTTAATAATACCCTTTTGACCTTCGGATTTAAAATTAGTATTAATGTTGTTTTGGTGTGGGAACATCCTCTTGTCTAGTCTGTTGTTGCCTTATATGTTAAATGTTTGTGCGCTTGTGATGCTTGCTTTCTGGACACAACAGATGATGGCAATTTAGTTAATCAACTGAGTGTATTTAATGAGAGATATCAAGCTATTAAATAGTGCATGCTCTGATGAAGTTTGGAAACAATCAAAATGCATTAGCATAACGCACACTTGCGATGTAAAACAAGGTCTTTGGCCATCCATCCATCCATCCATCCAATGATCGGACCCCTTCAAGCGATCTACACTGCTTCTCCTGTGAGGTCTCTCATGAGTACTGCAGGGAAATAACACTGAATATTGCTTCATGCTGCACTGAATCGCCTAAAACAGGCTATCACCTGGATATCTGCTTTATGGACTATGCTTGACCAGGACACACTATTGTTGCTGCACGCTGCACTTTAAACCAGAGGAACTGCCTGTAAACTACCAGCGCGCATCTGAAGGTCGGGTCGGCAGGCTGTAGACGTTGGAACTAAGGAGGAGTAAGTGGAGGAAACCACGTACGGGGAGCTGTATTTTCCACGATCATCTCAGCTCAGGATGTATACATAAGTGACACCGCCTGATAACCCTAGCTATCCTCTGACCCCCCATCCCCAGTGGATCTAACAATATTCAGTCTTTGTCCAATTAGCCTGTATTGTAAGGGGTGAACGTGCCATAGTAGTGTATACTGCTATGTGACTCCCAGTGATTTGAAGTTGGTCTTCGCTTTTGAATCAGTCCTACTGCTTACCCTTATTTGTGATCAGCGCTATACTAGACTTTCCTGCCTTTTGGATACTAGAACTTTAGCCTACCTAGTCTGATATCTCCCCATTAGAGGAATCTTCTGGTATAACCACAGGAGGTCTGGAAGCTGCATGAATGTTTGCGGTGGCCACCTGAGTTCTCAATTAGACTAGAGTCTAATTTTAGTGGTGTTTCGAAGATGCGTGTATTTACTGTTGATAATTTTGTAAGTGATTTTATATGTGGATAATAATAAATAATCGCAATCAATCTGGTAGTTCCTCCTTGATAAATTCTTTGAAAATTCTCCTTTTTTTCACCCCTTTTTTTATATGCTGAAATTATTTAGAGGAATAACTCAGTAACCAATATGGTCACAACATATTACTGAGGACAAAGTAAAACCATTACGGGAAGTCCAGTCACTGCTGGTTTAAACCAGCTTCCCCATTTTTTGATTAATCGGATGAGCCTTATATAGCTATACCGTGTAATTTTTGTAAAGCCTTCTGTTGGGCTGTCATCTACTATCCAGGGACATGCTTAATTCAGCTGTCTGTTCCTTGTGCGTTTTTTCTCCCAAAAAAAGCACCCGCAATCCATACTGTGACCAGTACCTTTCCTGGATGGAGGGGAGAACTTTTCCCTGGTGACGCTGCTCACGGGCTAGCGCTTCCTTCCAGAGTTTGCAGTGGATAGAATCAAACCATCCCAGCAGGACCTGCTCTAAAACTGGTCCTCTGTGCTGTATCTGCATCTCTCGCAACCTCTTTCCGAATTCCTCTTCCATGGCGGCTGGTATCTGTACCTCTCCTCTCCTGCTATCCGGACCTTGGATCCAGGTGGAGGTTTGGATGTCCCAGACTGCAGGAAGCATCCCACCGCTGCCACCAATGTAACGAAACGTCCCACACTCCGCTTTTGCCATATACCGCTTCCTCCCAGTCTGAATATAGATATCAGATAATCCCACTGCTCACAAGCACAAAACGAGACGATGCTTGATTGATGAACATGAACTGTTTATTAGAACCAGAATACAAGTCTTTTTATACACTTTTAACACAAGGGGTTAGATAACGAGGTAGGGCTGGCTCCTGGTTACTCCCACCTCCCCTCTAGCAACAACTTAGCAGACAACTATATAATTAGCATGTTAATTAAGGCAGCCCAGGTGACCAGACAGTCACAGAGGTCAATGTGATCAGCTCTTTCAATGATCATGTATTTTTCAGAATTAAACAAACTAAGAATAGTCTCTTCCTATATCCTGGGAGATATTGTGGATAAATAACACTGCCCCATTTTAAGTAATCCAATACATATTTTCTCAGTCAACCTGTGCCAGGATGGCACAGGGTGACTTAGACATAAGAGGTGCATGGGGAGCTGAAACAAGGGTTTCCCAACCTTTCCAAGGGATTCAGGGTTCCATGGGCCCTCCCGTCACAAGCACAAATTCCCCACCCCCTCCTCACACAAAAGTTCCCCCCAATCCCAATCCCCCCTGCTGTCAGAACAGTGCTTCTCCAGCATATGACCACAATTAGCCACTGCACATCACCCTAAACACACCACCTTTCTTCAGCAGGGACAGTGAAACTGGTCAGAGTTGATGGGAAGTTGGATGGAGCCAAATACAGGGCAATCGTAGAAGATAACCTGTTAAGAGTCTGCAAAAGACTTGAGACTGTGTCAGGGAACTACCCGCAGAAGGACTGGCAGCTCTCTCCATGTCCAGCAGATTCTATGTTCCCCAGTGTGCATGCGTGTGCGCCAAAACGCAATGTGCGTGCGCCATAACGCATTGCGCGTGTGCCAAAGCGCACGCAATATGTGAGTGACACTTGGCGCCCAGTGGCCTATTTAAAGCTTGCTGCAGCAGTCAATAACTGCTGCATGATCTTCAGCCTTCCTGTGACTGTTCCTGAGTTCCTGTTTCTGCTGTCCTGAATTACCGTTATTGACCCGGCTTGCCTGACTACTCTTCTCCGTGTGCGATCCCGGCTATGTGGGAAAGCCTCTGATGTATTTGTTTTTCTCCTTTATAAATGTTCGGATTTTTATATGCAGTCTAGAGTAATGAAAATAGGGTCCTGGAACGTCCATGGCACCGCCATACCTCCCTCCCTGGTTGGTAGCTGTAGGGTTTGCAACCTTATCCTAGATTGGCCTCACTTCCATATTAGTTCTCTAAATAATGTATCGATTTTCCTGAACCATTTCTTATGTATCCATATTGGCGTATTATGTAAGAGGTACAGTAACTGTGGCATCCACAGCATTTTAATCAGGTTACATCTCCCTGCAACCGATAATGGGAGACGCCGCCATATTTGGATTTTATTTTTAAATTTAGACAGGAGGGGAACTATGTTATTATCTATGTATTTATTAGGATCGGTCGTTATATATATTCCCAAGTATTTCGTTGTATCAACTATTTCCAATTGAGGGGTTTCTACTGGGGTTTGGTTTACAATCGGGTCCACCGGCATCAAAGCTGATTTCTCCTAATTTATAATCAGTCCTGAGAGTCTTCCAAATTCTCTAAAGATATTCATTGCCTGCTTGAGCGAGTGATCTGTGTCCCCAAGGAAGAGGAGAACATCGTCCGCATATAGTGCAATTCTCTCCTCTCCGGATGGTCTCACAAATCCCTCCATTTTTGTATTTACTCTTATAGTAGTCCCCAATGGCTCCATTGCCAACGCAAAAAGCAGTGGGGACAATGGGCACCCCTGCCTTGTACCTCTCTCCAATTGAATCTTGTCTGAATAGTGGTTGTTAACTCTAATTTTTGCAAGGGGATCTCTATACAATATTTTTATCCATCTAATAAACACTGGGCCGAAGCCAAATGCTCCTAAAACATGCCAAATATACCCCCACTCCAGGCTGTCAAAGGCCTTAACCACATCTAGAGACATAACTGCCCTTGTGCCAATATTCTCTGTAGGTGTTTGTAAGTTGAGAAATACCCTCCTGATATTCATGCTAGTTGATCTACTGGGAATAAACCCAGTTTGATCCTGATGTATAAGTCTTGCGATAATTTTATTTAACCTGGCTGCCATTATTTTGGCCAGTATTTTGGCATCTGAACAAAGGAGAGAAATAGGTCTATAAGATGTGGTTTCCAACGGGTCTTTCCCTTCTTTGTGCAGGGCTATGATTGTTGCCTCTGTCATTTATGTAGGAAATTTCCCCTCTTCCCTTGCCCAGTTAAACACTTTAAATAGCTCTGGAAATAACACTTTTCCATAATATTTATAGGTTTCTACGGGGAGACCATCAGGTCCGGGCGATTTCTGGTTGGCCATCTCTGCAACTGCTAACTGTATTTCTTCCAGAGTTATCGGGGCCTCCATTCCCTCTTTTTCTACTTCAGTGAGAGTCTGCATTTTAATGTTTCTGAAAAAAGTTTCCAATTCCTCCTCTCCCGCTGCACCCTGCGATTTGTATAGATTATCGTAGTATTCTCTAAATGTGTCTGTAATCACTGACACCCGAGTTGAGATCTCTCCGGTCGGGGTTTTTATCGCGGGTACTGCAGAGGGGGAGGAATTAGTTCTCACTAGGTGTGCAAACATTCTTCCAACGTTTTCTCCCTCCCCGAATGCAACTTGCTTCTCTTATTCTCCGATTTTTTTGTCATTACTACTTTATATTCCTGTTGCTTATTCAACCATATTCTTTGATTCTCTGGTGTTGGATTTTCAACGTATTCCTTCTCTGCATTCACCAGTTCCTTCCTAATCCCATTCTACCACTCTCTTAATACCTTTTTATATTTAGCCACTTGTTGAATACATATACCCCTGAGGAATGCTTTTAATGCATCCCACATTACTCCCTGTGTGACAGTTCCTTCGTTAAATTCTATGAACTCTTTTAGTTTAGATAGTATCTCCTCTGGCTTCCCAATTACTTCAAATAGGGATGAGCTTCGTGTTCGAGTCGAACATAAGTTCGACTCGAACATCGGCTGTTCGATCATTCGACGAAGATCGAACGATTTGGGCCGTTCGCGCCAAATTCGAGTGACGCGAACGGCCCACAATGCACTACGCCATCGCAGTGTCATCCAGGCGCTGTGATTGGCCAAGCATGCACTGTGACCCCGCATGCTTGGCCAATCACAGCGCCGGCAGCGAGGAGAGCAATGATTGGCCACAGGCAGGATGCCTGTGGCCAATTATTGCTGAGGGTGTTTAGTACACGCCCCACACTATAAAAGGCCGCCAGCACGGCGGCCTAGTGTAGTGTGTTCCGGAGCAGGGAAAGAGCAGCATAGGCAGGGACAGTGACTTTTATTTCTTTCTTGCTTAACCTGGATTCCTTTAGTTTAGGGAAAGAGAAGGATAGGTAGGGAGAGTGTCAGTGTGTTTTGTGCTTGTGCTATAGTGTGCTTAAAAAAAACATTTTTTCTAGGGACAGAAAACTGTAGGTAGGGAGAGTGTCAGTTTCTTTCACTGTGCAAGTCCTTGTTTCTAGGGACTGGGAAGGACAGTGAGTGAATTCTCCTTGTGCTATAGTGTGCTTAAAAAAACATTTTTTCTAGGGACAGAAAACTGTAGGTAGGGAGAGTGTCAGTTTCTTTCACTGTGCAAGTCCTTGTTTCTAGGGACTGGGAAGGACAGTGAGTGAATTCTCCTTGTGCTATAGTGTGCTTAAAAAAAACATTTTTTCTAGGGACAGAAAACTGTAGGTAGGGAGAGTGTCAGTTTCTTTCACTGTGCAAGTCCTTGTTTCTAGGGACTGGGAAGGACAGTGAGTGAATTCTCCTTGTGCTATAGTGTGCTTAAAAAAAAACATTTTTTCTAGGGACAGAAAACTAGGTAGGGAGAGTGTCAGTTTCTTTCACTGTGCAAGTCCTTGTTTCTAGGGACTGGGAAGGACAGTGAGTGAATTCTCCTTGTGCTATAGTGTGCTTAAAAAAAACATTTTTTCTAGGGACAGAAAACTGTAGGTAGGGAGAGTGTCAGTTTCTTTCACTGTGCAAGTCCTTGTTTCTAGGGACTGGGAAGGACAGTGAGTGAATTCTCCTTGTGCTATAGTGTGCTTAAAAAAACATTTTTTCTAGGGACAGAAAACTCTAGGTAGGGAGAGTGTCAGTTTCTTTCACTGTGCAAGTCCTTGTTTCTAGGGACTGGGAAGGACAGTGAGTGAATTCTCCTTGTGCTATAGTGTGCTTAAAAAAAAACATTTTTTCTAGGGACAGAAAACTAGGTAGGGAGAGTGTCAGTTTCTTTCACTGTGCAAGTCCTTGTTTCTAGGGACTGGGAAGGACAGTGAGTGAATTCTCCTTGTGCTATAGTGTGCTTAAAAAAAACATTTTTTCTAGGGACAGAAAACTGTAGGTAGGGAGAGTGTCAGTTTCTTTCACTGTGCAAGTCCTTGTTTCTAGGGACTGGGAAGGACAGTGAGTGAATTCTCCTTGTGCTATAGTGTGCTTAAAAAAAACATTTTTTCTAGGGACAGAAAACTCTAGGTAGGGAGAGTGTCAGTTTCTTTCACTGTGCAAGTCCTTGTTTCTAGGGACTGGGAAGGACAGTGAGTGAATTCTCCTTGTGCTATAGTGTGCTTAAAAAAAACATTTTTTCTAGGGACAGAAAACTGTAGGTAGGGAGAGTGTCAGTTTCTTTCACTGTGCAAGTCCTTGTTTCTAGGGACTGGGAAGGACAGTGAGTGAATTCTCCTTGTGCTATAGTGTGCTTAAAAAAAACATTTTTTCTAGGGACAGAAAACTGTAGGTAGGGAGAGTGTCAGTTTCTTTCACTGTGCAAGTCCTTGTTTCTAGGGACTGGGAAGGACAGTGAGTGAATTCTCCTTGTGCTATAGTGTGCTAAAGCATTCCTCATCAACCATCTTTGAAATCCTTGTTTTTTGGACAGTCAGGGAAATTGTCGTTGTGCTATTCTGTGCAAAAGCAATCATCCTGAACCATATTTAGAAATCCTTAAGTAAAGGGACAGAAAAGGACACCTGAAGGTAGCCCTTATTGCTTTTTTCCCATCTCCCTGCAGGCCATCTATTAGAATGTCTGGAAGGCAAACAAGGAGAGGCAGACAGTCAGGAGGCAATAAAAGAGGGCAAGCAGGCTCTGTGTCTGGGGGCAACAGTGCTGGTCGTGGACGCGGTGCATTGTCATCAGCACATGGCCATGGGACACGCTTGTCCTTCTTTTCGGCAGCTGGACATGTTGAGCCACATCATGCCGAAGACTTGGTAGAGTGGATGACCAAGCCCTCCTCCTCCTCCTCATCCTCTCTCACCCAGGCTCAGGGTACTGGCAAAGCAGCTGCCAAAGCGTCCTCTTCCCTGGTATCAATGTCAGACTCATCATCAGTCACTCCTTCCCTAGACCCACCATGTCCTCCTCCTGAGGAGTCCCCCGAACTGTTTGAGCACAGTGTTGGGTACATGCTCCAGGAGGATGCCCAGCGTTTCGAAGGGTCTGATGATGAAACCCAGCTACAGGAAGGCAGTAGGGTGAGAGCAGACAGAGGGGATGCTCAAGAAGGACACCAATCTGGCAGTCATGTTCCAGCAGCTGCAGCATACTGCCAGATTGGCTCCAGTGATGAGGAGGGAGGGGATGATGAGGTCACTGACTCCACATGGGTGCCTAATAGGAGAGAGGAGGAGGATGAGGAGGAGGCACATCTCCAACGAGGCAGGATGCCCTTTGGTGGCCAGCGTAAGGGCAGTACACCGACGGAATCACACCGCAGAGCTCCGCCTGTGCAGGGCGCTACCTCTGCCCGTCATTCAAAAAGTTCCTTGGTGTGGGCCTTTTTTGAGGCTAGTGCATCAGATCGCACAGCTGCTGTTTGCAACATATGTCTCAAGCGTATATCGCGTGGCCAAAACATCAGCCGCTTGGGTACCACATGCCTGACCAGACATATGTTGACCTGCCATGCAGCTCGTTGGCAAGCCTACCTCAAAGACCCACACCAAAGAACAAAGCGGACCTCTCCTTGCACCGCATCAGCTGGGATCTCCAACCCCACTATAACTTCAGTCCTCTCTGAAACATGCACTGAGAGGAATGAAGGTGTAGAATTAGGTGTGTCACAGCCAAGTACTTGCGGCCACTCTGCTAGCAGTACACCGACGTCCGATTCTAGCAGGCAAATTTCCCTGCCCCAGCTGCTGGACCGTCGAAAGAAGTTCACTCCCAGCCATCCACATGCCCAGCGGTTGAATGCTAGCTTGGCTAAATTGCTAGCGCTTCAACTGCTGCCTTTTCAGTTGGTAGACTCGGCCCCCTTCCGTGAGTTTGTGCAATGTGCGGTTCCTCAGTGGCAGGTTCCCAAACGCCACTTTTTCTCACGGAAGGCTATTCCGGCTCTCTACCGGCATGTGGAAGGCAATGTCTTGGCCTCGCTGGACAGGGCGGTCAGCGGTAAGGTGCATATTACCGCTGACTCATGGTCCAGCAGGCATGGACAGGGACGTTACCTTTCTTTCACGGCCCATTGGGTCACTCTTTTGGCAGCTGGGAAGGATGCAGGACAAGGTGCAGTAGTGTTGGAGGTTGTCCCACCGCCACGCCTCCAAAATGCTACTACTGGTTGTGACACACCTCTCTCCTCCACCCCCTCCTCTTCTTCTTCCTCCATGGCCTCTTCCTGTGGTTTGTCCTATGAACCAGCGGTGCTCCGTAGCCGTTCACGGGGCTACGCAAGTACGCAGGCAAAAAGATGCCATGCCGTGCTTGCGCTGGTGTGTTTGGGGGACAGAAGCCACACTGGGGCAGAGGTCCTGTCTGCTCTGCAGGGCCAGGCCGAGAGGTGGTTGACGCCACGCCAGCTTAAGCCAGGAATGGTGGTTTGCGACAATGGCACCAACCTCCTCTCCGCCCTTCGACAGGGACAACTGACCCATGTGCCCTGTGTGGCTCACGTCCTTAACCTGGTGGTGCAGCGTTTCTTGGGCAGGTACCCGGGCTTACAGGATGTCCTGAGGCAGGCCAGGAAAGTCTGTGTGCATTTCCGCAGATCTTATAATGCCAGTGCTCGCCTGGCTGAGCTGCAAAAGGAGTTGAACCTGCCCAAGAACCGCCTTATATGTGACATGCCCACCAGGTGGAACTCAACGTTGGCCATGCTGCAGCGGCTGCACACGCAGCAGAGGGCCATCAATGAGTACCTGTGCGACTACGGCACCAGGACAGGGTCAGGGGAGCTTGGTTTTTTTTCTCCACGCCAGTGGGGCATGATCAGGGATGCATGCACTGTCCTGGCACCATTTGAGGAGGCCACGAGGATGGTGAGCAGTGACAGTGCATGCATCAGTGACACTGTACCTCTTGTCCACCTGTTGAAGCACACGCTGCGTGGAATAATGGACAGGGCACTTGAGGCAGAACAGAGGCAGGAAGAGGAGGACTTCCTTGCCTCTCAAGGCCCCCTTTACCCAGACAGTGTTCCTTCTGTCCCACCCATCGCACAGGAAGAGGAGGAGGAGGAGGAGGAGGAGGATTGTGTCAGCATGGAGGTGGAGGCTGGCACTCAGCATCATCAGCAGCAGTCTTTTAGGGATGATTTACAGTCCCAAGAAACCAGTGGACTTGTACGTGGCTGGGAGGAGGTGACTGCGGATCATGTCGTCCTTAGTGACCCAGAGGACTCCGGAGCGAATGCCTCAGCAAACCTACGCTGCATGGCCTCCCTGATCCTGCAAAGTCTGCGGAAGGATCCTCGTATTCTTCGGATCAAGGAGAGGGACCATTACTGGCTGGCCACTCTCCTTGATCCACGGTACAAGGGTAAGGTTGCGGACCTTATGTTACCGTCGCAGAGGGAGCAGAGGATGAGACAACTCCGGGAGGCCTTGCAGAAAGGTCTGTGCAACGCGTTCCCAGAGACTGGGAGGTTACAAACTCCTGGTCCTGGACAACGAGTTGCTGAGGCTTCGGCCAGTCAAAGAAGGAGCGGTGGGGGAAGGTGGCCGTCTGACCGATGCGTTCAGACAATTCTTTAGTCCGCAGCCCCAAAGTATGATCGGTTCCAGCAACCATCGCCAGCGTCTGATAAACATGGTGCAGGAATATCTAGGGGCAAGGTCAGACTTGGACACCTTCCCCACCGAAAATCCTCTGGCTTACTGGGTATTGAGGATGGATCACTGGCCAGAGCTTGCACAGTATGCAATTGAGCTACTGGCCTGTCCTGCATCCAGCGTTCTTTCGGAACGCACATTCAGTGCTGCTGGAGGATTTGTCACGGATCACAGGGTGCGCCTGTCCACCGACTCGGTTGATCGACTGACTTTCATCAAGATGAACCAGTCTTGGATCACCACCAGCTACCACACACCTGATGCTGATATAACAGACTAATTGATTTTAACATGTCACATCCCTTCAAGACTGATGCTGATGCTGAGTGCCTGTGCTGTTATGTTGACTGGCTATCCTCCTCCTCCGAGTCCTCAATGATACGATTGATGATGATAGCTTGGAAGATCATTTTTGTTTATGGGTGCCGCCACCAGTGGCTAAGGCCCAATTTTTCAGCCCCTGTTTAACAGGGGCGTGTAATTACAATTTTTGAAGCAATACTTTGCAACAGGGCTCATTGCTGTGCTCCAAGTACAGTATGTGTGAGGGGTTGGAGTGTTGTGCCACCAGTGCCTAAGGCCCAATTTTTCAGCCCCTGTTTAACAGGGGCGTGTCATTACAATTTTTGAAGCAATACTTTGCAACAGGGCTCATTGCTGTGCTCCAAGTACAGTATCTGTGAGGGGTTGCAGTGTTGTGCCACCAGTGCCTAAGGCCCAATTTTTCAGCCCCTGTTCAACAGGGGCATGTAATTACAATTATTGATCTAATAATTCACAGCAGGGCCCATTCCTGCACCCACCAAGCAAGAGTAACTCTGAGGGCTTACAGTGTTGTGGCAACACCACCACCACCACCACCACCACCACGAAAGGCCCAATTTTTCAGCCCCTGTTCAACAGGGGCATGCAATTACAATTCTTGATCTAATAATTCACAGCAGGGCCCATTGCTGCACCCACCAAGAGTAACTGTCAGGGCTTACAGTGTTGTGGCACCAGCACCACCATCAAAGGCCCAATTTTTACTACCACTGTTCAACAATTATATGTAATTACAATTCCTGATATAATAGTTGACAGCAGGGCGTTCCAGCACCAACCAAGAGTAACTGTGAGTGCTTACAGTGTTGTGCCAACACCAACTAAGGGGCCTATTTCTGCAGATTATATACGGCAGGTCCCTACTTTCAAACATCCAACTTACAAACGACTCCTACTTGCAAACGCAAGAAGACAACAGGAAGTGAGAGGAAATCTACCCCTAGGAAGGAAAATTCTCTCCTGTAAGAATTAATATGGGAGAAAGGTGTCTCCTCTGTACTGATGCTTTATCAGCAATCCTTGTTTCAAGAAAAACACCACATTTCAAAAACAGTTGTCATTGGGACGGAAAGTGAGGTGAAATGTTCTGAACAGGGGCACAGACAGCAAAACAAATGTTACAGGGGTGATAACCCTTACCTATGTTTTCCAAAAAGTTTAAAAATAGATTTTTGGGCTGGAGCTACACTTAAACAATGTACCTGTTCAAAATTACAAACACATTCTACATAAGAACAAACATACAGTCCCTGTCTTGTATGCACCGCCTGTATACGGCTGTTCAGAGTATATAGGGCCTTTTTTATTTTATGTGCGGGGTTCCCCTTAATATCCATACAAGACCCAAAGGGGCTGGTAATGGGCTGGGGTAGGGGGGGGGGGGGGGGTCATGGGGTAGCTATGCCATTTTTTTTAAAGATTTTCATCCATATTACCGGGACCAGACATTACATTAAAGCCGCAAGCAGTTTTAAATGGCTTTTTTTTCCTTTAGAAGTGTCATTTTGTGCAGGGACAGTTCTAAACACGGGAAACACGTGGCACTTCACAGGCATACTTTAGACACCCCCCAGGTACGATATTTAAAGGAATATTTGACTTTTTTTTTTTCACTTTATGCATCATTAAAATGACTGCTCCCGAAAAACGACCGTTTTTAAAACTTATTTTTGCATTGATACATGTCCCCTGGTGCAGAACCCGGGTTCCCAAACCCTTTTTAGGACAATAACATGCATAATAGTTGTTATAATTAGCACTTTAGAATTCGAACGTTCGCATCCATTGTATTTAATAGGGTTCTAATGTTCGTACGAACTTTCGGTCCGTTCGCGGGTTCTGGTGCGAACCGAACCCGGGGGTGTTCGGCTCATCACTATCCGCAACTAACCAGACCCCATTTTTTGCGAACTTTGGGTTTCACCCCACATTTCTGCCCAACTCTCTCCCTGAGTGCTCAGTGCCCGCAGTTCTGGAAAAAGTGAATTTCTTCTCCTCTAACAACCAGCTTCTACGCGAAGCCATGGCAAGAACTCAGGAGTATAACAAGACGGTCTACGACAGGAGGAGACGGGGTGAATTAGCGCTGGCACCGGGCGACCAAGTATGGCTTTCCACCATCAATCTAAGATTGGCTTGCCCGTCCAAGAAATTGGGCCCCAAGTTTCTAGGGCCTTTTCCTATCAAAAGGAAAATCAACGAGGTGGCCTACGAGCTGGAGCTCCCCGACTCCCTGAGGGTCCACCCTGTTTTTCATGTTTCTCTATTGAAACCGTCAGTCTCCAACCCATTCCCAGGTCGGACCCCGACTCGCCCTGATCCCGTCATCATAGACGGGGAACAGGAATTCAAGGTAGAAGCTATTTTAGACGCACGAAGAAGAAATAGCCAGAGTCAATTTTTAATAAAATGGAAGGGTTACGGACCAGAGGAGAACTCCTGGGAACCCGAAGAGAACATTCACGCCAAAGACCTGATACAAGCCTTCAGGAGGTCTCACCCCGAGAAGTTTGCTCCTAGGGGCATCCGGAGGCTGCCCCTTGGGGGGGGCAATGTCATGGAAACCCTGTCAGGAACAGACACCCTGGACTTCCTGGTTCCCGCCCGCGCAGGTGACGCCCGAAGGGCTATTTAAACTCCTCACTTGCAGACAGTCCCTGCTGTCTGCTCTACAGCGTTTATCCCAAGTGACCTGATCTGCCTTGTTTACCTGTATCTGACCCGGCTTCCTGTGACCCTCCTGCTATCTGCCTGTACCTGACCATCGGCCTGTTTTCTGACTTCGGTATTGCCTGATCCTTTTGTGCCTCGCTGCCTGCCAGTTTACCCGACCCCGGCTTGTCTGACGATCCTGCCTGACCTTGGCTCTTGTTCACCTGCTGCTGCCTAGTGGTTCCAGTTTACCTGCTGTGCCTCCCGGTCCGGGTCATCTGCTGAGTTCCTGGTTCCTGTCTGCTCATCTGCTGGTTCCTGTCTGCTCATCTGCTGGTTCCTGTCTGCTCATCTGCTGGTTCCTGTTCACCTGCTGCTGCCTAGTGGTTCCAGTTTACCTGCTGTGCCTCCCGGTCCGGGTCATCTGCTGAGTTCCTGGTTCCTGTCTGCTCATCTGCTGGTTCCTGTCTGCTCATCTGCTGGTTCCTGTCTGCTCATCTGCTGGTTCCTGTTCACCTGCTGCTGCCCAGTGGTTCCAGTCTACCTGCTGTGCCTCCCGGTCCGGGTCATCTGCTGAGTTCCTGGTTCCTGTCTACTCACCTGCTGTAGTTCCTGGTTCCTGTCCACTCACCTGCTGTAGTTCCTGGTTCCTGCCTCCTCACCTGCTGGTTCCTGATCACCTGCGGTAGTTCTTGATCCTGCCAGGCACTCGTACCCCTTCCACCTCCGTGCTTCCTGTCATACCACCAGGGGCCGCCGGTGGGAGCCGTAAGGGAGGCCTCCCTCTGCTAACCGGGCTCGTCACCGTCAGGTACGTGACAACCTCCAAGTCCTGAAACCCTCCATAGCTCACCTTGTTCTCCATGTCGCATTACAGTTGGCAAAAGGGGAGGTTAGATTCCCAGCAATAATCGACCCTGGGGCCTGCAGTTGTTTTTTGGACATTTCCCTTGCTAAAGACTTTCAGATTCCTTTGCGGAATAAGGAACATAAACTTAAGATTCACTTGGCTGATGGATCCACACCTTGTTCTGGGAAGGTTACCCAAGAGACTCTACCTATACTTACCATGATTGGCTCCGGCCATGAAGAATTCCTTTGTTTTGATATTCTCTGTTCACCAATGTTTCCTGTAATTCTGGGGCTCCCCTGGCTATGGGCACATAACCCACAGATAGACTGGACCACAGGGAGTATCTCCTTCAAATCAGATTACTGCCGTCAGCATTGCATAGTACCTGAACCTATAAGACCTTCCATTTGCCTCACCGTTCAGCCAGCTTCCTCTTCCAACCAAAACGTCCCTCCAGTTTACCATGACTTTCTAGATGTCTTTGATAAAAAGAAAGCTGACACATTACCACCCCATTGTCCGTACGACTGCCCTATCGAGTTGTTGCCTGGTGCAGAGATCCCCTTCGGACGAATATTCCCACTCTCAGAGACTGAGCTTGAAACCCTGCGTCAATACATTGATGAGAACCTAGAAAAGAAGTTCATCCGCCCATCATCTTCTCCAGCCGGTGCTGGGATATTTTTTGTGGAGAAAAAGGATCATACTCTCAGGCCCTGTGTGGATTACAGGGAACTCAATAAAATCACTATCAAAAACCGATACCCTCTCCCTCTCGTTCCTGAACTCTTCCAGAGATTCCGCACTGCACGAGTCTTTACTAAATTGGACTTACGAGGCGCCTACAACCTTGTGCGCATTCGGGAGGGAGACGAATGGAAGACCGCTTTTAGAACTCGTTTCGGTCAGTTTGAGTATCTCGTAATGCCTTTTGGACTGTGCAACGCTCCGGCGACCTCCCAACATTTCGTGAATAACATCTTTAGAGAGTTCCTGGATCACTTCTTTTTTTTTTTTAATCAGATAATTTTTTTTATTGAACACAAACACAAAAAACACACATACAAGTTTGTCATTGCGCTACAAAAAATAAAGCCGATATTGGTGAGGACACAGAGGCAGCAATGTAAAGTGATCGTGCGATCGTACATGTCATTTGTTCAATCAACCACATCTAGAGACATTTATACGACAGTATTTTGAGGCAGTTGTGTACGTAATTTTTTGGTCCCTACGCAGATCAAGTGTGTCCTCCATATGTCCTTCTTTCCCCTACTGCTCCCAACCCTACCAGGGTCACTGAGCAGAACAGGGTACCATCCTCCCCTAAACAGCGGGGAGCAGCGTAAATTAGTTACAAACATTTAACCATTGGGTAAAACATAGAAGAGAAAAAAACATTCGACCTCCGCAGGACCATGTAACCACCCGCTAGCCCTCCACCGGGGTAACTATATGAGATCAGTGGTAGTTGCTCTCCTTTTCTTTACCTCAATATCTTCCTTCCTAATGCAACCTTCTAGGATGGTGTGTTTGCTGGTGTGGTTCTGCCCCCAAGAATTCTATCCCGGACCAGGCACAGTGGGGCCAAGCCGGGAGTGTCCAGCCAGGGATCCCATATATTCTCAAATTTTCTCGGACTACCTCTGTGTTTGTACGTGAGTTGCTCCCGAATAAGAGAATCATTTACGGATGCAATCCATTCCGTGTGCGTAGGGGCTATCGTAGACAGCCATTTTCTGGTGACAAGCTTCCTAGCCAGGAATAAAACCCTAAGAATGACAATAAACGTGTGTGGCGTATGTTCTTCATCTAGCCAGCCTAATAGACAGAGTTTAGGGTCATTCATCAGTTTAAGGTTCCATATGCTATTGATAATGGCTATCACAGCTGCCCAGTAAAGTTGCAGTTTCGGACATTTCCATAACATATGTACAAGCGTACCGCTGTCTACAAGACAACGGGGACAGAGTGGGTCATCTTTTCTGTGCCATTTATGTAATTTCTCAGGTGTGCGGTATGTACGGTGAATAATGAAAAGTTGGGTAAGCTTCTGAGATGAGGAAAGTGACACTTTAAGTACATTGTCCAATATCGTGTTCCATTCCTCATCAGAAATATGTCCTATGTCATCTCCCCAGCCAGCTCTACAATTCAAAGTCATCGCCTTAGAGACATGACAAAGAAGGGAGCTATATACAGATGAAATTTGTCCTTTCCTGGACGATGACATAGTCAGCTGTGTAAGCACCACAGGTCTAGTGAGCTCCCATGTGGAAGTCGTGGCCTGCGCCGCTATAGCATGTCGAAGTTGTAGGTATTGGAAAAATTACGTGTTAGGCAGATCAAATTCCGCGCGTAGGGATTGGAAGTCTTGGAGTATGTCTCCACAATATAGCTGTGGGATGTAGTTTACTCCGTGCCTTGACCAGTTAGAAAAGTTTTGTAATTTGTTGAGTTCTGGGTAGTTACGGTTGTTCCAAATACGAGACCAGTTTGTGTACCCTGTGTATTGTAGGTGTTGTTTAGCTTTGTTCCATATCTTATCTATAAGTATGAGCGTGGGGTACTGAAAAATGGCACTCATTTCACCCGCCTCAATGCACTCCACAAGGCCCTCCCCAGAAAACTGCGTACGCACTATGTTTTGAATAGGATCAGAGGTCTCCAGACATAGCCACCCCGTTAAGTGTTGTAGCTGAGCCGCCATAAAATAATAAAATAGGTTCGGTACTGCTAGGCCCCCTGAGTCCTTTGCCTCCTGCAAGGTTTCCAATTTAATTCTCGGGACCTGTTTCCTCCATATCAGTGCACGATAGATGGTATTGCATCTCTTAAACACATGGATAGGAATCCAGATAGGGGCATTGTGGAGCACATATAGTATCTGTGGGTTCCAGATCATCTTGATCAAGTTGCAGCGCCCCAACAACGGAGAGCGGCAACTTGATCCAGCTAGTTGTTTTTTCCTGAAATGTTCTAAGAATTGGTTCTATATTCAACTTAATGTATTGGTCTAGATTAGGATGGACTATAATGCCTAGATATTTGAACTTATCCACTACTTTGATCTGATCAGCAGAGTGCGGTAGGGGTCCCAAGAGCGGGTCTAGAGGTAGCAGTGTGGACTTGTCCCAATTTATTTTAAAGCCGGAGAAATTTCCGAAAGTGTGAATCAGCTCCATTAGATTCTGGATCACTTCTTAATCGTTTACTTGGATGACATCCTCATCTTCTCTGCCACCCTGGAACTACATAGAACTCATGTCCGGAAGGTACTATCCACACTAAGAGCACACAGGCTCTACGCAAAAGCAGAAAAGTGTGAGTTTGAAAGGTCATCCATACATATCTTGGGTCTAATCATTTCCACATCTGGAATTGCCATGGACCCTCAGAAAGTATCCGCTGTTCAGAAATGGTCAGCCCCTACCGATAAAAAAGGCATCCAAAGGTTCATCGGGTTCACTAATTTTTATCGGAGATTCATTAAAGACTTTTCTGGCATTATTGCCCCCATTACCCAGCAGACCCGCCAGCATACCCGTTTCCAATGGTCCCAGGAGGCCCAAGAAGACTTCGATAAACTAAAGACTCTGTTCACCTCAGCCCCCATTCTACAGCACCCAGATCCAGCTTTGCCTTATGTCCTGGAGGTCGATGCATCGGAAGTTGCCATAGGGGCTGTCCTGTCTCAACGCCAAGGCCCTAAAGCATTGTTGCACCCAGTAGCTTTTTTCTCCCGAAAGCTGAGCCAGCCAGAGAAGAATTATGACGTGGGGGATCGGGAGTTACTGGCAATAAAAGCTGCCTTGGAAGAATGGCGGTATCTCCTTGAAGGTGCAGCTCACCCCATCATGGTATTCAGAGACCATAAGAACCTCGAATACCTCAGATCCACCAAACGACTGAGACCACAGCAAGGCAGATGGGCCTTATTCTTTTCAAGGTTTAACTTTCATCTCACCTACCACCCAGGGTCCAAGAATGGGAAGGCAGATGCTCTCTCATGCATGTTCCCAGAAACCCCAGAGACTGTCGTTCCTAGCACCATCTTGTCCCCTCAGAATTTCCTGTTGATTCAGCCTGATCTGAAGTCGACCCTTGAACAAGCCTCTGCTCAATGTCCTGAATCTGAGAGCTCCGCATTTAGAAGACAGGAGGGACTCCTGTGGCACGGAAACAAGATTTTTGTCCCAGAAGGAGCCAGATTTCAGCTCCTCAAGACCTTTCATGAACATCAGCTTGCCGGCCATATCGGGCTGATTCAGCAATCCTACTGGTGGCATAACCTGAGGCAAGATTGCAAAGACTTTGTAAGTTCCTGTATAACCTGTGCCAGAAGTAAAGGAAGCCGCACACAAGCTTGGGGTCTGCTAAGACCATTACCTGTCCCAGACCACCCGTGGACGATGCTGTCCATGGATTTTATAGTGGAGTTGCCCCCATCTGAAGGCTTTACCACTATCCTGGTGGTGGTCGATCGTCTAACAAAGATGGCCCACTTTCTGCCTCTATTAGGTACCCCCTCGGCCATGGATACAGCACACACCTTTATCAAAGAGATCATAAGATTGCACGGTCTGCCCAACAGTATTGTCTCTAACAGAGGAGTGCAATTTACCTCAAGGTTTTGGAGGCCTCTCTGTAAAGCTTTAAACATTGAAATCTGCCTATCGACTGCTTACCATCTACAGAGTAATGGCCAAACGGAGAGAACAAACCAGGCGCTAGAGCAGTATCTCCGCTGCTTCTCCACCGTTTCCCAAGATAACTGGGTGGCCTTGCTCCCATGTGCCGAATTTGCGTACAACAATTCGGTACACTCCACCACTAATCGGTCCCCGTTTTGGGCGAACTATGGATTCCACCCGTCCTTCTTGCCCAATGCTATTCCGGAATCAGCAGTACCTGCCGTACAAGACAGATTAACCTTTATTCAGGAAAATTTACAGGTTCTTCAAGAAACTATGCAGAGATCACAAGAAAACTATAAAAATTATTATGACAGAAAGAAGAAAAAGAATCCAGTTCTGAAAGTAGGGGACAAATTATGGCTCTCTACATTGAACCTCAAATTGTCCTGCCCTTCCTGGAAGCTGGGCCCAAGGTTCATTGGTCCCTTTGCAATAAAGAAAGAGGTTAATCCTGTGGCCTTCGAATTGTCCCTGCCAAAATCTTACAAGATTCACCCAGTCTTCCACGTCTCACTTCTCAAACCAGCTATCGCTAACCCCTTTTCTGGAAGAGAAGACCCTACTCCACCTCCACCTTCAATCACTGTAGGTGAAGAAACGGAATTTGAGGTGGAAGCCATTTTGGATGGTCGAAAGAGAGGTAGACAGATCCAATACTTAGTAAAGTGGAAGGGTTACTCACCCGAGGAAAGCTCTTGCGAACCTGCAAAAAATTTTCACGCCCCTAAATTATTACGTGAGTTCTTCAGAAATATCCAGAGAAGCAAGCACGTCTGGGCATTCCGAGGCTGCCCCTGAGGGGGGCACTGTCAGGGAACTACCCGCAGAAGGACTGGCAGCTCTCTCCATGTCCAGCAGAATCTACGTTCCCCAGTGCACATGCGTGTGCGCCAGAACGCAATGCGCAAGAACGCAATGCGCATGTGCGTGCGCCAAAGCGCACGCAATAAGTGAGTGACACTTGGCGCCCAGTGGCCTATTTAAAGCTTGCTGCAGCAGTCAATAACTGCTGCATGATCTTCAGCCTTCCTGTGACTGTTCCTGAGTTCCTGTTTCTGCTGTCCTGAATTACCGTTATTGACCCGGCTTGCCTGACTACTCTTCTCCGTGTGCGATCCCGGCTTGATCCTTGGCTTGTTCCTGTATCCCGCTCCTGTCTGCTGATCCTGTGTATGACCCCGGCTTGTCCCTTGACCTGTTCCAGTGACTCTACCTCTGCTTGCTAACCTGTGTCTGACTTCCGGCTTGGCTCCTGACTCCGCCTTTGGTTCTCCCTGCTGCACAGCCTCATCTGGTACTTCCGAGGTACCCCTGCCTGGCAGTCTACCCTGCTCACCAGCATCACCTCAACTTGTCGCAGCTGGCAACCCCTGCCTCTTTGGGTATAGCACTCCCTGTGCCACCTTCAGGGGGCGCTCTGCACTTAGTCGCAAGGGAAGCCCTCCTAGCACTTTGGTCTCTGGTAAGGTACGTGACAGACTGGGGTGGCGGTTCACCTTCCAGCAGGACAATAACCCTAAACATACAGCCAGAGCTACAGTGGAATGGTTTAGATCAAAGCATATTCAGTGTTAGAATGGCCCAGTCATAGTCCAAGCCTAGATCTAATTGAGATTCTGTGGCAAAACTTGAACATTGCTGTTTACAGACGCTCTCCATCTACTCTGATAGCGCTTGAGCTATTTTGCAAAGAAGAATGGGCAAAAATTTCACTCTCTAGATGTGCAAAGCTGGTAGAGACATACCCAAAAAGACTTGCAGCTGTAATTGCAGCGAAAGGTGGTTCTACAAATATTGACTCAGTGGGCCGAATACAAATGCATGCCACACTTTTCACATATTTATTTGTAAAAAAACATGAAAAGCATTTATCATTTACTTACTCACAAGGTGGCTTTTTTCGTTGTCATAACTTTTGTCTTACCTGTATAATCCCTTTCTTGGAGTACATTACGGGACACAGGTCCCTTCCCTTCTGTTCTTATGATCCACTCCTGTTATTGCTTGCTACTAGATTGAGGCATGCTGGGAGCTCTATTTTAAGCACACAAGTGGGCTATTTGAAAAAAACTGAATTCTCTGCATCTATGTCACATTTTCCAGGACTGATTATGCCTTTAATTCAGCCATCTTTGTCCAGAGCTCAGCCTCTTCTCCTATTTATGTTTCTCAACTGGAGTCAGACTTTGGAATGTGGGTCCTAGATGGTGCTGCTGAATCAGAGGGGAATGAAGAATAGGACATAGAGGCAGTGTTGAAGGTAGCTATTGCTATATTGAAGAGGGAGCTTCCTGCAATATGCTCACTATTATTGAAAAGCTGGTTGCTTCTGTACACAAAAGCCTTGGTATCGTACAGATAGACTCTCATCTTTACCTTGACACCTACTTAGCCCTGCACAACCTTCCCTGTTCATCAACAGATAGAATGGACTTTTTATAAAAATTGGGAAAATTCTGAAATAATTCTCTCCCTCAAAATCTTTGCGAAAATCTATCCAGTTTGGAAAATGTTTAAAAGGAAATGGTCTGTACCTGTAGTTGAATCTGCAGTCTCTGTCGTAAACAAACATCTCCCTGTACCCTTTGAAGATGCTTCATCTTTTAAAGACTGTGGGTGGAAATTTTAGGATTTTTTTCCGTAAAAACTCTCTTTACCCTGGCAGACCCAGCTCTGCAACCAGCTCCAGCTGCTGGTACAGCATGTTAAACTGCAGTTAACTGGACCAGAACAATGAACAAACAGCATGATCCTGTCTTTCAGGACCGTACAGTTACAGAGCAATTTGTTTCTTTCATCCGCTCTTCCTTTTTATGTGTAGATGCCCTGGAACATGACATGAGACAAATATCCAGAATTACTCTTTTTTTTCTGTTTATATGTCCAGAAATCTATGGCTAAAGGCTTGGAAACCTGCCTGCAAAAATATTATTTTTTTTTATGGAAGATGCCTGGTTGGTGAGGCACAGGTGAAAAAGTTTTACTGCTTCAGAGAAAGGTAACAAAACCCTCCAGGTGCTTGTACCTCTTAAATGCAGAGCTCCTTTATGCCTCTTCCAAGTTTAAAATTCAAAACCAAAGTTCAGCCCCCCTTTCTGACTCACGGACTTGCCTAAATAGGCCACCAAACCCTCTTTCTTTGGAGTGGGGGGACATCTGCTGCAGTTAATTTCTTGCTATCTTCGCATTTGCCAACCCTCAAAGTTTAATTGGTGGTTTACCAGAGTCACAGAAAAGAGTCCAAAACTCTACTTAACTATTCTTAGGATCACAAGCAACTTAACTGCCTATTTCTCTTGTGGACAAACACTTACTGTCCACTAACTCTTCCAATCCACATTTTGGGAGTGAACAGCTGACAGAGGAATTATTTCAGCCACCACCATCTGGGCCAAGAAAAAATTGTATTTTGATTCAGACATATACAATGTATAATGCAGAACATAGGAGATTCTGGAAGTAGCAATCCTAAACCCTAGTCACCCCAACAAGTGAACTTTCCTTGTTCTAACTTCATGAATGTTCTTATTCTAGCCTTGGATATTCTAACTAGCCTCTGCTCATAGTTCTGGTCACTCTAGCCTTTCCTCCACTCAGCATTCTGCTTTTCTTCTTCACCATCAGGCTTCTTACAAAAAGACCCCTGACTTCTTCCCATTTTCAAGGGCTGTTTCACCACTCTTAACGCACTCATGCAGCCCCAGACCATGACACTCCCACCACCATGCTTGACTGTAGGCAAGACACACTTGTCTTTGTATTCCTCACCTGGTTGCCGCCACACACACACACACACGCTTGACACCATCTGAACCAAATAAGTTTATCTTGGTCTCATGAGACCACAGGACATGGTTCCAGTAATCCATGTTCTTAGTCTGCTTGTCTTTAGCAAACTGTTTGAGGGCTTTCTTGTGCATTATCTTTAGAAGAGGCTTCCTTCTGGGACGACAACAATGCAGACCAATTTGATGCAGTGTGCGGAGTATGGTCTGAGCACTGACAGGATGACACCCTTTCAACCTCTGCAGCAATGCTGGCAGAACTCATACGTCTATTTCCCAAAGACAACCTCTGGATATGACGCTGAGCACGTGCACTTAACTTATTTGGTTGACCATGGCGAGGCCTGTTCTGATTGGAACCTGTCCTGTTAAACTGCTGTATGGTCTTGGCCACCGTGCTGCAGCTCAGTTTCAGGGTCTTGGCAATCTTCTTATAGCCTGGGCCATCTTTATGTAGAGCAACAATTCTTTTTTTTGCAGATCTTCAGAGAGTTTATTTGCCATAAGGTGCCATGTTGAACTTTCAGTGACCAGTATGAGAGAGTGAGAGTGATAACACCAAATGTAACACTCCTGCTCCCCATTCACACCTGAGACCTTGCAACACAAATGAGTCACATGACAGCGGGGAGGGAAAATGGCTAATTGGACCCAATTTGGAAATTTTCACTTAGGAGTGTACTCCCTTTTGTTGCCAGCGGTTTAGACATTAGTGAAAACAGGCCTACTTCCACCATCTCAGTGCTATGTAGCTCATAAAATATAACAACAATTTAAAACACCAAACACTTCAATAATTCAAATAGTTAGCAGCCGCTTAAAATATAAAACTATAAACAAATAGTAGAATGTCCACAGGCACCTAAATGGGTACCTATATATACTATAGCAGCGCTACTGTCATTAATATGACTAGCTTTCATACAATTTAGCATATGAGAAAATTGAACGACAGATGGTGATAGCCAGTCCAAAAGACACAGGTGGTGATCCTAATGTTGATTTGTAGAAGTGCACCTCACACCAAGATCCTCAAACTGTGCGTCCCTCAGGGGTTCTCACTCACCAGAAATAAAAAATATCAAGCCTTAAGATGTTTTAGATGGCCGTCATCCACATCCTGTATTAGGTCAGGGCTGCATGTCATCTCCACACATGCTTGGATAATTAAGAAAGGAGCTCCAGATAGTGTAATTGCATTTTATCTTTTATTGCAATTCCCAATGACTCTCTCCAGTTAATTCCAATAGCATGGAATAAATAATAGCATCTATGGACAACCGCGTTACCCACAGCTCGAATTCGGCAAGAGACACACAAACACCAGTTGGACAATGTCTGCTGCTTACTTCCGGTTGTCTCTTCCTGGCTGTGGAAGTGTGCAATCGTCGCTTCCGGACGCCGTAAGGTCACACGCTAACGCGTTTCATCATTACAACCTCAGACGAAGTTGTAATGCTGCTATAGTATGTATAGGTACCCATTTAGGTGCTTGTGGACATTCTACCATTTGTTTATACATTAAAGGCTGTGTGTTGATTTATTTTGAGGGGACAGCAAATTTACATTGTTATACAAGCTGTACACTCACTACTTTACATTGTAGCAAAGTGTCATTTTTTTGTGTTGTCACATGAAAAGATATAATAAAATATTTACAAAAATGTGGGGGATGTACTCACTTTTGTGAGAAACTGTAAAGTGCTCCTGTGCACAAATAATTTCAAAAAAAAAATACAAACATTGTCTTTCCTATGCCATTAGTAAACTCTAACATAATAGTCCATATACAAAGTGTCCAATTGCTTTCCAATACTGTTCCTCTGTAAATCAATCAGTGATTCGCTTTTTTAAGTGCTCAGTGCTCAAAGTGCCAAAACATTTGGATACATATATTCTCTTCTGTATTTCTTATCCTCCACAGTGCATCACCACCACACTTGCACACTCACCAGATGACCATGACCTCTCTGGAAAGCGTATGGTCAAAGTGCACTTTTCCCCCAAAGGGGTTAAAAATCCTAGGCAGCACTAGTAAAGGAACACTCCCACACTATCCCTGGAAGTGGAAAAAACAATGTATATATATAGCACAACTGCTGAAAACACAGGTGGATCCGTGACCAATAAGTGTATGTGTATAATAAGTGATGTTGCGCTGTTGTTGAACTGAAGTGTAACCAATGTGTCACATTATAATAAACATACTTCAAATGAAAGGGCAATAATAAAGGTGTGCACAAGGTGGTGGTGTAAACCAAACATGCAAATAAACTCTTTACATAACAGATTCCTTGCAATCAAACAAATAACAAATGATTTGCACAACAAACCAGCTGACATATATAACATATGTGGGTAGTTAGTCAATCGATGCTCATTAAGCTGATCGACATACACTGAACAGTGAAAGCATGACAAGTAACAAATCTCTGAGGCAGTCTTTTTAAAATTAGGGTGAAAAACATCCCCTGATGAAGTCACGTGACAGTGACGATACGCATTGGGATTGTCTGATAGGCACAGGGGAAGTGATGTAGGAATGAGCTTGGCGCTCATGGATGATGTATTGTGTTCCATCTTGCTTAATGTGAGTGTTTTAGTGTTTGTTTTTATCCAATAAATATTTTTTTATATACTTCACTATATGGGCATTCCCCTTCTTCCCTCTATATCCCCCTCCCCCTTTGGATGAGAGTGAGATTACATTATAGAGGAATCACCAACCACTACCCAGCATTGATTCTTGGGACAGCGAGAGGAAGACCCTGAAAGGTAATCAAGATCTATTCCACCAGCCATTTATATAAAGATCCCCAAAATATATTGCAACCACTGGTTTTCTTATGCTGTTACCTTACAGCAGTAAGGTGAGAGGCCACTTTACACAGAGGTTTCATTGCATGGAATGAAGAGACACCCGTTTATATTCATCAGTTTGCACACTTAAGACTGTAGCACTACACTTCACTGTTTTTCACCTTCATTTTAAAAAGACTGCCTCAGATTTGTTACTTGTCATATTTTCACTTCACTGTTCAGTGTATGTCGATCAGCTTGATGAGCATCTATTAAACTTTGTGGTTTTTCTGCTCTTTAGCGCCACCCTTTGGGCAACTTCTGCTAATGTTGTCTTATGGTTAGCGTTGCTTCTGAGCGTGTTTGTACTTTGTATTTTTTTCCGACGGACTTGTGTACACACGATAGGAAAATCCGACAAGACACATTTGTTGTCGGAAAATTTTAAAGCATGCCATCCCACATTTGTTGTCGGAAATTCCGACAACAATTGTCCGATGGAGCGTACAAACGGTCAGATTATCCGACAAAACCCTGTCATCACACAATTCCCGTCTGAATATCTGATCGTGTGTACGAGGCAAAAGGGCAACCGGGTGCAAGGGAATGCACATTAAAATGTACCGTAAGCGCATATATTGAAGTTTTTTTTAATTACATTTAAATAAAAAGGTTTTACACTATTCAAGTTCTCTCTCTTTCATTTTATGGCAATAATTACTCTGGAGTGAAAAGCTGCTGCCTAGGATTATTAACCCCTTGGGGGAAAAGTGCATTTTGACCATACTTTTTCCAGAGAGGTCATGGTCATCTGGTGAGTGTACAAGGTAGGTGTTGATGCACGGTGGAGGATAAGAAACACAGAAGAGAATATATGTATACAGTTTTTTGGCACTTTGAGCACAGAGCACTTTGAAATACAACATCCCTGATTGATTTATAGAGGAACAGCATTGGAAAGCAATTGGACAAATTGTATATGGACTATTATGTTAGAGTTCACTAATAAGATAGGAAAGGCGATTCTTGTATTTTATTTTAATTATTCATGCACAAGAGCACTTTATGTGAATGATGAATTTATTTGTTTATTTGTTTAACACAGTTGATTAACAATAGATAATAGCACCAGGATAACACAATTGTGTACTGACGTTTAATGATTATAAGAACATTGATTGTGTTTTACACAGCAGCTTTTACTATAGAGATCAGGAGCGCGGGTAATTTTGGTATATAGATCTATACATCCAGTTGATATATAAGTGCCGATTGTGTAGAGGCATAGATTTTTTAGTGATATCATTTTGTCATATGTTTTTTAAGATTTGCCTACAGTTTTGTGGGCTATATACACATATGGCTATGTTGATCTGTTTTGTATGTCCCATATTTATTGCAATCTTTTAGCATAATTAGCATAATGACCGTCAGCCACTGATCAAGTCCCATTGTGTAAACTTTGGGAGCATTCAGTATTTAACGGAATGGGCTCTCAGGTGTGCTTTTTTACGACTAATTGTGTGTAATGTGAAACGCATCTAAGTTGTTCCATTCCTGAAAGTGCTTTTTGTGTGTACCCTGATCAATAATTTTTAATAAACTACTGTGAGTTTCTACCTACTGAAGTGCGATGACCCACTTTCATGCTTCCAGTATCCCATGGTTGTGAACCAGACCTGCAAGTTACGCGGATTTAGGGGCCAAAAAATAGGTGGTCCAACCTGGAGTAGTGCATTCATCCCATTGGACTGGTTGGACTTCAGCCGTAAAATACTTGCTACACCACTCTGAACCTCGGGTACTTTTTCACCCCTGTTGTTGTTGGCACTGTTCCATTGCTGAGTTGTTGCCCACCTTTGTTTGGCAATATCCCATGGTGTATGAATAAGTTGCCTGTTTCCTGTATTGCATGATTAAGATAAGAGGTATGTTGACTTACCTGTAAATTGCACATCTTGGAGTACAGTACAGGGCACCCTCCCTAAATTCTCCTTGTTCCTTTGCATCGCTTGCTACAAAGCTGAGAACTCACTGAGTGGGGTTGGGTTATAGGGAAAGCATCCGAGAAGGGCGAGTCCTCAAAAGCTCGTCAATGCCCATTCACCAGAAGATACAAACCTATACCCTAAGGTGTGTGAATAAGTTGCCTGTGTCCTGTACTGTACTTCAAGATATGAAATTTACAGGTAAGTCAAATTTTATTTTATCTATGTTCAAAACACCCTTTGAAGCAGTGAACTTCATGCAGGCTGCATCTTCTATCATGCATTGCACTTCAAATGGTGTGAATGGGTCTGATTGTTCTATATGACATTTCTATGCTTGTTGCATGTACTGCTGGGAACTGCTTAGATGTGAATGCAGCTTTAAGAATACCCTTTGATAAAGTTGCACGTGAGTGAAGAAACGCGCCAAGGTGGGGCTTGTGACGTAATTGCAGCGTTTGTAGGAAGTACACGATCACCCATGAGGGCAGTAGGGCCGAGGTCTTCTAGACGATTTTGTGACTCAAGGGACAGCTCTGTATATTTTCAAGTTCATCATCTGTATGCACCAGGGATAGTGCATTCCTAAATGTGCGCGGAATAGTTGCTTGTGTTTTAAATACATTTTGTTATTACACTATGCTAGTTCCTTTTTACCCTTATGTTGCCATCCTATATGAGAGATCAAGCTTGCAGGAGTTCACTATTGGGAGCTTAAAGATCCTGGATTGAGACCCCAAAGGGGAAGGTGCTACTTGGTCCAATTGGGGGCCGCTCTGGGAGGTGAGCGCATAGTGTGACTGGTGGAGGGTCCACGTGGTGTTAAGTCACTCATTTGTTATCATTCACCATTGGATTGTGTGTGGACAGCATTGGTTCACAGAAAATATCACTGGAATAATGGACTTTGCCTGATATATATATGTGTTATAAGTTTTGTAACCACTAGAGGTCACTGGTTGTACAGATTAATGTTATTGTGATATATGTGTTATAATTTTCATACCCACTAGAGGTCACTGGTTGCACATACCACTTTTATTGTGATATATATAGAATATATTTTTGGTGTCATATGCAATGCTCCTACTAGGGGTCACTACTTTATTTTATATTTACATCACATAGTATTCTTTTGGAAAAGAGGGAACACTTCACATATGTTTCTTTTTACTCTGGTCAGCTTTAAGGATTGTTTTGTCAGTTCTGCTATTTGCAGGAATCATACAGTTCAAACCAAATATGTTTAGATTCTCAAACATAGTATGCACTTGTGCTGATATGGATAATTGAGTTGCTAAATTTAGGGCACAGTCACACTGCGCCATGCTAGCGGTAAAGCGATGCATTCCAATGGGCAGGGGCGGCTTAGGAGCGCTGTTTACATCCCGGAAGTGCCGTGCCCCAGTGTGAAAGTTGGCATGGGAGGCGTTTTTCTAACACCAGAAAAATGCCTTTATTATGAAAGGGGTCTTAAAGGGGAGTTCCAGCCTTTTTTTATGTTTATTAAAAGTCAGCAGCTACAAAAAGTGCAGCTGCTGGCTTTTAATAAACATACACTTACCTGTTCCACTGTCCAGCGCCGCGCCGCCCGGAGCTCCACTCCCCCCTTCTCCGTCGGCGCCTCCATTCATAGTGTGGACACCCGGCCGTGACAGCTTTTGGCTTCACGGCTGGGCACTCACTGCGCATGCGCGAACGGCGCAGCGCTCTCTGAGTGGACAGGCAATCGCCTGGGATCTGTCACGTCGCGATCGCCTACAGGGAGGGGCCGCCAAAAGGCAATATGACGTATCGCCTAGGCGACCCCAGGGGGGAAGGAGGAAGTGGGACAGGAAGTTCCACTCCTACTGAAGCCCCCACTCCCCCCCCCCAAAAAAATGACATGCCAAATGTGGCATGTAAGGGGGCGAGGAGTGGATTTAGCGGAAGTTCCAAATTTGGGTGGAACTCCGCTTTAAGGTTATTAATAATATAATATATAAAAGGGTACACCTAGGAAGCTATTTTAAGAGCTGTATATATAAACAAAGCCTAGTAACACTGTAGTATAATGTAATAATATTGACATTTTTAATCTAATTCCCTATAAAATCCTGAGGCATTGTGAGCCTTGTGATAGTAAATAGTCTTATTAATTCAACATACACTATATTGCACGCACATGAACTTTAATAGCTTCCCAGTCTTAGTCTGTAGTGTGTCTATGGGAACAATTGACCATTCTTCCAGAAGAGCATTTGTGAGGTCAGGCACTGATGTTGGCCTAGAAGGCCTGGCTCGCAGTCTCCGCTCTAATTCATCCCAATGATGCTCTATCAGGTTGAGGTCAGGACTCTGTGCAGGCCAGTCAAGTTCCTCCACCCCAAACTTGCTCATCCATGTCTTTATGGACAAATGCGCTTCTGGAAGAATGGTCAAAAATTCCCATATACACACTCCTAAACCTTGTGAAAAGCATTCCCAGAAGAGGTGAAGCTGTTATAGCTGCAAAGGGTGGGACAACTCAATATTGAACCCTACAGACTAAGCCAGGGGGATGCCATTAAAGCTCATGTGCGTGTGAAGGCAGGTGTCCCAATACTTTTGGTAACTTAGTGTATTTCTATACTGATAACCAATTTAGCACATAAGCTAGCCACCTTCTGTAAAAAGAGACAATGCCATTGCTTTAAATGGTGTAGTCTAAATCATAAAAGTTGGTGTTAGGTGCTTCAGAATATTGTTAGGTTAGTAGCAATTAACAGGAAACCACAGAAAACTAATGCAAGGTTTTTTTTTTTTTTTATTAGTAGAAAATGTCAAAATAAAAATGGAGTTTGGCTTTCAACAAAAACAATTCACACAAGTTTTTATTATTTTTTTTTTTTTTTTAATGTTGCCCTTAAGTAAAATGATATTGAGACACAAATATGGCATTAAATAGCATTGGTTTATTGACTCCCCATAGTTCCCAGTGTCTGCTTTAATCAGGATAGAAAAACAGACTGTGCTCTCCACTGTGCAGCTTTTAGGGATGATTCAGAAAGCTGCCAATACCTGACCTGGACCTGGACAGAAGGCAGGTACCGAGGCTTCATGACATACCCAACTGCTTTCTGGTCTTATATCCAACCTTTCACTTTTAGTGTACGCTGCAGACACTACCTTTCTCCATATGAAATCCTATAACATTGAAGATCAATCAATGTTAGTGATGTGAAATAATGTTTAACAGAACTTGTACAATGTGAATCGGAGGTGATGGAAAGATAATCTAGAAACTGTGTTAAAAAACAGTGTGACAAACAGGTTTATAATATCAAATTTTTTGTAAAATTGACTAAAGGTTTAAGAATACTAGACCATACCCTGCTTTGGAAAAAGCTATAAACATGTTGGCAATAAACTTTACCCTATACACTACTTATTGGTAGGTTGCAGAGTATAAACGGCACTGCTCCCCTAAAGGTTCTGGCATACCAAAAGTATTCATGCTGGGTCATTACAGTGATAAAAAGTCTTATGCCAGTGTCTAAGAATCTTCATATATGCAAAATAATGCATGACCAAAGGAGATGATCTTACGAAAATCTACATTACTGCAGTTGCTTGATGCCTATGTCTTTGTGTGCAAATAATGAAATTTATTTGGTATGTAGTGCTTTGTACACATGTTTTGCTGGCTTTACAGAAGGATTTACAGGAGTGATAACAATATTCCCAAGCAGTATTCTAGCTTGTTATATTACTCTCCTGGGGCCCTCTTAATGCTTTTCAAGGTAATCAATCTGTCTAGAAATTTTAAAATTAGATAAATTACTGTGATATCTATATGCATAAAACCTGTCTTAAGTAAATTCCTCTTACAGCATTGTTCCAGTGTATAGATGGATATTTACAAATGATAAATTATCCTCAGTGGCTGTTTTTGCTCACTTAAATGAACATTTGTAGGTAGTAGCAGGATTTTGCTACTATAGGCCATGTACACACAACAGTTCTTGGTGTGCTAGGTATGAGCTAGTGTAACAGACCTCATATTTCCTATAAGGTAGTGCAAAAAGCAATTATAATGTGACAATTGTAGTGAACCATAACAACCAATAAGAAATCAGCTTGTAATTGGTCTGACTACAGTAAGCCAAAGTCTTGTTGCAAGCATTACAGCAATTTGGATGTCATTACTACTTATTGTGCTGCTTTACTAAACAAGCCCAATGCTGTAATCATCATAGTCATAATGGCTTTATGTCTTGGTATATTCTGTTTCATGGCTTGTTGCAGATAGTTAGATAATTGCACTCAATGGGAAAACAATTGCATGGGCTGTTACTGTATGGTGGTTATAGTATGAGCTGAAAAATCAGACAAATTAAGTTCATACTTGGCTATAACTGACCATAACTACTGAGTGTATTCCGCTTTAAGCATCAGTATTATGTTTTTGGGGTGTGTTTTTCTGGCTGGAAATTCTCTTTGTGATAGTTATTGAGGGGACATGAGTCTCTTAAAATATTTGAGGAAGCAGTTACAGGAACTCACCAAATCCTAATATCATGATTGCCATCACTGATGTAATCAGACAAAATAGCTATGTTATGCCTCGTACACACGGCCGGGATTTCCGACGGGAAAAAGTCAGTCAGACATCCCGACGGGAAAAAAGAGAGCCAGTTCTCTTTTTTTTTGCCGACCGTTTTTGGCAGTTTTCCCGGCCAAAAGCTCTCATCTGAGTTTTTCACATGGGAAAACTGGCCGTGTGTATGAGGCATTAGGCCTCTTGCAAACAAGGCAAGGCACAACAATCTCTAAACAAGTTTTCCTTCTTTCAGTTCTCATGCCGCGTACACACGGCCGTTTTTAATGTCATTGAAAAAAACAACGTTTTTCTTGACGTGATTCTTCTCAAGCCTGCCTTGCCTACACACTATCGTGAAAAAAAAATGCTCGAGTAAAGCGCGGTGATGTACAACACGTTCGACAACACGTACGACGGCACTATAAAGGGGAAGTTCCATTCAGATGGCGCCACCCTCGTGTTAGTAAAGTTTGGTGAGAGATGATACGCGCTTTTCAGCCTCGTGCTCTTCAGTCCGTTACAGCGTGACGAATGTGCTATCTCCATTCTGAACGCTAGTTTTACCAGAACGAGCGCTCCCATCTCATAACTTGCTTCTGAGCATGCACGTTTTTTTCCCTTCATTAAGGCATACACACGGCCTTTTTTCACGACGTGAAAAACGACGAGAAAAAATAGAGCATGTTCTAAATTTTTAATGCCCATTTTTCTCGTCGAGAAAAATGCTCTGGAGCCCACACACGATCGTTTTTAATGACCAATTAAAAAAATTTCATTTTTCTCGTCATGAAAAACGGTTGTGTGTACGCGGCATCAGGCCTCTCTAAGTTTCTGCTGTGAATCTTACATGTACTCTGGTATATTAGTGCATTGTTAATGAAAGGGAGGGCAAAAGATCGTCTGTAGCATTTTAGTGGATCAAAACGGCAAATAAAATATGGCTCGTACCTTTAAGTGTAGTGGAAATCATAGCAAACTTGCAAGGCCTCAATTTCAGACTGTTAACCTAATTGATAAGGGTTTTCACTTTGGCTGGTTATTTTAGGTATTGCCCTAATCGCTGTTGTCATTCTTACACACAACAGTACTACTCCATGGCTATAAAGGTACCACTCTTAAAATTCAGTGGGCTAAGGCAAGACTGCAGTTATGCATCTTGTCCTATCTGTAAATAAATTATCGAATATAGTAACAGGATAAAGAAATCTTCCCAATCATTCTGACAGCTCTGGTCAAACCTTGCTTTTATATGGACATGCCATTATATTTCTGGTCAGTGAAGAATCATATTATACCATAATTTTCTTTATATGCCAAACAGTCCAGGATTGTCTGTATCACTCTACAAACTTAGACCCATTGCTGATCATCTATCATCTATCATCAAGTATCATCTTTTGGAAGAGTTAAAAAAAAAAAAAAATTCTGGCCCATTTTAATAATATTTGGTGACATTTTGGTCATACTATTTGGTGAGGTCATACATTTAAAAAATAAAATAAATGTTAACTTCAAATAGATTTTCCCCTGTATAAAATTCATATCTTACTCAAACTTTCACACTGCTAGCTTGAGTCAACACCCGCATAGATCTAGCATGGCAACAGGTACTATCAATTGAGCCCCAAGTACATAGCTAAAAATAGAATATTGGGGATCTAGGATCTCTTAATACAGAAAGTAAAGTGCATTCTATAAAGATATCTTTTTTGGCATGCCTCTTCACACCTTACCTCCATAACCCTAAAAACTGAAGTGCTCATGTATGGAGAAATTGCCCACGTGAAAAAATTGGTGGAGGGGAGCTTGTGTACAAAAGTGTTTTATGTTGTCCAAAGCAATAGATTCCAACTGTCATTTTTCCATTGCACATTTAAAAATGTAAGAAAAATCGGATTGGTTGCTATGGGCAACAAGGACACTGAGTGTGTGTGTGTATATATATATGTATATACACACACACATACATACACAAGACCCACAATGTGGGAGGGAGTCAGTGAGCCTGGATGAAGGCTTTGTCTTCAGCATGTTTTTCAGAATAACCTTTCCCACCCTGTTGCTCATTTGGAACATACTTACAATATGTTCACCTTGAAACATAAAATAGTGTAATTCACAAGAAAACAGGAAGGATTCCTAGAAAGTGTGCTCCAGTATTACTTGCAAGCAGTACACAAAAAAGTAGAACCTTTTTTTCTGTTTTACAGAAAAGTAGAAAAGCTTAAATATAACTGAAAAAGGTTTAAGTGAGTCTATTTACAAACAGATATTGCAAAATGGTAAATTAGATATGATGCTAAAAAGGCACAGCTTTCCCTTCCTTAAATACACTGTAAACAGTTCAGAATCCATGCAAAACATGTTCACTTTACAAAAAAAATTACCTTATTTAGACAAAAAAAAAAAAAAAAGTTCTTAAATATTCTCCATCAAAATAGAATTCTTTCAAAAATACTTTCCTATACTTTCCATTCATCCTTAGTCATTAAAGATTTTTTCAGTCTAATTTACAAAAATTACCATACAGTTTTGTTGATTCAGGTCCTTCACAATTTATACATATACAGCAATATACAATACAGCATAGACTGCGTAAAATTATTTGTAAAGCCAGCACAATATATCTAATATAAAATCGAGATGGGGCATTTGTTTTAACATCTTATTTCATTTCATTTTAATGAAATAAATGCCTGCTTTACACGTCAGGGGGTCCATGTGAAACTTGCTGCATGCTTACATGGCAAAGGGAGTGAGGACTATGCCTCCAATGGCACAGCACTGGCGCCAAATGCCATCTCTGCAGAAAACAAAGCAAAAAAATAAGAGGGCATTGCCTTCATCTTGCAGTATGACTGATAACATGGGACAACAAATGCCACAAACGGTAAGTGATTATCCAACATCAAAGGTTCCTTGTTATTTTATACAACAGCTTTTTATTGTTTTCTCATCAGCTTTCTCTTTGTTTTGTACAAGAAAAGAATATGTAATGCCCCATATTGATCGTACACGTTGTGTGCAAACCGAGGGTAGCCATTTAAATGTCTTCTTGTGTCCATGAACCCAAATGAAACTAAGAAAGAAACTCCATGGCATTTTTTTTTCTAATTTCAATGTTAAAATATCAAAATGAATCAGTCATTGACTAGATATGGCTTTTTATCCATAGGAATAGGAGTAATTATCAAGTGTTTGGGGATGATGCTGGCTGCATTTTCAATGATTCCAGGCATGTTTTCTTCAGTCCCCAGTGTGATTTGTTATTATTCAGCTTAAAAGAGTTGATCTTCCTCGTCTTTAAAAGAATAAAAAAAGTAGTTTCTTATATCCAGCTTGTGATGGAACATCGGAGGAAACTTAAGGCAAAGTTTTCCTGCAAGACTCTTCCAGTTACTTTCTATGAAAGTACAAAGGCTTGGCATTCCCCGCCTCTACCTTTGGTAGCTGATCACTTATTATTTCCACAAGCATAGCAGGAAACTCCACTTTCAATGCCTGAGATTCTCTAAATGTATAGAAGCAGAACTCCAACAAGTCTCCAACCACCTGCAAAACAAAGAGAATTTTATATTATGGAGTGGGTCAGAATGAACCATTTAGTGCCAACTGGATATCTATCATTTACAATGATTGTATGTATCAACAAATAAATATGAGTGTGCATATATTCCATCTAATGCTGCCCCACCCAACCCCGAGAGTTGGAGGGCAGCAGACTGAGATTACAAAGTGTTACTAAACCAATTTTTAGATATATGTGCTCTAGTTTTCTGAAATTCCATAGGGACTGCTCTCTCGAGTCTTGACTATGCCTGGAACACGTCCGCTGAAATCCTTACATAGGGCATTTGTATAAAAAGAACAAAATACAGTATGCCATCAATAACGTCTCAAACATTGATGGGGGAGCTTCCCCACTCCATGACAAGCTTGGAATAAGAAAACAAGTAACCTGTTGGCTTACTATGGACAGTGAGCGCAGTAACCCAGCAGACAAACCTGATGAGCTTAGGTGCTCAAGGACTCCAAGTAACCAGACAAAATACAGGTATGTGACCTCTTTTAGGTGCCAAAGAGATTGTAATTGTGTTAATACAGCCTTGTGACTTAGACTCTCTTACTAGAGAGCATTTCCAGGTTCAAAACCCCTCTGCAGTTATCCCCATGCTCCCCCCTCTTGTTAGCATGTTCTGTGTAAATAATTGTCCTAAATTTACCCTGACCTGTCCCTCCCTCTCCCACTTTAAGCATTGCTATGCAGAGAATTACAGGAGACCAGCATGGAGTCAGATTTAGAATGGCCTCCAAGCCACAAGCCATCTTCACCAGGTCAGCTAACACATGCATTTATTAATGTTGCCTTCCTACTATCTATTCCTCAAGTACCTGAAAAAGTTCAATAAATCATTTACACACTAGGTTTCATCTACTAAAGGAGTAGATGCTGTTTATTTTGCAAAGAGAATAATAGAAATGAGATAAATCGGTGTTCACTTTGAATAGCTAATCATATACAAGAGAAAAATAAATAAATACATTCTTCTAGAACATGATTGGCTTGTTAAATTGAGCGCAGCTTCTATTCCTTCAATAAATCAACCCCAGTGTATATTCACAAACTATAAAAGCTTTAACAGAATTTAGACTGGACAGTTTAACTCCCCCAAACACATCTTTAATACAGTGTTAATACAGAAAAGTATAAAGAATATTTATGCTACACACACACACAAGCAAAATACCTTCACATAATGTGATTGTTATTCTAATCCTATGTAACACTGAGCTCCTGCTGACTTGCAGGGTTCCTCTAGCAGTTCATTCACCTAATGCCTTGTCATATATCCTTCAAACTTCAAGATATTTTCTGTCACCAGTGTGCCTCAAGCTTTGCCACAAGTGAACACCATTTTAACAGTTCCCAAAGGAGGAGATATTCTAACAAAACTGCTGTAAACATAATACTGATATTAAGAGGTTTGTTCTCAACTTTTTGTACTTTATGGGTGTTAGTTTCAGAAAGTGACAGTTGGTTTTTTTTCCCTTAAAATAAACTGTGTTAGGATACAGATACCACTGCTATAGTGTTTTACCACCTGGAAGTTCCCAATTTTCTTACTTTTAACTTTACGAGGCTGTGGCCGGGAACATGTATGCAGGCTAGAGGAGCTAACTTTACTAGCTAAATACTAGTTACATTTATTTATTTCCTGAATCCCAATCAATGAACAGGGAGGGTTATGAGAAGTATAGAATTACACTAATATATACTGTTTAATGAGGAAATATGGTTTCTATGATTCAAAGGATAAATCTCTTTCAGTCTGTCAAAAAATAATCTAACAGAAATGCATTTGAAGGCCCTTTATGTATATTCACAAGACTATGCCCATTTTTTTAAAACCTGAGTCTTCAAGGAAAGGACACTTTAAAAAACATAGAAATGAGTGGCAGTATACATTGTAAATCAATTGGCCAATCAGCGGCTAACTTCAATTTTACACTAAACCATGTTTAATGCATAAAATTGCATGTGCACACATTTCCGACTCTCGTCCTAGGAGTAATACATTGAAAGATTGGATAAACTCTCCCTCTACACAAGCTTTTGCTCTGCTACACACAGTTCTGAACTATACAGTTAGTCATAGCCATACAGCTCCATTCAATACAATACTGTTATTGTCCTATAGGTGTCATTAAAGGGACAGAAACAAAATTCAATGTAAGCACACACAGACTATTTTCCTGAGCATATCTTTCTTTTCCTTCGAAGAGTAACCTGAGGTAATGCTTTAAAACTGATTTATTTTTTCATTGAATTCCATCTCGAGAGAAACATGGAGAATGCCACATCTGAATTCTCCTTTAGAAAACACTAGTTGCCTGTCTGTCACGCTGATCCTCTTACGTAGTATTTGAGTCACTGACCTGGAAAAAGTCTGTAGACCCGGCCTTCGAACTTATCTCAGATTTTTCAGATTTGCTCATACTGGAGTTGGTGGTTCCATATGAATCTCATTACAGATTTTACTTTAAGGTGAACCTGTGCTTTACCCATGTAAGGGGGTTATTTAACCTCTTCCTGCCTGCGCTATAGCCAAATGATGGCTACAGCGCAGGCCTTAATTGCCAGGCGGCCGTCAATAGACACTTTCTCATACGTGAGCTGCCTGCGCGCCCCTCCTACAGGGCGCTCGCGGCGCGCTCTGTGATCACTGAGTTAATGAGACTCGGCTGATCACAGTTCAGAGTAAGAGGTCAATACTGTCAGTGTGAGGGGAAAAAAAAGCAGATCACCAGGTTCTGACAGAGGGACATCATTCCCAAACAGGGAGAGGCACCGCATGCTTTGCAGTTCCCTCCAGTGCCACCTGCCAGTGCCACCTATCAATGCCCACTAGTGCCACCTATCAGTGTCCATGAGTGCTGCCAACCAGTGCCTACCAGTACCTCATCAGTGGCATCAGAGTTGCCAATCAGTGTCACCTATCAGTGCCCATCAGTGCCAGCTCTCAGTGCCCACCAGTGTCATCTATCAGTGCCGCCTTATCAGTGCCCAAAAGTTCAGCCTATCAGTGCTGCCTCATCAGCGCACATCAATGAAGGAGAAAAATTACCTGTTTTAAACATTTTTGGTCTTGTTTTTTTTAGCAAAAAAATTAAAAACCCCAGTAGTTAATAAATACCACCAAAAGAAAGCTCTATTTGTGGGAAAAAAAACTATAAAAATTACATTTGGGTACTGTGTTGCATGACCGCGCAATTGTCATTTAAAATGTGAGAGCGCTGAAAGCTGAAAATTGGCCTGGGCAGGAAGGGGGTTTAAGTGACCAGTAGGCAAGTGGCTAAAGTGGATATAAACCCTCACATATACCCAGTGAAGTGAACAGCCTCAGATGATACACAGAGATGAAATAAATCTCCCTACATAAGTTCACATGTATATCTGCTGTCTTCAGCTTGCTATATTCTTTAGAAAATTCAAATCATGTTAGAATTTGTTCTTCCTGTTCCAACAGAGGGAGGGGAGTCTTGGCATACACTGTGTAAGAGCTGATTGGAGGAAAGGCACACACCCCCACTCCACATAGGCAGAACAACAAAGATACTTGCAGAGTTGTGCTGTGAATAAACCAGCTCTCTGATAATCTATTTATAGCACCCACCCCAACACAAATTTCAAGCTGCTTTCATCTCTTGTGTCGGAGAACTTGTCAGAACTTAGTTATCATGCTGATAACAGAAGAACGGAGCAGCAGAAAGACATTGGACTTAGGGCTTTGACGATGGATAAGAAAACAATACAGATATATGTGCCTAGGTCAAATGTCATGAATTGGGTTTATATCCACTAACTGTTTTCCGCCTCAATTGCAAATACTATACAATCCCTTTGCTCCCCTGCTCCTCTCTTTGGCTGTCAAGAGTGACCAGACATACCTAGTACTTCTAGTTATAAAGCATGTGACAGGGCAGGTGCTTGGTGATTGGCCACTCAGACACGCAATTTGTTCACATGAGGGCGAGCAAAGAGGATTTAGCCCTGTGTAAGCTCCAAGTCAGGCTTTACACAGTGCTTCCTCAGTTTGTACTAAATGGCCAATGCATAGATTCACTTTAAAGTGATTCTAAAAGGAAAGAATGGAAAAAACATGTGATACTTACCGGCTCTGTGTAATGGTTTTGCACAGAGCAGTCACAATTCTCTTATTTTTGGGCCCCCCACCAGCAGTCCTGGCTCTTTTCTCCAGCTGAGTGCCCCCAATAGCAAGCCTCTTGCTATGGGGGCACTTGAGCAGGCTCACTGCCCAGCTGTTCTCTGCATGTCCATTCACACAAAGTGCGGCTTAGTCCCACCCCCGATCTCTCTTGATTATCTCACTGGCTGTGATTGACAGCAGCAGTAGCCAATGAGAGAGACCCGGCACAGCTGCTGCTCTCATGCACATTGCTTGATCGAGATGGGGCTCAGGTAAGTATAAAGGGGGCTGGGGAGCTGCACCCAGAAGGAAAACCTTGAGCCTTTAGAACCACTTTAGGGGAACATACACAATCATGTGGTCACTTTGTTGTATGTTCCACGGGTAGGAAATTTTCTAGATATATGCTATTGCACTGACAAGGGACTACATCAGGGGTCTCAAACTGGTGGCCCTCCAGCTGTTGCGGAACTACAAGTCCCATCATGCCTCTGCCTGTGGGAGCCATGCTTGTAACTGTCAGCCTTGCAATGCCTCATGGGACTTGTAGTTCTGCAACAGCTGGAGGGCCACCAGTTTGAGACCCCTGGACTACATGATGATCACCATATCGGAAACACATCGGGAGTTGGTGTTCATGTGTATGGTTTCCTATACGGCTTCCAAAGTATCTTTTTTTTCCTGTGGCAAAATTCTCTTTTATTTTTTAATTTATTTTTTCAAGAAAATACCAAGTACAACAAAGAAAAGAAGAATGAACAAGGACATAAGCTTTTTCCCATTCCATTATACCAGTAAACACAGCCGAAAACAACTCACATTCTATGCAAATTTGATACATTGGTAAGCTGCATTTCTGTCCTGTAAAGTTACCCATGTCATCTGCCCTTTAACCATACCTATCTGTCTTTCCAAATGTATGGGGTCTAAGTTATGGGTTTGTGGGTCCCGCAGCAAGCCATTTGGCTCGCCCACATCTCTCCTATCTTCTCTGGGTCTATACTCAGCCTGTGGTACCCTCTTCAGACCGAGCTCACTTGGGGATAGCCCAGGGACATTAAGCCATAAAGACCAGAGTTTCTCATATTTAGTAAATCGACCCCTATGTTGATATATGTACCTTTCCAAGAGGAGTGTGTTCCCCATGTGAGTCACCCATGTTTTAACCACTGAGGGTATGTAAACAAGGCTAAATTGTAATTTTACCATGTCAAGGCGCAAAATTGGTAGAGTGATTACTGTTCAGCCCCTACTAGCATAAACAAAAACCTTTTCAATCAAGACAATTGAAAAAAGAGGAGGCTCATGAACAGTTAGTACAAAAATATCAAAATAGATTTATTAGATAATGTAATATGACATGGTAACGTGGACTATATCCAAGGAACTGGACAACATGTATAAAATGACCAGAATCAAAAATATAACTGATCAAACACTGATGCACACACACAACAGGACAGACATGAAATTACTATAAACAAATAAGACACGTCCGGATGCCAGGTTGTTTAGGGAGAGGTCTCAAAAATGCAATAATCAAAAATCAAAATAAATGGCAACAGCACAAGGCTGTATATGTGCCAAGAGACCACCCACTAAAGGCCCTGGAAGCTTGAGCCCTAATAATTAGATGATGTGGGAGGAAAGGGGGGGGGAGAGGAAGAGGGACCAGCTGAATGGATCCACTGGGGAATGGCTGAAAGCTGAAGTCCTGTATCACCAATAGGTGATATGGTGGAGAAAAAAACCACGAATGAATGAAAACAGTCTAAATGTTGAAATGCTATGTCCATCAACTATGTTCCTGGAGGCGTGCATATGCAAAGGACATGTGCAAAGTTCAAACTGGGGACAATTATGCTGCAGACAGAAAACGTTCTCACTAGCAGTGGTGGCTGAATACACTGGGATAGCCTGCTATCAAGAGCGGAGAAGTATAAAACTGCAAATCAGGAGTGTAAGTAGAGATATTACCCCTTCTCCGATACTCCGATGCTCCTATGCGTCCACATGTGAACACTTTACTGCTCCTTTTCTGCTCCTTCTCAGCATCTTTATAGTGCATATAGAGGGATGATTCCCTGGTTGAAAACACTATAAAGTCCCACAGCTCATATGAACATATGTGCAGCCTGCACGGCTCACTTCCTCCTCCTTCTCCCTCCGGGGCTCGTCGTCACCGTGCGGGCATGAAGCCGCGTTGCAGCGTGACGTCCGGGCGGAAATGACGTCGAGTAGTTTCGCAGGTAAAGTATGCGTAGCTTCATCTGGACGTAGATGTGGCGGAGGGCGAGGGGTCCTTCTTATGACGTCCCTCCCTCGTCTCACTCCGCCCAGCACATATATTTTAAAAGAAAAAAGGACATTACAATGTGTGTGCGGGGACATAGAAAGGATTTGACTGATGGACAGATCCCCCATAAGTAAAAACAAGACATGTTTAGTTTCATGTCGTGTTAAATGCCAGAGAGCATTAAATACATGTACATCTCCGGGCTTCATTTAAAGGGGCAGTCTATAATAATTTCTAAAACTAATACGTTAATGAACACAATCCACCACCTAAAAATAATAATAATGATGGTAATTGAAGTTGAAAAAACAGGTTGAAAAAACAGGGTGGATTAAGGTGGGGTAACGAGGAAACCTATGGCAGACCACAGATACACAGACACAAAAACACAAAAAAACACACAAACCACAGAATGGACAGACAGGGGACCAGACACAGGCACATATAAACCACCATAGGTATATATGTATAGCTATGTACAGCAGATGCCACAGCAGATATATGTCTGCCAAGATATGCTATGATTATACATATGTTTGTGGTAATCGGTATATAGTAATGATGTAATAAACAAACAAAAGTTGTGGCAATCAATAAAATAAAGCAGAGATACTATTCGAATCCACATAAAGTGTGGCGAAAAACAGGCCACAGGCTATGACAAATGTGTATCCATCATGGACTTATTTATGGCAATTTGTCTATCATAATATAATGACAATCTAAGTTGTGTCGACAAATACATGAAGCCAGAAGGCCATGCGGATACACATAGTAGGGGTCAGAACCAAAGTTCCTTGGATATAGTCCACGTTACCATGTCATATTACATTATCTAATAAATCTATTTTGATATTTTTGTACTAACTGTTCATGAGCCTCCTCTTTTTTCAATCGTCTTGATTGAAAAGGTTTTTGTTTATGCTAGTAGGGGCTGAACAGTAATCACTCTACCAATTTTGCGCCTTGACATGGTAAAATTACAATTTAGCCTTGTTTACATACCTATATATTATATGTTTTTTTAGGATCACAGGTGATCCCTTCTTTAGGCATATGTGTGGACTATAGGTACACTGGATGTTTTCATAGATTAGGTTTTTGGTTATTGTTCATTTTCCCTTGGTCGGTTGATTTATTTCTATAATATTTGCGTGAACATACTGTGGGGTATGGCATTTATGTTGGGCGATGATATTGACCTTGAAATTCAACAAGCTCTTAGGCCCGACAGCACTATCACTTTAAGTCAGGACGAGGAGACAAAGACAAGATTTAAGGAACACAAAAGACTTCTAATTAAGCACCTTAATAGGAAGTGGGACGTGTCTTTCCTTGAGACATATATTGAGCAGAAGATAGTACCAAGGGGTCTGAGAGATAAAGTCATACCGGCAGAACATCTCCACAATGATAGATTCTTGGAGACATTGTAATGTCCTTTTTTCTTTTTAAATATATGTGTTGGGCGGAGTGAGACGAGGGAGGGACATCATAAGAAGGACCCCTCGCCCTCCGCCACATCTACGTCCAGATGAAGCTACGCATACTTTACCTGCGAAACTAGTCGACATCATTTCCGCCCGGACGTCACGCTGCGACGCGGCTTCATGCCCGCACGGTGACGACGAGCCCCGGAGGGAGAAGGAGGAGGAAGTGAGCCATGCAGGCTGCACATATGTTCATATGAGCTGCGGGACTTTATAGTGTTTTCAACCAGGGAATCATCCCTCTATATGCACTATGAAGATGCTGAGAAGGAGCAGTAAAGTGTTCACATGTGGACGCATAGGAGCATCGGAGTATCGGAGAAGGGGTAATATCTCTACTTACACTCCTGATTTGCAGTTTTATACTTCTCCACTCTTGATAGCAGGCTATCCCAGTGTATTCAGCCACCACTGCTAGTGAGAACGTTTTCTGTCTGCAGCATAATTGTCCCCAGTTTGAACTTTGCACATGTCCTTTGCACGCCTCCAGGAACATAGTTGATGGACATAGCATTTCTACATTTAGACTGTTTTCATTCATTCGTGGTTTTTTTCTCCACCATATCACCTATTGGTGATACAGGACTTCAGCTTTCAGCCATTCCCCAGTGGATCCATTCAGCTGGTCCCTCTTCCTCTCCCCCCCCCCTTTCCTCCCACATCATCTAATTATTAGGGCTCGAGCTTCCAGGGCCTTTAGTGGGTGGTCTCTTGGCACATATACAGCCTTGTGCTGTTGCCATTTATTTTGATTTTTGATTATTGCATTTTTGAGACCTCTCCCTAAACAACCTGGCGTCCGGACGTGTCTTATTTGTTTTATAGTCATTTCATGTCTGTCCTGTTGTGTGTGTGCATCAGTGTTTGATCAGTTATATTTTTGATTCTGGTCATTTTATACATGTTGTCCAGTTCCTTGGATATAGTCCACGTTACCATGTCATATTACATTATCTAATAAATCTATTTTGATATTTTTGTACTAACTGTTCATGAGCCTTCTCTTTTTTCAATCGTCTTGATTGAAAAGGTTTTTGTTTATATAAATATTATTAGCCTAGCAACTATGGTTTCATTTGTATGCTATTCTGGATTCCATATTTATACATAGTAATTATAGGTCTTCCTGTGTCCAGCCTCAGTGTATTTTAGCTGCCTTGAATCCCTTGTTACCAAATAATTTTTATACTTATATAAGTGAAGTGACAGAATGAGAAAACCCCATTAATTTAGGCAGGCAATGCATGGACCTGATGTAATTACATGCTTTACCAGAGAAGATATCACATTGCTCCCAAACATTAAACTTGTATCAGATACTTTTGTCACTTCAGTAGGGTGGCCATTTTTTGCAGATACAAATGCTGTAGGAACCAGATATGTGGCTATGATACATTCATCTGAGTCTCTTTACAGGTCGATCTGTGTGTGACGGGGAAAAAGGGTGTGTCACATGCAGATACCATAGATGCAGAGCACAGGTGTTGAAGATACTTACGACACCTACGACAGATACCCTACTGTCACAGGAAAGGATAGGAAATGGCCAAATAGAAAAGAGAAGAAATGGCAAAAAATTTGACTTAATGGCAGAAAGCATATTGTGCAGCCTCCAAAGACCACATACAGAGACACGGACATGCTAAAGCAGAGAGCAGGGTTAAAGACTATGGCTGCTAGGCTAACTGGAGACAAAAGGGGTGTAACAAGTGCACAGAAGGAGAGTGGAAAATGTTAAATACATTAGAGATAAAAATTAAAGGTAGAAAAAGTTCCTCTCAGATAAGTTGTATAACCATATAACTATAGCACTGCTGCCTTTTCTTCCAGCAACATCCTGGGAAACTGCAGCTCATAAATAACCAACTTCCTGAAAGTGACAACTGTTTAGGTCCCAACACTGCTTGAAAAGCTGCAAAACTGGGGCACTCCAGGGGTGTAGGACAGTAGTAAGAATTTAGGACAAAGGGTAGTGTCACTACTTACTCCACACCAATGCAGAAACACAGCTTGGGCACGATCCCTCCTTTACGAAATATGGGAAACTAGATGTGTTGTCTAACTTTTAATTATACAGGATGAAATCACACATTAATTTTGAAACAAATGGTGTTTCTCAGAGTGACCAATAGTCATTCTTATGCAAGTTACAAAAAGAAAGATGTCATATGATTAGACAACACATTTTTTACAAGTTGTTTGTTGCGCTATTTATCTTGATTTTCTAATTGCGCATAAAAGGCTGATGATATACTATATTAATAAAGTGTAATAATAACAATTATTTGCACGTCAGCAGTAAAAGAGATGCAAGAGTCATAGCACTTTTGTAAAATGAAATAATAACAGTGGGCTGCCTTTCACTCTTGCAATGATTTCCTGTATTGTTAGCTGATAAAGGTATCACTTTACAACACTTTTGTCATTCTTACAAAAAGTCTTCATTCTCTCAAAGAGTATCTGGAAACCATGCACAGGAAAAGCACTACCCTCCTCACCACATCAGTCACTCATAACTAATTATTATCTCATCACAAATCTACGTCTCTCACGAACAGGAAATGTGAGTCACCCCCGCTTGATGTAAACACACAATATGCCAGGCAAGTTGTTTTTTTTCTTTATTGATTTGTTTGAAATATTACTTATTATTTTGATATCTTCTCCTTGTATTTATATGACAACAGTACAAAAGGTGCCTTTTCACAAAACTCAGCCAAGGGTGAAGGCAGTAATTTCTTTAAGTCTAGCTTCAATTCAGTCTGTTTCCTAACTGTTCGGCAGGATTTCAAAAATAAAAAGTGAAAAATACTGCATTTTCTCAAGGTCATTTGGCGGCAGACATTTTGTCATATTTCCACATTACTTCCCAAGCAGGCCTAACATTCTGGCTTATAGGCGATGGTAGGTGATTGTATGTGGCATTTGGTGGCTGGAACCATCATTATGCTACATAATAAACAATTTGCAAAGGTTAACTGAATATCCATATATTACCATTACATAGAATGCAATTTCTTTAAAAATATCAAAGTATATTTTTCTCAAATGAAATGTAAATTTTTACCTATTTATAGAGCAACTAGGGTCTAAGACTAAACATAAATATGAAATGCAACATGTACTCAAGAGAGTGTTGTTAATTTTAACAAGTTTGCTCTCTAACATCAAAAAAGGTACCTTAGATGGGTGCATTGCCTAGTGATGTTGCTACAGCTTAGTCAGACAAATGTCTCCATTGCCACACTTGTGTCAGCTACGTTCACTAGAACTACAGCACATCACAATGCCAACATCTTGGGGTGAGCTTTCATTGCAGTCAATGCTGCCCCTAGTTTTTCAACAGTCAATCATGCCTAGCCACACCTTTGCACATGATTACTGAAAGGAATAATGGAATACATAGTACAGGCAGCAGACTAGCAGAGCTCTAGTAATTGCCCTGGTGCTGCCTAAGCCTGCCCAGCATCAGTTTCAGAAATGGGGAACAAGAGCATGCAAGGCTAATAAACCAATAATTTTATAATCTATAATGAAGTAGAAAAACAATTTTCATATAAACTTTTAGCAAACAATTACTTTTTAGGAAATTTTCACCACTTATATAAACAGCAGACTTGTGCTGCCTTTAGTTGTACTTTAAAATGCTAATTAGGATTGATAACAAAAATCTTACAACCTCACTCGTCAATCATTTAAAAGTGATCAAAAAAACCCACATTTGAATGTGGGCACCCTAAGGGCTCATGCACATGGTCACAAGGGGGCTGTAAAGATTGTAGGAGCATACAAAACCTGTGTAAAATCTTCCCCAGGAACCACAGCTGCTGGATACAGCAGCCCATAAAAAGCAATATTAGGATGCGATTGTACGTGTGTATATGCCTGTACTTTCATAAACACTTGCGCAAACACACAACCCTGGACACAGACACACTGTAACCAGGATTGTACATCTGTAGGCGTGTTTGCACAAGTGCTGGTGTATTAGTGCATACAGCCATATCCTGTATTCACATTCTAGCTGTAGCTAGAACCTTTGGAACCACCCTTCAATCTGTGGGTGTATGGGAAAAGTCTTTTTATAGTCTTATGCCCCGTACACACGGTCGGAATTTCCGACAAGAAAAGTTCGATGTGAGCCTTTGGTCAGAAATTCCAACCGTGTGTAGGCTCCATTGGACTTTTCCTGTTGGAATTTCCGCCAACAAAAATTTGAGAGCTGGTTCTCAAATTTTTAGACGGAAAAAATTCCAATCGGAAATTCCGATTTGTCTGTAGAAATTCTGACGCGCAAAATTCCGACGCATGCTCGGAAGCATTGAACTTCATTTTCTTGGCTCGTCGTAGTGTTGTACGACACCGCGTTCTTGACGGTTGAAGGTTCAGAGAACTTTTGTGTGACCGTGTGTATACAAGACAAGCTTGAGCGGAATTCCGTCGGAAAAACCATCCAAGGTTTTTTCGACAGAAAATCCGATTGTGTGTACGCGGCATGAGTCATTCTCTTTGTACCCACAGGGTTTTCATTTTTAGCTCTGGCGAATTGGGTGCCAAAGACCAGTGCGCACCACAACAATTAGTGTGTTAACAGTGGAATGCTTTTGGCATGAGGCCATAGCTTGCACCTTATAAAGATACAGGGGAAGTTAAATCCTCAGCTGTCTCCACTACATAATAAATGTCCTTAATACTTTCCTCCATTTCTTCAAATACGGAAGGTTCTGCTTTTGATTTCTGAACAGAGTGAGGAGAAAAAGAGGAAGAGTAGCGTTTTTGGCCTCTGGTTACATAAGATGCTAGAAGTGCTCAGAGCTTTCCAAAGGATTCAGACACAGTGCCAGAGAATTCCACTTTTGTCAAACAGGCCACATGGTGTGAGCTTGAGAAAGAACTAGAGTCAGACAAGGGGAGTGCTGTCATTATAGAACATTACTGAGACAAGGGAACAACTCTCACATTGAGTGTGATTTTGTGTTTCCTGTAGACCTTTAGCAGAATGCATGTTATTCTGGTCTTTAGTCCTAACTCCCCTGTTCCTATGATCCACCATTTGCTAGTGAGGGATCAGGAGTGCAAAATGGATGGGGTTTTGTGTGCCCAAAAAAGGATCCGCTTTAACCCAGGCATTGACCGAGTTCCTGTGGCTATGTCTCTGTAGAAGATGGCTACAGGAATGCAGCAACATACTGCGTGCATTCTCAGAAAGAACAGGCAGATGGGAACACATCAGCTGGGAGGTGTGATAGCTGATAGATCTGGACCCCAATTGGTCTGGGAACCACAGAAATGGCTTCCACCCTAAGGAGAGTGTTACCTACAACAAACTGCCTAGAGCGGTAACCTTTCTTAAACCAAAGAAATGGGACGCTGGGACATAAAACCATGGAATAATTTGCAATTCTCATAAACCCATTTTTTATTCACAACAGAAAAAAGAAAACATATCAATCAATTCATGATGACAAAATGTACCATTTTAAGAAAAAAAATAAGGTCATTTTGAAATTGATGGTACTAACAAGGAAGAGCTGGAAGAACATTTTGCAACAAATTAGGCTAATTAGCAGCAGTTTAGTAACATGATTGGGTAGGAAAAAAGCATCTTAGATATTTGGAGCATCTCAGAAGTAAAGATGGGGAGAGGTCCACCAATCTGTGAAAAGTTGCATCTAAAAATTGTTGAACAATTTCCGAATAATTTTCCTCAATGTAAAATTGCAAAGACTTTAAATATATCATAAGCTACAGTACATAACATCATCAAATGATTCCGAGACTCTGGAGAAATCTCTGTGCGCAAGGGACAAGGCCGAAACACAATATTGGATGCCCATGATCTCTGGGCCCTCAGACAGCACTGCATTAAAAATAAGCATGATTCTGTTATAGACAACATTACATGGGTTCAGGAATATGTCCTAAAAATCACTATCTGAAGTTTGCTGTGCCATCCAAAAATGCAACTTAATGCTCTATCATACAAAGAAGAAGCCATAATTGAACATGATCCAAAAATGTTGCTGTCTTCTCTGGGCCAAAGCTCATTTAAAATGGTCTTCTGTGGAAAACTGCTCTGTGGTCAGATGAAGCGAAATTTGACATTCTTTTTGGCAACCATGTGTGCCAAGATCTCTGGACTAAAGAGGAGAGGGACATTATGGCTTGTCATCAGTGCTCAGTTTAAAAGCCTGCATCTCTGATGGTATGAGGCGCATTAGTGTCTATGGAAAGGGCAGCTTGCACCTCTGGAAAGGCCTTGTATATTTCAGCGAAACAATGCTAAACCGCATACTGCGTCTATGACAACAGCATGGCTTCATAAAACACGACAAAGAAGACCCAGGACTGTTGAGCAGTTAGAATTCTATATTAGGCAAGAATGGGACAACATTCATCTCCAAAAACTCTAGCAACTGGTTTTCTCAATTCTCAGACATTAATAGAGTGTTGTTAAAAAAAAGAGGGCATTCTACACCGAGGTAAACATGGCCCTCGCCCAAGTTTTTTGAGACGTGTTGCTGACATGAATTTCAAAATGACCTTATTGTTTTCTTAAAATGGTACATTTTCTCAGTTTAAACATTTGATCTATTTTCCATTTTCTATTGGGAATAAAATATGGGTTTATGAGATTTGCAAATCATTAAATTCAGTTTTTATGTAGATTTTACAGTGTCATAACCTTTTTTGGAATTGGGGTTGTATTATAATGTATAATATAGCATAAATCTAAAATGTGTTTGACAGTAATTGTGCAATTAAAACATGAAAAACAAATCATGCAAGAAAATCTGATTGCAACTTATATCAACTAAACAAGTGTCTGTGGGTTTAGCAATAATATTGTGTTCATGCCTCCATCTCTGATATGGTCTGTTCTGTGGTTTCCTCTCCAATATTTTGCCTATTTTAAGATAGTATCTGTGGTTATGCTTGTTTAAAGCACGTATGAACTCGGAGCACAATAATATAATTACTCAGCTACAAGGACCCCAGTGCATTATTTGAAAAACAATTCCACTCTATAAAATACTGCTCTTCCAAACAAACTCATGTGCTGTTTAGAACACATGAATAGGAGTACTCCATGGCCTGTGTGTCACTGTGTTATAAAACAGAAATCCAGGAAATGACAAACTGATGCTGCCTGAGCACCACAGAAATTGTTTCACAGCACTAGACAATTAGATGCTGTGAATAGGTAGAATAATAATGTGCATCTCTGTGTGGCTGGTGCCAAGTTATAAAGAGAATCCTAAGGACACTCGTATATCTAGCTGGCCATTGATTTTGATAAGACATCTGCCAATGTTAACATGTTTGTCAACTTGTACATTTCTGCTTTTTGAAAGAGTTTTACTGCTCTCTGTATACTTTTGATTTTCTTCTGGCTACACTTAAGTTCCAGTTTACAGTTTCCTTTCAGCGTACTAGCTCATAACCATGGGTGTCCGCTGAACTATTTTCAGGGGGGGGGGGCATCATTCTTGAGGATAATTCCGCTTCACTCAATGCCCATATAAATATAGCCTAGAGAATGTACATCTTTCTATATTGCAATGTATTGCAATACATCTGTTGTGGTCATATTTTGATCTTGATGAAAACAGCCTATACTGTATGTATAGGTTGTTTTCATCAAGATCAAAATATGGCCGCCCACACCACAGATGTATTGCAATACATTGCAATACAAAAAGATGTACACAGTGGTGTCGTGGCACAGACACTGCTGTTACCTGTAGTTCTTCAGTGATAGAGCAGGCACTGGCAGCGTATTCAGTCTCTTGTCTCGACCACTGCACGCCACACACCTGTGGGAGGAGCCGGCGCCGCGCTGGCCAGATCGGCATAGGCACATTTACACAGGTAGGTTGAGGCAACAGCCAATCACGGAACAGCTGGGTCAGGGTCACGGTGATGTTAAGCACGGGCTCGAGCGGCAGAGCCAATGCTCGGGCCGGGGATGAGAAGGGAGGGACGGATAGTCGGAAAAGACTGAGAGCAGCCCCAGCCCCCAGGCCAGCAGCAGTCTGCAGACTTAGAAAAACAAGTCCACATCTTCCGCGGAGGCCATTGCAACACAGGGGGCAAGTGTGTCTTCACTCTGACTTCCAGGGGGGTGCAATTGACCCCCCTTGCCCTATGGAGCGGACGCCCATGCTCATAACATGGCAAAAACAAGCAGGCTTTTCCTATGGCATTTAGCAATGTCTACAGTACAGTAATTTATAGCAACCAACTAAAATTCATATTATTCCAATCAGATTTAAGTAAATGGTAGCCATGGTTAGGTCACTACGCATATTATCATTGCATGAAAATCTCAATATTAGTTAGGTTTGCCTTGCTCAGTTAATATTGTTATCCAGAGAAATAGAAGGAAAATGATTAACTATGGAAGCACTTGATAAGCACAGTGAATAAGTTTAAGTAATTGTTTTGTAGCTGTATAATGGAGCTGATATAGGGGAGATAGTAAATATCCGCAGGGTGTCTTAATACACTTAAAGTGCAATTCTTATCATTATCACTTATGTGAAAAATCTTGTTAGCACTCATAGGGGGGTCATTTTACATCTGGTGTGTTAATTGTTATTTCAATATTTTGACAATTATTAAAAACACTCAAAACCATTACTTTGCCACAGTTGTAAAAAAGTATAATAGGTAATTCTACAGATGTGTGGAGGAGTGAAGAGAATGAACAGTCAGTAAATAAAAGGGCATGAGACCTTAAGAGCTTTTCACTGGTATGTGCAAACTTTGCAAGAGAATAACAATATTCGCTGCATATTGAACAGATCTTATCACAGACATCCGCGCCTCTCTCATTTAGAATGTATCATATTTTCCATCTGAAGGCAATGCAAATCGCTACTTTTTAGAAACCACATTAACCAATTAGATTTATTTTATTAAAAAAAGCATTGGCATGCCTTTACTTTTCCAAAAAGTTGGCTCTCATATGACCTTGTTGTCAATTGAATCATTTTCGCTCTACCTATCGCATGTAATGCCTTTTGATAATTTTAGTCTCTTGTAATGAGAATTCTACCTAGGAATCACCAGGCAGTAAAGGAAGGATGAATTTACATTTTTGCGAAACATGTCGGGAACGTGGCTACAGCTTCACTGACTAGAGATGCCGCTGCTGTTTGAGATTACTTACCGCTACTGGAAGCCGGGAATCTGGAGTGTGGTGAGCTTATTTCCATCAAGCACACACCTCAGGCCCGCCGTGGCCGCCTAGCACCGCAAAACCAATTTAACATTTGATGTTTGCTGTGGATTTTTTAATGCTGGTTTTTAATGGTTCACATGTGAGTTCAATGAATGAAGTGTGATTGTGTTTTTTTTCATTAAACTGGTGATACAATTTTACACTTTTGGAGCAATTTTATTTTTGTTTTCATGTGAAAATCTGAGAATCATCACGGTAATCCAGCTGAGAGTCGTATTTCCATTCATGGGATCATACACAAGCGATTCAGCCTAACCCAAGAGTGCGTTTTTCAGAGGGAAGGTTTCACAGCACAGTGATTTGGTGGAAGATGCAGAGAATCAAGATATTTTTCATCAATATTTTCTCTATCAGTTTCTTCACATTATGGACTTTATTTCACTTATCACATGGTGTTATTGAGTTTATATGTTACTGTTTATTATATTTTTAGCACCATTTTGTAGCGCTGCTATTGTCTTATCTCATTTAGGTGTTTTGGGTTAAGACTTTAATGCTTTCAATATTTACACATTAAGCGGCAGCTTTAGTAGTTTTTATTTTTTATTTTATTGTTTATTCTTTGGCGCAGTGGTGATATAGGGCATTTGTATCCTATATCAGCAACATATTGTCAGTAAAGGAAGGATGACAATTACAGTCCTGGAGCATGCTCCTTAAAATAAGTTAGCATTGGTAGTTGCCATATTTCTATCGATGAGTTTTGTTTTTGGCCTTTTGTGAATACAGGACTCTTTTAAAGTGTTAATAAACCCCGGACCCTGCATTCACTATATCTGGTCTCCCACAGTACACAGAACATGGAAATGTAATTATTTTAGTAAATATAAACTGCTAAATACCTTTTCTCATCAGCCATTAGAGCAGTCTTGTGACTTCTATCAGTGTCCAGCCAAGCATTGGTTAAAGCTTGTAGGGGGAGTTTTCTGACTATCTTATGAGGCTGCAGGACCCCTGACAATCTGGGCAGTCATGATTGGCCCTATGCTGATCACATGCATCCTCCCAAGAAAAAAAAAAACCTCTCTAGCAATACACACCAAACTGAGCGTGTGCAGCCTGACTCCATAGACTCTGTGTTATCAGGAAATTATTAGGTGACAGTGGAAGGAGGGGAGGATCAGAGAAGACAGGATCAAACAGCCTTTTTACACAATGTGGAGGATTAACCCCTTAGGTTCCACAGTAAGTATAACAAGCATGCTTTACTGCGTATACAGACTGATTTTACCCATGTGGGTTTAGTAACACTTTAAGTGTAATCTTATTGTATTTAATAAGACAAAGAGTATATAGTGCAGTAACACATACAATAATTTACTGATCTGGTTAGAATCTGTTTATTGGGTGTTACTGAAGTGAGCTTGTGTTTTGTACATACAGGCTAAAGCACATACTCACCTTTTTTTACCTCACTGCTGCTCTGTCAGCTATGGGGAATAAGGAAAGAAAGGCCTGAGTAAAGTCCAAGTCACTCCTTTTGCTGCTTACACATGGTTGAAGACCCTGCCACCACATGACAGCACTAGGCCAATCACCTAGCACCAGCGCTGCTATATGATGTAAATCACATGCTCCTTCATATCTGGAAGCAAGTCCATTAAGGGCCCTGTACCTTCTATCCACGCCACCCCCTATATGATTAATAGATAGATTCATGCATAGCATAAATCTATCCATGGCCGCCACAGCCACCCCCTATATATGCGTCCGGCCCTTTTCAGGATGCTGGGCGCATGAATTACAGTGCAAGGGATTTTTTTAAGCACCTAATTAGAGCCATAGGCTCTAATAGGCTTCAAAATAGGGTGGACTCGTGGCGCAGAGCATTGGGTTCGGGGCCCACCCAGGTGTGTTAGGAAAGAAAATGAATATTCACTTTTCTAACACTGAATTGCCCCTCTGCCAATCAGGAAGGGTCTGATGCTCGTTTCCCGACTGGCTGAAAGGTCAGGCGATCCTATTGGACGCCTGCGAGGAGGAGGAGGGGGATGCACGGCGGAAGCCACCATGATTCACACCATAGGAGGAGGAAGAAAGCTGTCGGATATGGACACGCTGCCTGCGAGCAGGCTTTGATGTCCCGACTGCCCTCCGGAGGGGTTGCCGGCCAACCGGCGGGGTCTGTTTGCCGCCACCCCCCCAAAAGAAAAAAACACCAGCCGCCACTGCCTGGAAGTATTCAGTGGTTTATTTGCTTCCATTGGTTGAAAGGAGTGGCAGGGAGTAAAGGTTTGCTTAATGGAATCAACTTAATTATCTTTAAGTATGTTAATCCTTTTTTTTTTGTACTGCAAGTACTACTCCTAATGGCCAGAAATGCTTAATATTATTCTCAAGTGAAGCTCTACGTGACCTAATTTACAGGAATGACAAAAGCAGGCTGAAATCTGCCTAAGTAAGCATAGTTACTACATACTCTAGAATATTTTTCCAAAAACACAGTATTTACAGTTTGGCCAATGTTTGTATAATCTGCTGGTCAGTACAATTTATGTTGGTTGCTAAATTATCAGGACTCCCACATGATCATTCTCTATCACTTTCAGCATTGCCATGCATTTTTTGGCCTTGATGTCTGATTTCGCCAGTGTTATACTAAGCCTGTGAAGGGGGCGAAGGTGGCAAAAATTATAAATCTGGCTCTGGTCACACATGCAATATTGTCTGGTAGACTTCTCATCTGACAGAGGGCATGGAAAGAAAAGCTATTGAATGATACTTGCCTTAGAGAAGAAAAATAAAAGCCAGGAATTTCTATGGATCAATAGTACTAACAATCACAACATTTACATGTGCAATATGTAGATTCCTAGCTTTGACATTGGCCTCAGACAAGGAAGATGTGCTTTAAGCAAGATCTATGACTGCCAAGGGAATCATGTTTTCGGCCTCCCACTGTGCTTCTTGGGGAAGGGGAGAAGAAAATACTCCAGAAAAATAATTCCATATGTACATTCTTTAAACAACACCAAGCTGTTATGTTATGGCCTGTCCTTAGATGCACTCATCTCACCCTATGATCGCGTATGAAACATAAATAATGAACGCACGCTGGAGAAAGAGGTATTCTCGCATGCCAGCGGCAATATAACAAACCTCAGTACAGTCCAAAGTTGAGCTTGACATCAAATAAAGTGACCACATATTGCTTCAACAAGACGGACACAGATCACTTCTGTCTCTTCCAAGATATAGATTACTAAGCCTTTTTTAAACCTCATAAAAGTAAAACTATACTGAAGTATGAAAAGGTTTAGAAACATGTACAAGGAAATAAAAGGTCTTAGCACATGAATTTTACTTGGCAGCTGCTAGGAAAAGCAAGCAGTTCAGGTAGTACAGTCAAAACATTATAATCCACCACATTCTAAATTTAGCTAGTTTCGCTTTTTTTAATATTCAGCAGAGTAATTTGAAATATAGCCAAATAAAAGACTTAAGAATAATTCACAGTCAGACACCTATCTCATATGCAATTAATCTGATGTAGCTTGCATTGATTTGCAACAGTAAACTTGGTTTGCTTTCAGGTTATAGAAACTTTGGGAGGTATGATGATACTAGATAAAGGACACATGAACTGCTTGAGCACAGTTCTAGGTGACTGCAGTAATGATTGTGAGCACAACCCTGAATCAAACAGTTCCTCCAAAGAGATCTTAGTGTTACAGAATTTCCAGCCTGCATCGAACATTACTAAATTATATTGATTTGTTTTGTTAATAAGAATGACATTTGGAAAAGCAACTGCTACTAGGTCAAAGGTCCCATGGGCCCAGATCTGAGCTTTTTGATTCAAGGATACTTGTTCCTTTCTTCTTGTAATTACATTTTTCAAATATCATAATTGTATGTTTTCTGGCTTAAAGACATAGTTACCGCTGTTTTGGGACACATATTGGAGTTCACATGTTGCATAGGCTGAAAGAAATTTAGTTCTGCAATAAATTGCAAGAAGTCAGCCCAGACTGCCACACTTGAAATTGTGACATTTGTCAGACAGATTGCATCTGATACTGTTTACTATACCTACAGTACATATATTCTGTATTTAGCTTCCACACTGGTACTGGGATAGAAGTGGCAACCATGTATACAAAATCATCTACACACACCAATCCCGTTGACAGCTGTCGTATAACATGTACAGTATAACTCATGGTTAGCAACACAATCAAAAGTAGATTTTGCAGCCTAAATGCCCCAGAAAACTAGAATTATCTTAAATAAGGGGATGGCTACAGAAGTAGTACACTACCTAATATGAGCCATGAGAAATGAAATGAGAGATTTCATTGACTAAATCATGCTTTTTGCCCTACTGAATAATAACTTAAATGTTAATATCTGTAATTAAATTATCATCTTAGAAAGCAATGTATTTGCGACTGTCACTGACACTTCTTTACAGAACACTTTCTTAGCCAATGAAAGTGGATGTAGTGAAGTTACATGCTTTATGTCACCAGTTAAGCATGCTTATGTCATCTGCATAAAGTGTGAGATGCCCCAAGGGGCATTAAGAAGTTGGTGTTTTTTTGCTTAATAAATTCATGTTCTGGCACTTGGGTTTCATATAGTTATAATATTTTATTGAGGTCTGTATAATATTACACTTTTTAATTCCAAGTTGGGATTTTGAACTGGTAAAATAAAATATATGTGCTATGATGTAAATGTTTTTATTATTAAAAGCATGTGATTGACCAGTGCAGTACGCTCTTCTGAAAGGCAGGGGAGGAAACAACTATGTCTCAAAGCATATAGTAGCATGGAAATAATGCAAAATACATTCCATCTGCTCCTGAGCCCTAAAACTTTGTGAAGTTTGTGGGGTTTGTATATATTCCCACATTTTGTTAAGTTGTCACAGACATTACACACACCTGGACGCCAACTGGCTCTTCTGCTAAAGTACATTGGGGATCAGTTCACTAAGATGCATGCATTAATTATTTTATTATTACACAGGATTTATATAGCGTCAACAGTTTACACAGTGCTTTACAAGATCATTTTCTCATTCACAAACATAAATACTGCGTAGGTGTTCAATTGATGTGTTTTTATATCTCAACTGTTCCCTTTTGATCTCCCAACACAAATGTCTACCTTTACTGCATTCCTCAAGTCATCTCACACTTATAACCACTTATAACCAGGCAGATGCTAGTGATAATTAACCAGTGTGATAACATATATGGTAACCAACGTTAAAATACTGCATGATTAGGTAAACTACTACAAGAAATTTGACATGCTTTATCTGTATTCATAACGAGAAGAAATAGCTAGCCACTGTGCTTCTTTTTTTTTTTTTATGCAGAAAATTAATATAATGTAGATAATGCATGTATTAAAATTTTGGGAATACGCTGCATAATACAGAAACCCCCAGTAGGTATACTAACAACTTTTGCTAATAAAAAAAAATTGGTTAAAGCAACAGAAATTGTTCTCTGAAATCAAGTTTACATGATCCTGATTGTATACTCCTATTTTAAAGTAGCTAGCAAGGGGTAGGCTCACATTGGGAATGTGATCATATGATACTGGAAAGCACTATCCTGTCATTTTACTGCAACACTACCAATGAGCTATGTCATTTGCTAAGCAAGTTTTTTATACAATATTGGTATACAGAATTTATCATATTGTAATATTCTCTACATGTAATAACTAGTGGAAAACACAGAACTAACTTTCACATATCTGTTATATAAAAATAAACTAATTAAGGGAAACTCTCCATTTTCAATATAGGATTGTAGATATAGTTAAACTAAGTCAGACCAGTAGACTAGTACTTACATCATGAACGGAGTCTAGAAGTTTTGTTAAATGGAAATATCGCTGCCAGCTCTGTCCAGCACTGTGTGGACTCTTCATTAATATTTTCCTCAGTTCTTTAATGTAATTCACTCTCATTTCTTCAAAAGCAGCTTGGCATTTAAGTCCATCTTTAGGAACTAGGATGAAAAAAATATAAGAATGGATTTCTGAGCAAAAGAATTATGCACCTGATGATGTAATAAGTATTCAGAACAGATACCATACCAGAGCTAATGAAAAGATTACATTGCTATATAGTTATTACTATTATATTAAATATCTTCTATTTCCAGATACGGAATGGTGCTGTTATTGGTTATTATTTAGCAGTACGGTGAAAAACACAGTAGGGCTGTTATTCATTTAAAAGTAAATGTAATGTCTATGAACAGATACCACAAGATGCCTACTATTACCAAATCCTCATATATGTGACTCTGCAAAACCAGTTTTACTGACTTTCAGTCTCATGCCGTGTACACACGATCGAGTTTCACGGCGGTGAAAACACCGCCGTGAAACCCGACGGGAAAAACGAGGACCGGCTTGGTCCCCTACACATGGCCGTTTTTCACGACATGTTTTATCTTGGTCGAGAAAACCGGCCATGTGTAGGCTCCCTAGCAGTGTTTCCCTATGGGAAAACTGCCGCGGAAAAAAATGGCGCGATTCGCGACAAGAAAAATTAGAGCATGTTCTAATTTTTCTCGTCGTGATTCTTGTAATTTTTCTCGTCGGGAAAAATGCTGGAAAGCCCATACACGCCCGTTTTTCTCGTCCAAGAGAATTTTTTTTATTTTTCCCGACGAGAAAAGTGATCGTGTGTACGCGGCATCAGTCCTGCCAACTGCCATTCCTATATCAAATGAGAATATCACAGTGGTTCATAGAGGCATTCTTGGTGGACAGGGCAATGGCATTTGAAAGTTCTCAAGTTACAGATGTAAAAGACAAACACCTTTGTTTAAAGCCATATTACAATATTCTAGGCATAAAAGCCCATGAACACGGATAGGTGTGTAACTAAAGGATCCCTGTCGATGCATCCTTTTAGGCATAGAAACCTGCATAAACATTACAGAACAAACTACTGTATATACTCGAGTATAAGCCGACCCGAATATAAGCCGAGGCACCTAATTTTACCACAAAAAAACTGGAAAACTTATTGACTCGAGTATAAGCCTAGGGTGTCCATCTGCATGCCTGACTTTGCCTCACTGTGTCCATGTGCATGCCTCACTGTGTCCGTGTCCATGCCTCACTGTGCCCATGCCTAGACTGACGTTTAACATAGGAGTCTATGGAAGGGGTGCCCGGCTTTGAAAAATCGATGCTCCCCAGTCGTAGGTCCCCCAGACAAAAAACTTTGCACACTTGTAGAGGAGAAATGGGGATACATGTGTGCCAAGTTCCGGGTCCAGAGGACCTATAACCGGCCGGTACTGGGTCCCCAAATTCGCCAGAGAAATTACCATTTAACATGGGAGTCTATGGAAGGGGTGCCCGGCTTTGAAAAATCGGTGCTTCCCGGATGTAGGTCCCCCGAACAAAAACTTTGCACACTTGTAGAAGAAGAGTGGGGCTACATGCGTGCCAAGTTTGGCCGGTACCGGGTCCCCAAAGTCCGGGAGATCAGGCGCAAAAAGGTGACTCGAGTATAAGCCGAGGGGGGCATTTTAAGCACAAAAAAAGTGCTGAAAAACTTGGCTTATACTCGAGTATATACGGTATATTTGAGAAGCATAGAAGGTGATAGGAATTGTTTAAAAAGAATGCACGCTTTCTGAGTTTATACTGCATATATTTTCTTACTGAGAACTTCCAATAGATATTAGATAGTAGTCTGACCAATGAACAATTTTTATTTGAAGACAGCAGTTACATTAGTAATAATGTCCATGCTAACATACTGCATTGTATAAAGGTAAGCAGTCCCAGTTCTGGCCTTATCTTTGGAGAAGCAGCTGTAATTGACCAAAAATGGTTCAAGCTAATGAGACACTTATTGAAGTGTGCATAATCCCCTTCTCTTTTCCTTTAACCACTTGACAACTGGGCACTAAACCCACTTCGTGACCGGACCAATTTTTAGCTTTCAGTGCTGACGCACTTTGAATGACAATTGCGCGGTCATACAACGCTGTACCCAAATGATATTTTTATCATTTTTCCCCACAAATAGAGCTTTCTTTTGGTGGTATTTGATCACCTCTGCGTTTTTTATTTTTTGCGCTATAAACAAAAAAAAGACAGAAAATTTTGAAAAAAACCCACTATTTTTTTACTTTTTGTTATAATAATATCCCAATTTTTTTTAAAAAACTATTTTTTTTCTCAGTTTAGGCCGATACGTATTTTTCTATATTTTATTGGTAAAAAAAATTGCAATAAGCGTATAGTGATTGGTTTGCGAAAAAGTTATAGCGCCTACAAAATAGGGGATAGAATTATGACATTTTTATTATATATTTTTTTTTTTTACTAGTAATGGCGGCGATCTGCGATTTTTGTCAGGCCTGCAATATTGCGGCGGACATATCGGACACTTTTGACACTATTTTGGGACCATTCACATTTATACAGCGAACAGTGCTATAAAAATGCACTGATTACTGTATAAATGTGACTGGCATGGAAGGGGTTAACACTAGGGGGCGAGGAAGGGGTTAACTATGTTCCCTATTTGTGATTCTTACTGTGGGGGGAGGGGACTGACAGGGGGAGGAGACCGATCTGTGTCCCTATGTACAAGGGACACAGCATCGGTCTCCTCTCTCCCTGACAGGACATGGATCTCTGTGTTTACACACAGAGATCCACGTCCTGCCTCTGTCACAGCCGATCGCGGGTGCCTGGCAGACATCGCGGCCGCCAGGCACGCGCATCGGCATCACGTGACCGCGGCGGGCACAGCTGTTCCCCCGCCGCGCGCCCTCGGCGGCGCGCAGGGGGAGAGAAACAGCAGGACGTCCACTCAGCACTTGAGAGCCGCGCTGCAGACGTCTTTTGTCTATAGCGCGGGTCTCAAGTGGTTAAAGGAGTCTACTATATACAACAAATACACTGCAGCAGCTCAAAATTTGGACTGACTATACACAGAATAAGGGAAAGAAATACAAAAAAACAAAAAAAACAATGAATATTATACATTAAGAACTGTGGATATTATAAAGGTTATAGAGTAGGATGCCAATGATGATTAATAAACACAATGCTAATAGGAAAAACCCTCATAATCAAATGTTGCTGTAATATTTTACAAATATTAGATAAAAAGTAAAAGTAAAACAGAAATAAACAAAATGAAAAAAATTAAAATACTAAATTCTGGAGTACTGCCCAGATTCTTAGACTGGGTTTCTTAAACACAGCCGTACTCTCAGCCTGGATATTTTCCAATTCCCTACAGAAAGTATATGAAATATAGTAGACAATTATAACAGAAGATGTGAGGCGTTGTCACCTTTGCAGTGCTGTATTTACCAAATGGCACAGGTGGACCAATGCCTCAGGTAGTAAGTGTTCATTCTTTCCTTTAATAGTTTTTATTTTTACTCTTGAAACTTCTGATATTTGTAGGTTAATTCATCATTACAACTGAAGTGGAAGAGTGTGAAGGGGCTGATGGTGGGATTCACATGACTCTCTACAGCTTAGGTAACAAAGATATTCTCTACACATTCATAATTCATAGAAAATGCCAGACAGTTCCTAGTATCTGCAAATCAGGCAGTGTGCAGTGGCACATACATATACTAAACTAATCTTGAGAAAAGGTGGAGCCTGCACAAAGGGTGACTTTATGCAATGTGCCTAAGGCCAGCCATAAATGTAGCAAATTTATTTCCTGCAACCACAGACCTAACTGTCAGAGCGGTCTACCAAAACACATAGGGATCCATGGAGTGCTGCATGTAAAAGTGATTTGTTGATAAAAAATAGTTAGTGCTCCTAAAGTGTGCAATGGATCACTACTACATGCAACTGCATGTGTGCAATTGCCAGCAGAACGAGTGATCATCCATTTAATGCAAATTGCCTTATTTAACACAGGAGAACAGTCAGTTCCTGTTACTGATACAAATTACCATTATATACCGTTGTGCTCATAAGTTTGGCAGAATTAGATTTTTTTGCCATTTTCCAGAGAATATGAATGATAATACAAAAACTTTTCTTTGACTCATGGTTAGTGTTTGGCTGAAGCCATTTATTATCAATCAACTGTGTTTACTCTTTTTAAATCATAATGGCAACAGAAACTACCCAAATTGCCCTAATCAAAAGATTACATACCCCAGGTCTTAATACCGTGTATTGCCCCCTTTAACAGCAATGACAGCTTGAAGTCTTTTGCGGATGAGGCTCTTTATCTTCTCAGATGGTAAAGTTGCCCATTCCTCTTGGCAAAAAGCCTCCAGTTCCTGTAAATTATTGGGCTGTCTTGCATGAACTGCACGTTTGAGATCTCCCCAGAGTGGCTCAATGATATTGAGGTCAGGAGACTGATGGCCACTCCAGAACCTTCACTTTATTCTGCTGTAGCCAATGACAGGTCGACTTGGCCTTGAGTTTTGGATCATTGTTATGTTGGAATGTCCAAGTACGTCCCATGCGCAGCTTTCTGGCTGATAAATGCAAATGTTCCTCCAGTATTTTTTGATAACATACTGCATTCATCTTGCCCACAATTTTGACCAAATTTCTGTGCCTTTGAAGCTCACACATCCCCAAAACATCAGCGATCCACCTCCATGTTTCACAGTAGGAATGGTGTACCTTTCATCATAGGCTTTGTTGACTGCTCTCCAAATGGAATATTTATGGTTGTGGCCAAAAAGCTAAATTTTGGTCTCATCATTCCAAATGCCCTAGTGCCAAAAGGTTCGAGGCTTGTCTCTGTGCTGTTTGGCGTATTGTAAGTGGGATACTTTGTGGCATTTGCGTAGTAATGGCTTTCTTCTGGCGACTTGACCATGCAGCCCATCTTTCAATAAGTGCCTCCTTATTTTGCATCTTAAAACAGCCACATCACATGTTTTCAGAGAGTCCTGTATTTCACCTGAAGTTATCTGTGTTTTTCTTTGCATCCCGAACAAATTTCCTGGCAGTTGTGGCTGAGATTTTAGTTGGTCTACCTGAACGTGGTTTGGTTTCAACAGAACCCCTCATTTTCCACTTATTGATTAGAGTTTGAACACTGCTGATTGGTATTCTCAATTCATTGGATATCTTTTTATATCCCTTTCCTGTTTTATACAGTTCAACTACCTTTTCCTGCAGATCCTTTGACAATTCTTTTGCTTTCCCCATGACTCAGAATCCAGAAACGTCAGTGCAGCACTGGATGAAAGTTGCAAGGATCTTTCAGGAGTTCAGAAACTCATTGACCTTTTTATACACACACACTAATTACAAGCAAACAGATCACAGGTGAGGATGGTTACCTTTAATAGCCATTCAAACCCCTTTGTGTCAACTTGTGTGCATATTATCAGACCAAAATCACCAGGGTATGTAAACTTTTGATCAGGGTCATTTGGGTAGTTTCTGTTGTTATTATGATTTAAAAAGAGTAAACACAGTTGATTGATAATAAATGGCTTCAGTCAACCACTAACCTTGAGTTAAAGAAATGTTTTTGAGTTATCATTCATATTCTCTGAAAATGGCCAAGAAATCATACATTCTGCCAGGGTATGTAAACTTATGAGCACAACTGTGTGTGTGTATATATATATATATATATATATATATATATATAAAATTTGGGCTCATTCACTCAAGTGTGTTATTACAGCAGTGTAGTTTTTGAAAAATAGACTCGTCTATCCAAAAGATATAAAGGCCCTTCATAGTCTTATCTAGCCACAAAAGTTACTTTATCAAGCTCCACTTAACTTTTTATCTCTCCCACATACCTCACAAAGAAAACACTCATTGAGTTTTCTCATTTGAAGCAACAAAAGATTGTTTTGCTGCTTAAATACAGTTTTAATTGTTTGACTCAATAAAAAAATGGTAAATTGCTTTGTGATTGAAGAGTATTACCAGAACAAATATAGACATTAATTGTGGATATACGTATGCAACCCTTAAACTTACAGTAAAATTATTAACCCTTTTTGAAGTTTGAGTTAAAGTGATATTAAAGCCCTTTTTTTACGTTTCTCCTGCTGAGGTGGAGATTTACAATATATGCTGTCTCTTGATGTAAAAAAAGATTTTCCTCCTAAGACTGGCCATACATGGACCACATTTCTTTTCTGCAACCACGGGTTTCAGGAAAGAAAATTGCTTGATAACCCCATCAACACAGACAGTGTTGATGTGGGAATCCCCACCCTGCGGGCCATTGTCTTCTCCCAGCGGGGGCGCGGGAGAAGCCATCCCCACCAGGGAAAGACAGTGATTATTGATAGCAGCTGCTTGCGATAATCGCAAGCGAATCCAGCAGGCTGGGAGTACCCAAATTGATTGATTAATCAATTTGGTACATTCAGCCTGCCCATTAAAGTGATTGTAAAGGCTCTTTTTTTTTTTTTTTTAAATAACAAACATGTAATACTTACCTGCCCTGTGCAAGGGGTTTGCACAAAGCAGCCCAGATCCTGCTCTTCTGGGGTGCCCCGTTGCCGCTCCTGGCTCCTCCTCTTTATCGGGTGCCCCCATGGAGAGCCACTTTTCATTCCATGTAGGTGTGCTCCCAAGTTCTGCTGCGTCCATTGACACAGACAGCAGGACTCGGCCCCGCCCCTGCTCTTGTGTCACTGGATTTGATTGACAGCAGCGGGAGCCAATGTCTCCTTCTGCTATCAATCTATCTAATGAGGACAGAGACAGCAGCTGGAGCTGCTGGGCTCATGCTCGTCGCTGGAACGGAGGGGTTCAGGTAAGAAAAGGGGGGGGGCGGGGCTCTGGGGAAAGCTGCAACACAGAAGGGTTTTCACCTTAATGCATAGAATGTATTAAGGTAAAAAAAAACTGGAGACTTTAGAACCCCTTTAATGGTTCGAATCTCGGCTATTTTCTGCTGAACCGGCTGAGATTTGAACTGTGTATGGCTGGCCTAATTCAGCTGCTCCTTCAACGCTAGCCCAGCTTTCCAGTTTAAGGTGGTTCCATTCCCTTGTAGAGTTCTATGGAGCCACCCTTGCATATGCAGTCTCAGTAAAGACTAGAGCCTTCATATGCAAGCCACTACGGACTACTCCACCCGCAAAGCCAGTAGATGGACAGCTACAGTTCCTTGTGACCTGGTACTCAGTAAGTAGGCTCCCCAACAGGAAACTCGGGAAAGTCGAGCTTAAGGATCTTTAGCCAACATTAGTAAAGAATGAAAAAAGTGTCTGAGCACATATATGAACTAAATATTGCACCAAGAAAGATTTACCTAGTTAATGTATTTGTTAAAAAAGTGCTTAGTACTACTTTAAATACCCTGAAAATATGAATACTGTTGTGTTTTTAGTATACAGCAGTGTAAAAACTATAAAAACAATTCTGAATATTACAATGGGTAGTATACAGAAAATGTGTTCAATGCTTGCTGGGTGCTTCTCTGCTCTAATTTCTAAGTCCTCATAAACAGCTGAAATGGCTTTCAGATAGTGCTATTATGGCCCATATGGGTGTAATAAAACAGGTACAAAAACATAACCATGCATAGGACAGCAATTAGTTTAAATTTACCTGTGCTTAGCAGCAGCAAAACTTTCATTACTGTGTATTCCTCAAAGGTTATCTGCAAACGGTTAAACTCGAAACTTATCTGCTGCATACTTTGGCAAAGCTCATACATTGCAGAATGGCGCATCCTTTCTCTGCAAAGCAAAACAAACCATGTAAATAAACAAATCCACTGTGTAATGCAAAAGGGATATTAAATACAGAGTTATGCATAAGTATTCACTCCCTTGGACTTTACTGCATTGTATAGTCTTAAAACATGGCATTTGGATGTTTTGCCATTTTAGTTACACTGCTTCAGTGAAGCTTTGGGGTTTATAGGGTTAACCAATGCCCCAACATCAAGTCTCTTCTGATTGAAACAGGTTTTCCTCTATAGGTTGCCTGTATTTAGCACCATACATCTAGCCCCCAATCCCGACAGTTTTCTCATGACCCCCTGCCTCCCACCACCACGACTATGTGTAACAGTGGGAATGACGTTTTCATACTGCGGAGCAGTATTGTTGTCCAGTCACACGCAACAGTTACCATTGATAACTCTAACTAATTATGTGTTGTCTGAAGGAAAGTGGTTGCACTAGGGTTTCGTAAGAAAGGGAAGAATACTAATGAAATTTACATTTTTGATAGTTTGTGTAAGGACTTGCTAGCCTCAACTGTCTGAATTTGTAAATGCCTGTAAATATATTATTTATGCATTTCCTACCCCGGGTTTTTGGCTTGGAAACCCTGGAAGGAGGAAGTGGGGAGAAAGGAAGTCTCAGTCACATCTCTTGCCCATGCTCCATACCAGAAGATACTTTTATGCAGGCACTACTAGGGAGGGACTAAAGCTCGCAGAGTAGATACTGTATATACTCGAGTATAAGCCGAACCGAATATAAGCTCAGGCACCTAATTTTACCACAAAAAACTGGGAAAACTTATTGACTCGAGTATAAGCCTAGAGTGTCCATCTGCATGCCTCACTGTGTCGATGTGCATGCCTCACTGTGTCCATGCCTCACTGTGCCCATGCCTCACTGTGCCCATGCCTCATTGTGTCCATGACTAGACTGATGTTTAACATGGGAATCTATGGAAGAGGTGCCCGGCTTTGAAAAATGGGTGCTCCCCGGCCGTAGGTCCCCTGGACAACAAACTTTGCACACTTGTAGAGGAAGAGTGAGGCTACATGTGTGCCAAGTTTGGGGTCCAGGGGACCTACGGTCGGCCGGTACCGCGTCCCCAAAGTCTGGGAGATTAGGCGCAAAAAGGTGTCTTGAGTATAAGCCGAGGGGGCCATTTTCAGAACAAAAAAATGTGCTGAAAAACTTGGCTTATACTCGAGTATATACGGTAGGCTGACTCTGAGTTCCAGTGCTAGACCACTGTTCCTGGTGGTGAGAAGTTCCATTCTAGGCAGGTCAGACAACAGTTGGAGAATCAACCCATGATGGCTGATCTTGTCTTCAGTTATCCTACACAGAGACAGGGGCCCCTGCAACTGGACCTTGCTGCAACATTAAGCTGGAGGTATCTCTATTAATAACTATATATACATGGGCATATGTGCACAATTCTACCAGGACTCCTATTGGGCACCTTGCTAATAATACCTGTTTGTACATTGGATTTATGTACTATTATTAATCTTTTCTTACATAAAGCTTGTCTCATTTCTATACTGTTGTGCATCTATATACTTATGGTTAATGTTATATGCTGGTTGCAGTAGTTCTTCTGCTCCAAATTACTTTGTTTACATTACTGATACATTTCCTAGGAAGGGAAATACCTCTTCACAGAGGTCCTTCCATGGGTGAAGGCACTGCCAACTTTATTTTCAAACCCACTCTTCTTTATTCCTAAAATAAAAATGCTGTAACAGCATAAAAAGGTGTGAGCTGGAGTTTGGCTTCAATTTGTTAGTGTATATAAATATGTTAGTGCATCTAACACTTCCCTTCCCCCAGACGGACCATGCTGCTGTCCAAATGTGTTTCTGTGCTCTTTATCCAGAGTGGAGGCACTGCATTACAGGAGGTGTGTTACCAACTGGGTCACTAGATAAAAACAGAGGGGAATAGCCTAAAAAAAAACAATGCAGCCACCACCAACACATGATTTGTAAACTGAAGCATATTACATTTTTGGTTTTGGGCTTAACACCACTTTAGGCATATATAGTACCATGTGCAGTGCCACAGTCCCAGTATAGTTAAGAATAACTACTTTAAAAAAAAAAAAAAGTCAGTTAAATCATAGATGTCGTCGCATACAGTTATGCAAGCTGTAGTACAAAATTGGAGAATTAAAACTCCTGGCATGCCTGTCCTTAGATAAGCACCATTGCCATAATACCCTAATAGGCAGAGCTCCTTACTAGCTGGTGGGTCACAATTTGTTGGCATCAGCCCTAAGGGTTAAAAATTATATTGGCCCTCATTTTGCCAAAGAGTTGATAATATAAGTTGCACTGACAGGGCGACTGTACAGTACTGCAGACTATAAAACAAAGCTGTGTTTACTCTTGGTACACTGCTCTCATATTTTTATTATGAAGAACTACAGTCATAAAATCTATATTGACCTGCTGAAAGTTCAGTGAATTAAACTTGTCTGGTTTCTAAAGCAACAGAGGGCAAAAAAAAAAAAAGGGCTTCCAACTGCAAGAGACAAACAGATATTACCGCAAACCACATGAAGACTCATCATTTAAACAGAACTCTGGTAAAAGAATATCAGGAAGCAATTCGTCACATCAGCATTAAAGCGTCACCATGTTTACTTCAGTCTCCCCAATATGTACAGAAAGTCTGAGTTTCTGTGCATGTTTACCCACGTTTATAGAATCCATTCTGTATTGTATTACTGGAAATAAAGTGCAGATGCTCTCTCACATTATTGGATCTACAGACACATGGAGACCTGGGGGTAAGGTTTTATGTCGCCAAACAACAATGCCAGGCAGATGAAACAGGTGTTTGTTACAAATCCTATTTACAATTCCAGATGGAAACAAACAATTACACTCCACTAAGGACTTGTGATGAAATTTGCCATAACACACAACACTCGGTGCAAACATTATTTATCAGTTGGCACTGCGGCATGATTAGGATTTTTATGTGGCACTTTTGTCCATAAGAACACTATTTGTGTACATAAAATCTATATTGTCACAATTACATCAGAAGTATACTAGTCTTTTTCAGCTTTATTGGGTCATTGCACCCTTAACTGACACTTCTGTTAAAGACAGAGGCTGGATAAACTATGCACAGGTCTTCCACATCTACTAGCAGAAACTTTCCCAAAGTACATGCAGTCTACACTCTTACTAAATCCCTGTGTAGTATCCCCTTCTGTCACAAGGTTTCACAGCAGCCACTGATACCACATATGTCAGCCGACGGTCATTTCCAAACTGATGGATACCTTTGGCACATTGATCTTAAGGCTACTTTCACACTGAGGCACTGGATGCGCTGGCGGTATAGCGGCGCTATTTTTAGCGCTACTATACCGTTTTTTTTGCCGCGATTTGTGGGCGCTAGCAGGGGTATTTTAACCCCCACTAGCGGCCGAAAAAGGGTTAAAAACGCCCGCAATAACGCCTCTTTGCGGCGTTTTGTGGGCGTTTTGGAGGCGCTACCCCATTGATTTCAATGGGCAGGGGCGCTATAGGAGCGCTATTTTTAGCGCTCCTATTGCACCTCAAAGATGCGGCTTGCAGGAGTTTTTTGACCCTCCTGCAAGCGCAACGCTCCAGTGTGAAAGCCCTCAGGCTTTCACATTGGATACTATTGAGCGGCTTTTTTGGGGCGCATTGCAGGCGCTATTTTTAGTGCAATAGCGCCTCAGGTATAAGAAGTGTTTTAGGCCCCTTTCACACTGAGGATGCTTACATTGACATAGGTGAGATATTACATGAAGGAAAAAAGGTTCTGTTATGCTTAAAACGGGCACATTCCTTGTATGTATAAAAGATAAAGATACCCCTAGAAGGATTATGGGCTCAATGAATGTACAAAGGTAGAAATTAAATATATAAATGTTTATTGGTATCAGAAATTATTGTAAAAAAATAAGTGCAATTAAAATTGTACATACAACCAATGAAAATATGTAGTATTTTACCACAAGACAGAAACAAGCATTAAACTGTCAAATACAAGGTTATGCATAAACCAATTGCCAACGCCTTTCAGAGTCCTTAAAGCTCCTTCTTCAGGGAAGGTTTCAGCAATCGTAGTACATATAGACTATAAAACAAAACATGTATTAGAACATATGTCACCATCCACATGTGTATGGCATTGTCCAAGGAAAAGGACAGCTGGAATAATTACAATGCTTCAGTCTAGATGGTAACACATAGCCAGCAGTAGAATGAAAAGGACGGCTGGAATACTTACAACGCTTTGGTGAAGATGGTAACACACAGCCAGCAGTAGAATAAAAACAAGTGAGGAATGATGAAGACCAGTCAAAAAAGGCAGAGGAATAGTTGAGGCAGAAACAAGTAAAATGGCTTCCCCAAACAGCAGGGTGTTTAAAAAGACATGCACTGGGATCACCTGGCATTGACGTAGAGGAAAAAGCACATGTCCAATAAGTAAATGATATAATAAATCTAGAAAAATAGTAACAAAGCATAACGTATAGTAATGAGGTTACCTATTGGGGATATAGAGCCCACAGCCTGGAAAAATTGCCAGTAGTGTCTTAGCAAACCTTATGGAACATATGTCCCAAATGGTATTACTCCAAAGATTGTCTTAATGGGAAGTTGTAGACTATGTATAATGTGCATTCAGGGTGATTACTGAATGCCGATATTCACCGAATCAAGCTAGATAAAATAAAAATAAAAGGGAGAAGAGAAAGATAATAAATATCTATCTTTTTTACCCATATGTTAGGAAATCTGATCCCAACTTCTTATGGACAAAAGCATACCTGATGAGATGAAGTGTACAGCTTGCCGCATTCTGCTGAAATGAGACTGGACTGTCTCACAAGCATGCACGGTTGTCTATATATAGACCACCTGTGGGGAAAATCGTTCCTCCCTGTGTTGGAGGGGTTACCTATCAGAAACCTTGGCGTCCAATGCGCCATTGGCCCTATTGTGGTGGATCCTACAGGAAAGGAACACACAGCGTCGGCCCACACCACCCAGAGAAGAAGGGGCGTGATGTGCAGAGTGACGTCATGCATCAGGAACCCACCGACACGTAAGTGCCAGCCCACCCAATGGGCATAGCCACCAACGCCGCAGGATGGCAGCGGGAAGCAGGGAAGAAACAAACACCCAACTGGTCACGGGTTAGAGGGCCACCTCCAAATCCAGAAGGGCAAAGAATATAATAAAGCCAATAGGATTCATAAGGAAATTACACTGTGAGAGCATTCTCCCCGTATACGTTTCCATATTTGCATCCGACTGGCCCGCTTGTGCCGGGCACATATCAAGGAAAGCACACCTGCATGGGGCCATATAGAAAAATAGGAAAGATAAAGAGACATGAAGAAAAAAGAGCTGACTGCATAATGAAACCATATCACCAAAAACATCCAGATGGTCTGCAATGTTGATGAAAGTATGTGAACAAAGATCAGGCTAATCCTGGGGAAGAGAGAAGGTTCAGCCTGGATTAGCCTGATCTTTGGGGCCTATCTTTCTATATGGCCCCATGCAGGTGTGCTTTCATTGATATGCGCCTAGCACGCGTGGGTCGGTCTGATGCAAATATGGAAACGGATATGGGGAGAATGCTCTCCCGGTGTCACTTCCTTATGCATCCTATTGGCTTTCCACACATGTGGTCTATATATAGACAACCGTGCATGCTTGTGAGACAGTCCGGTTTCATTTCAGCAGAGTGCGGCAAGCTGTACACTTAATCTCATCGGGTATGCTTTTGTCCATAAGAAGTTGGATCAGATTTCTTACATATTGGTGAAAAAGATAGATATTTATTATCCTTCTCTTTACAGATGACCCCAGTGCATGTCTTTTTAATCACCCTGCTGTTTTGGGAGGCCATTTTACTTGTTTCTGCCTCAACTATTCCTCTGCCTTTGTTGACTGGTCTTCAGTATTCCTCACTTGTTTTTATTCTACTGCTGGCTGTGTGTTACCATCTTCACCGAAGCATTGAAAGTATTCCAGCTGTCCTTTTCCTTGGACAATGCCATACACATGTGGATGGTGACATATGTTCTAATACATGTTTTGTTTTATAGACTATATGTACTACGATGCTAAAACCTTCCCTGAAGAAGGAGCTTTAAAGAGGAAGTAAACCCTCTGGAATAAAAAAACACCCAACAAGACAAAGGCATAATGAGCTAGTATGCATAGCATACTAGCTCATTATGAATTACTTATCTGAGATTGAAGCCCCCGCAGCAGTCCTCATTCCCCTCCTCTGTCGCCACCATCTCTCCCGGAGTGACTTTCGGGTATCGCGGCTCCGGCACTGTGACTGGCCAGAGCCGCGATAACGTCAGTCCCGTGCATGCGCGCGGGAGCCGCCACTAATGGCACGATCGCCGTTAGAAACGGCACGCTCAGTGCGCCTGCGCGCCGTTGTCTATGGCACATGCGCCGTAGACATCGGTGCCTGTCTTTTGAAAACATCTCCTAAACCGTGTAGGTTTAGGAGATATTTCTTGCACCTACAGGTAAGCCTTGATCTAGGCTTACCTGTAGGTAAAAGTGGTCTGTAAGGGTTTACAACCACTTTAAGGACTCTGAAACGTGTTGGAAATTGGTTTATGCATAACCTTGTATTTGAAAGTTTAATGCATTTTTCTGTCTTGTGGTTAAATACTACATATTTTCATTGGTTGTATGTACAATTTTAATTGCACTTAATTTTTTTTAAATCAATGTTTAATACTAATAAACATTAATATATTACATTTCTACCTTTGTACATTCCTGGAGCCCATAAAGTCCCAATCCTTCTAGAGGGTATCTTTATCTTCTAGGTGAGATAATATTTCATATTTCATTAAAATTAATCTTTTTAACAAATCCCTGTTTGCTCTTTTCTTATTTGTACCAGGTGGAAACCCCTGATCACAAAAGGAGGTTCGGGAATTATTGACTGAAAGGACTTACATGGTTGTGCGTGTAATATTATGTGCGCTACTTTTTGCACTTTTAAAATATGAGATAGTTGCCTGTGAAAATTTTTACATAGCATTTGAGGTCAGAAGGTGGTGAGTCTGGTACTCCAGTGCTTCAGATAGCTGGTTTACCACTGCACTGTAAATACAGACCTGTATGGCTGCATATATTAACTTAGACAGCAATGACTCAGACTATTGACACATTCCCTTTACTTCTCTTAGCAAAGATTGGAACCATATTAAAGCAGAACTACACTGTAACTGAGCACTACAAACCAAAAAAGGTATTTTTTATTAATTTTCAATATTTAAAGCAAAATCGCCCATTCGTCAATCCATCCATCCATGTCTTCATACCCCCTAGCATTTCTGGCTGTGGCCATCTTGAGTCAGGGCAGATGACTCATGTAGCACTTCCTGGAATCAATATCCCCTTAGCTCAGACAGGCAGGCAGGATAGTGTGCTTAGCTGAGAAAACTACACCCCTGCTGAAGATTTCTGGGATGTATGACATAATTTGCCTAGGACTGGAAACCAGGAAGTAACGAAAGAAATGTAAAAAAAAAGTTTAAAACAAGTACATATGATATAGCCTCCTATCTATTTACTAATGTTAGCAGCGAAAGGATTAAAAATAGTCAATGTTGATTGAGAGAAGGAATTTCCACCGAAACTTTCAGTATGCATGAACAATCAGCAACTGCAGAGCTAGTGCTGGCCATTGCGATCAGGATTCCCAGTATGCTCTGCACACTGTAAAACATGAAAGCAGTACCCTGTGTTAAATGTGATTTTAACATTAGGGATTTTATTGCCAAATACCCCAATAGGCATACCCAGAAGACAAACCAACCCAATGGCATCTAGAGAAAATGAAATGGGTCAGACTGCAGGCACAAAAATAGTGTGTTGTCAGCCCACAACAGGAGCTGAATGCATATCTGGCAGATTAACAGATATTTTTCACTGCTTGCAAAGCCTATAAACTAACAAAACATGCAGAAATGTGTATGTATGCATCGCGAGAAAGAGATGTACTTAATATATATATTTTTTTATTTTGCCTTGACATTGAATTTAAGCCTGTAGATCAAAAGAACCATAAATATACCTTTCGCCTTGCAATAAACTGCTGCTAAACAGAACTGAGATATAGAAAATTAAGTAGCTCTCAGTGCAATACTGCACCCTCTGTAGCACTGTCCCCCGCAGCAATTCATTTTTATCACTAGATGTCCTCAGTCTTCAGGGTTAAAAGATGGGGGAGCTAGGAGCTGAGCTTCAATGTACATATTACCCAAGTGCAACTCTATAAATGCATTATTTTTAAATGGGTCACTCCATCCAAAAGTAATATTTCAGTAAATCCTATTATTTCAGTAAACCCTATTCTCTTGAATTATTTTCATATTTTTGTTATGCAGAATTCAAGACAATGAGCTAAAAAAAAGGCAGAAGATGATAGGAACATCTAAAACTCTAATTTGAACATGAAAACAATATGGGATTATGGCAAGGAGAACTTAGTGTTGGAGCTTCTAAGACATAGAAATAAAGCCCACAAAGAATCATCTATATTATATCACTTCTAGGAGGATTGTACCATAATCTCCCTGGTGGTAATCCCGAGTGTGGCTCGGGGTTAAATTTCAGTACCATTAGAGGTAACCCCCGAGCCAAACTCGGGATTGCATTGCAGAATCCTGGTCCAAGTTACTTACCTTGTCACCAGGATCCTGCGATGTCCCCCTGCTGTGTCTGCGGGCTCTGTCCTCCATCCGATGCTCTGCGACGCATGGGGGCAGAGCCCGCAAGCAAATTCAGAAAGTACAAAAAACTTAACACATACAGTACACTGTAATCGTACAGATTACATTACTGTATCAAATCATTTAACATCCCTTTTGTCCCTAATGCTTTGTCCAGTGCCCTGCATGCAGTTTTATATTATATATACTGTTCTTTCTGCCTGGGAAGTTGAGATTGTCCATGGCAACCAGAAAGGGTCCCTTTACGTCAAAGCGGTTTTAGACCAGCTAGAAAACAGCGATATAAATTAGAACACTTGCAGAATTGAGCAATGGTGAATCGTGGGGAAATTAATTTTATTATTATATTATTGTTTTTTATTTATTTATTATTTTATAATTTATGATTTCGAGTTTTAAACGTCATCATACCCGGGATGTCTACTAGGCTGTTGTTTGGACAGATTTAAGCATGTTATTGCTAAGAATTACATGCTTACAATATAAAACGCTAAATTTCTATGCAAAACAATGTACCTTTTTGAGATTCAAAAATCGGACATAATCACACCGACAGGGAGGCTAAATGGCTGGCTTAGATGTGGAGCAACAGGAGTTACTGAGTGACTAGATATGGTCTAGGCAGTAACCTGTTCTGCTTAAAGTGGTTGTAAAGTCTCTATGCATTAAGGTGAAAAACGCTCTGTGCTGCAGCTGCCCCCCAGATCCTCCTTTTTCTTACTTGAGCCCGATCCGATCCAGCCATGTGCACGAGCCCAGTGGCTCCAGTCGCGGTCTCTCTCCTCATTGGACAGATTGATAGCAGCAGGAGCCATTGGCTTCCGCTGCTGTCAATCAAATCCTTTGACACACGGGTGCACCCATAGAAAGCGGTTTTCCACTGAGGCACCTGAGGAAGGGGGGAGCCAGGAGCACCAGCGGGGCACCCAGATAAAGAGGATCAGGGTTGCTCTGTGCAAAACCCTTTTCGCAGAGCAGGTAAGTACAGGCACGATTGTTATTTTTTACAAACACTTTAACACTGAGCAAAGGGGATGGGTTGTAAATATTGATTTGCTGTCTGTGCTTGTTTAAAGTAGATTCTTCACTTTAAACATTTAAAAGTAAAATTACCGCCTAAAGGTAGCCATGTACGTCTGCAATCTGTGTAAAAACTCCCATAGATTTACAGCTGTACATACAATTATGTAGTGCAAAACCTGTCTGAATCACATATGCGAGATGTAAAAAACACAAATCTTTTTTCATATTTGCCTCTAACTGATTGCTTGGATGAAAATTTGGGCAAAAATTACACAGTGAACCATTATTATGATGATTTTCCTAAAAGTAGGTAAGCACATCATAATAGACTATAATTATATTAACTGTAGTAAATTGCTTCCCCTAAGGAAAAACACTGTAACCTTTCTAAAAAAATCAATGTAGCAAAGAAGACCTGTCAATGTGTGATATCCGAATGCACAGAATTGATGCACAAACTAATTTAAAAGTCAATAACTTAGTCAATGAGATATTAGACCTAAACAGGTAAGCACACTCGAAGCTGATAGAAAAAGTCATTTAGCTGCCATGCAGCTTGTGCGAATGTATCCTGCTTACCGTTACTATAGAAATCAGAATACCAAGAAGAATTACAGGCTTTATAAGCAAAAGGTCAGCAAGAGGTGGCTGTAGTCTTACGGAACATTATGCAATGCTAATCCTGAATTTCTCAAGCTGCAAACAAATTAGCATCTGAAAACATAGACAAGTAAATGCTGAATATCGTATTTACTGTGCTTGAATATCACCTTGCAGAGCTAACATAGCTGGTTCATCTTGCTTTGCACTTTGTTTATGTTTGCTGCCTGTTTATGCTGCCATGTAGTTTCTGACTGACACTTGTGTATCTCAATCTTTTCCTTTGTAGAAAGGTCAGTTGTAAAATTATGCTGTGTCTGTTCACCTGCCCAAATAGGCTTTAGAAGCAAATAACAAAGGGAATTATGTTATTTACATCTAATATACAGTATATTGCCATACACATGTAAACTTTCAGGTCATTTTAACCACTTTTGATAAACTGTTATTTGAACATACAATCAAAAGTCCTTGCTTAAAACCAAGCAATCTACCACCCACAACTCTGATCGTCTAACTGGATTCAACTGATTGAATTAGGCTATAAATTGGCAGGAACAACAGAGGTTATTAAACAAAAAAAATCAAAACCAGAAAAAAGAAAAGAAAATTGCGATGAAAGTGATGGAATATTTCCTCCAGGTTTGATCGAGGCAACTTCGATCCCATCTCCTTGTGATCATCTAAAATCACTTCTGTCTGTGTTCGATCACTTTCAGATTAAATGGGGTTGAAAAGGTTAAAAAACAAACAAAAAAAAAAACCATGTCATACTTATCTCCGCTGTGCAATGATGCTCCTTTTCTCAGGTCCCTCAGCGGCACTGGTGGCTCCTCCTCTTCTCGGGTGCCCCGTCGGAAAAGCACTCTCTTTCGGGACACTGGTACGGGCGGGCTCCCGTGTGCTGCTGCTGCGTCTGTTGACACAGACAGCAGAACTCGGCTCTGCCCCCCGGCACCCGCATCAATGGATTTGATTGAAAGCAGTGGGAGCCAATGGCTGCTATCAATCTATCCAATGAGGACACGAGACACCGGCCGGAGCTGGTGTGCTCGTTCCCGTCATGGGGATTATGGGGCTTAGGTAAGTAGAAGGGAGGCTCCGGGGTGCTGCTGCACTAAAGAAGGTTTTTCACCTTAATGCATAGAATGCATTAAGGTGAAAAACACTGTGGGTTTACAACCCCTTTAAGACTAGACACTAGGGATGAGCCGAACACCCCCCGGTTAGGTTCGCACCAGAACCTGCGAACGGACCGAAAGTTTGTGCGAACTTTAGAACCCTATTAAATACAATGGACGTGAACGTTCGAAATCAAAAGTGCTAATTATAACAGCTAATATGCAAGTTATTGTCCTAAAAAGGGTTTGGGGACCCGGGTCCTGCCCCAGGGGACATGTATCAATGCAAAAAGAAGTTTTAAAAATGGCCGTTTTTTCGGGAGCAGTGATTTTAATGATGCATAAAGTGGAAAAAAAAAAAAGTGAAATATTCCTTTAAATATCGTACCTGGGGGGTGTCTAAAGTATGCCTGTGAAGTAGCACGTGTTTCCCGTGTTTAGAACTGTCCCTGCACAAAATGACATTTCTAAAGGAAAACAAGTCATTTAAAACTGCTTGCGGCTTTAATGTAATGTCTGGTCCCGGCAATATGGATGAAAACCATTGAGAAAAATGGCATGGGTACCCCCCAGCTCATTACCAGCCCCTGTGGGTCTTGTGTAGATATTAAGGGGAACCCCGCACCCAAATTAAAAAAAGTCCCTATATACTCTGAACAGCAATATACAGGCGGTGCAAACAAGACAGGGACTGTAGGTTTGTTCTTAACCACTTCCATACAGGGCACTTATACACCTTCCTGCCCAGACCAATTTTCAGCTTTCTGCGCTGTTGCACTTTAAATGACAATTGCGCGGTCATGCTACACTGTACCCAAACTAAATTTTTATCATTTTTTCCCCACAAATAGAGCTTTCTTTTGGTGGTATTTGATCACCTCTGAGATTTTTATTTTCTGCAAAAAAAAAATGTAAACAGACCAAAAATTTTGAATTTTTTTTTTGTTTCAGTTACAAAACATTGTAAATAAGTACGTTTTCTCCTTCACTGATGGGCACTGATGGGGCTGCACTAACGGGCACTGATAAGGCGGCACTGATGGGCACCGATGAGGTGGCACGGATGGGCACTGATAGGCGGCACGGATGGGCACAGATAGGTGGCACGGATGGGCACAGATAGGCGGCACGGATGGACACTGATAGGTGGCACGGATGGGCATGGATGGGCACTGATAGGTGGCATGGATGGGCACTGATAGGTGGCACTGTACTCTAATGTGTTGTACTAATGGATGCCAATCAGTGCCAAACAATAATGCCTGCCAATCAGTGGTGCCCATTGTGGGCACTGATTGGCATCCATTAGGCATTTCTAGTGGGCACTGATTGGCATCCCTGAGGGTCTAGGGTGGCTTACCTTATGGTGGGCATCCCTGGTGGTCCAGTGTGGGCATCCTCGGGGGGGCTGCGCTGATAATCGATCAGCACAAACCCCCCCTGTCAGAGGAGCAGCCGATCGGCTCTCCTCTACTCGCGTCTGACAGACGCGAGTGAGGAAAAGCCGATCACCGGCTTTTCCTGTTTACATCGTGATCAGCCGTGATTGGACACGGTTGATCACGTGGTAAAGAGTCTCCGTCGGAGACTCTTTACCTAGATCGGTGTTGCAGGGTGTCAGACTGACATCCCGCAACAACGATCGCCGCGATGCGAGCCCTCGGGGGCGCGCAGCGGCTCAATATCCTGACGACGTCATATGACATCCAGTCAGGATACTGAAACCACTTTGCCTCCGTCTTTTTGCTATAGGGCGGGCGGCAAGTGGTTAAGTAGAATCTGTTTGTAATTTGGAACATGTACATTTTTTAAGTGTAGCTCCAGCCAAAAAAATCTATTTTTAAGCTTTTTGGAAAACATAGGGAAGGGTTATCACCCCTGTAACATTTGTTTTGCTGTCTGTGCACCTGTTCAGAACATTTCACCTCACTTTCCGTCCCAATGACAAAAGTTTTTAGAAAATGTTGGGTTTTTATTAAAACAAGGATTGGTGATAAAGCATCAGTGGAGAGGAGACACCTCTTTCCCATATTAACTCTTACAGGAGAGAATTTCCCTTCCTAGGGGTAGATTTCCTCTCACTTCCTGTTGTCTCCTTCCGTTTGCAAGTAGGAGTCGTTTGTAAGTTGGATGTTTGAAAGTAGGGGCCTGCCGTATATACTCTGCAGAAATTTGGCCCTTAGGTGTTGGTGTTGCCACAACACTGTAAGCCCTCACAGTTACTCTTGGTGGGCGCTGGAACGCCCGGGTGTGAACTATTATATCAAGAATTGTAATTACATGCCATTGTTGAACAGTGGTAGGAAAAATTGTGCCTTTGGTAGTGGTGGTTGTGCTGGTGCCACAACACTGTAAGTCCTCACAGTTACTCTTGGTGGGCGCAGGAATTGGCCCAGCTGTGAAATATTAGATCAAAATTGTAATCACATGCCCCTGTTGAACAGGGACAAAAAAATTGGGCCTTTGGTGGTGGTGGTGTTGCCACAACACTGTAAGCCCTCACAGTTACTCTTAGTGGGCGCAGGAATGGGCCCAGGTGTGAAATATTACATCAAGAATTGTAATCACATGCCCCTGTTGAACAGGGGCAGAAAAATTGGGGCTTTGGTGGTGGTGGTGGTGTTGCCACAACACTGTAAGCCCTCACAGTTGCTTTCGGTGGGCGCAGGAATGGGCCCTGCTGTGAATTATTAGATCAAGAATTGTAATTACATGCCCCTGTTGAACAGGGACAGAAAAATTGGGCCTTAGGCACTGGTGCCACAACACTGCAACCCCTCACAGATACTGTAGTTGGAGCACAGCAATGAGCCCTGCTGCAAAGCATTGCATCAAAAATTGTAAATACACGCCCCTGTTAAACAGGGGCTGAAAAATTGGGCCTTAGCCACTGGTGGCAGTCTTGAAGGGATCTGACATTTCCCAAAAAATTATTCGGTTACATCAGCATCAGGTGATGGGAAGCTGGTGGTGATCCAAGACTGATTCATTTTTATGAAGGTCAGTCGATCGCCCGAGTCAGTGGACAGGTGCACCCTGTGATCGGTTACAAAGCCTCCAGCAGCACTGAATGTGCGTTCTGAAAGAACGCTGGATGCAGGACAAGCCAGTACCTCAATTGCATACTGTGCAAGCTCTGGCCAGTGATCCATCCTCCAGACCCAGTAACCCAGAGTATGTTCGGTGGGAAAGGTGTCCAAGTCTGATCTTGCCCCTAGGTATTCCTGCACCATGTAAACCAGACGCTGGTTGCTGGAAGCGATCATACCTTGGGGCTGCGTACTAAAAAATTGTCTGAACGCATCGGTCAGACGGCCACCTTCTCCACCGCTCCTTCTTTGACTGACCAAAGCCTCAGCAACACGTTGTCCAGGACCAGGAATTTGTAACCTCCCAGTCTCTGGGAACGCATTGCACAGACCTTTCTGCAAGGCCTTCCGAAGATGCTTCATCCTCTGCTCCCTCTGCGACGGCAAGATAAGGTCCGCAACCATAGCCTTGTAACGTGGATCAAGGAGGGTTGCCACCCAGTAATGATCCCTCTCCTTGATCGCACGAATACGAGGATCCTTCCGCAGGCTTTGCAGGATCAGGGAGGCCATGCAGCGTAGGTTTTCTGAGGCATTCAGTGCGGAGTCCTCTGGGTCACTGAGGACGACATGATCCGCATCCACCTCCTCCCAGCCACGTACAAGTCCATGGGTGTCTTGGGACTGTAATTGATCCCTTGAAGACTGCTGCTGATGCTGAGTGCTAGGCTCCACCTCCATGCTGACACAATAATCCTCCTCCACCTTGTCCTCTTCCTGTGTGATAGCCGGGCCAGCAGGAACACTGTCTGGATAAAGGGGGCCTTGAGAGGTAAGGAAGTCCTCCTCTCTGCCTCTGTTCTGCCTCAAGTGCCCTGTCCATTATTCCATGCAGCGTGTGCTCCAACAGGTGGACAAGAGGGACAGTTTTACTGATGCATGCACTATCACTGCTCACCATCCTCGTGGCCTCCTCAAATGGTGCCAGGACAGTGCATGCATCCCTCATCATGGCCCACTGGCGTGGGGAAAAAAATCCAAGCTCCCCTGACCCTGTCCTGGTGCCATATTGCAACAGATACTCATTGATGGCCCTCTGCTGCGTGTGCAGCCGCTGCAGCATGGCCAACCTAGAGTTCCAGCTGGTGGGCATGTCACAGATTAGGTGGTTCTTGGGCAGATTGTAATCCTTTTTCAGGTCAGCCAGCCGAGCACTGGCATTATATGACCGGCGGAAATGCCCACAGAGTTTCCTGGCCTGCTTCAGGACCTCCTGTAAGCCCGGGTACCTGCAGAAGAACCGCTGCACCACAAACTTAAGGACGTGAGCCAAACAGGGCACATGGGTCAGTTGTCCCTGTCGGAGGGCGGAGAGGAGGCTGGTGCCATTGTCGCAAATGACCTTTCCTGGCTTAAGCTGGCGTGGCGTCAACCACCTCTGAGCTTGCCCCTGCAAAGCTGACAGAATCTCTGCCCCAGTGTGGCTCCTGTCCCCCAAGCACACCAGCTCAAGCACCGCATGGCATCTGTTTGCCTGCGTACTTGCGTAGCCCCTTGAACGCCTACGGAGCACCGCTGGTACCGAGGACAAAGCACAGGTAGAGGCCATGGAGGAAGAAGAAGAGGAGGGGGTGGAGGAGAGAGGTGTCAGAATCACCAGTAGTAACATTTTGGAGGTGTGGTGGCGGAACAACCTCCAACACTACTGCACCTTGTCCTGCATCCTTCCCAGCTGCCAGCAGAGTCACCCAATGCGCCGTGAAAGATAGGTAACGTCCCTGTCCATGCCTGCTGGACCATGAGTTAGCGGTAATTTACACCTTACCGCTGACCGCCCTGTCCAGCGAAGCCAAGACATTGCCTTCCACATGCCGGTAGAGAGCCGGAATCGTTTTCCATGAGAAAAAGTGGCGTTTGGGAACCTGCCACTGAGGAACCGCACATTCCACAAACTCACGGAAGGGGACAGAGTCTACCAACTAAAAAGGCAGCAGTTGAAGTGCTAGCAATTTAGCCAAGCTAGCATTCAACGGCTGGGCATGTGGATGGCTGGGAGCGAACTTCTTTCGGTGGTGCAGCAGCTGGGGCAGGGAAATTTGCCTGGTACAATCGTACATCGGTGTACCGATAGCAGATTGTCCGCAAGTACTTGGCTGTGACACACCTAATTCTACACCTTCATTCCTCTCAGTGCAGGTTTCAGAGAGGACTGAAGGTATAGTGGGGTTGGAGATCCAAGCTGATGAGGAGCAAGGAGAGGTCCGCTTTGTTCTTTGGTGTGGGTCTTTTAGGTAAGCTTGCCAACGGACTGCATGGCAGGTCGACATATGTCTGGTCAAGCACGTGGTGCCCAAGCGGCTGATGTTTTGGCCACGCGAGATACGCTTTAGACATATGTTGCAAGTGACAACGGTGCGATCTGCTGCACACGTCTGAAAAAAGGCCCACACCAAAGAACTTTTGGAATAACGCGCAGTCCGTGTGCTGCCCTTAAGCTGGCCCCTGGAGGGCATCCTGCCTCGTTTGAGATGTGCCTCCTCCTCCTCTCTCCTATCAGGCACCCACGTGGAGTCAGTGACCTCATCATCCCCTCCCTCCTCATCACTGGAGCAAATCTGGCAGTATGCTGCAGCTGGGGGAACATGACTGCCACATAGCTGTCCTTGTTGAGCACCCCCTCTCTCTGGGCTCACGTTACTACCCCATCTCTCTGGGCTCACGTTACTGCCTTCCTCCAGCTGTGTTCCATCATCGGAGCCTTCAAAACGCTGGGCATCCTCCAGGAGCATGTACCCAACACTGTGCTCAAACAGTTCGGGGGACTCCTCAAGAGGACATTGTGGGGCTAGGGAAGGAGTGACTGATGCCATTGAGCCGAGGTAAGAGGCCGCTTTGGCAGCTGCTTTGCCAGACAAAGTACCCTGAGCCTGGGTGAGAGAGGACGAGGAGGATGAGGACAGCTTGGTCATCCACTCTACCAAGTCTTGGGCATGTTGCGGCTCAACATGGACAGCTGCCGAAAAAAGGACAAGTGTGTCCCATGGCCACGTGCTGATGAGGATGCATCATGTCCACGACCAGAAGCACTGTTGCCTCTAGACACAGAGCCTGCTTGCCCTCTTGTATTGCCTCGTGACTGTCTGCCTCTCCTTGTTTGCCTTCCAGACATACTAATGGCCTGCAGTGAGATGTAGCTGCACAAAGGTGGGATGTATGTATATATATATATATATATATATATATATATATATCTGTAATGATAATGCAGCTATCAGAATCAACTGCCTGCTGTGGCATTAGTATGGGGAAAGCAGCAATTGTCTTCAGTTAGTTTTAGGTGAAAACTGTGCAGAGAGGGACACAGTACACTAACTGAAAATGCTTGCAGCTCTCTGCCTGTGGTTTAATTATGAGAACACCACTATTAGTCACTAACTGTATTCAGGTAAGCTTTAGGTGAACGCTATGCAAAGCACACAGTACACTAAGTGAAACACTGACTGCAGCTAGCACAATCACCTGCCTGCCTGTCACAGTATAGAGAATAACAGGAACAAATCTAGCTAAACTGAATACAGTGTATAAATATATATACAACACCTAGAATGCATATATATCCTCTACACACTGTAACTGCAGCTAAATGACTCGCCTGCCTGCTCTATCTAACTATATATAAATGACACTGTCTGTCTCTGTAATCTCTCATTAAACAACTCCAATACACTACACAAGGCCGCCAAGCCGGCGGCCTTATATAGTGTGGGACGTGTACTAAACCCCGTGAGCCATAATTGGCCAAAGCCACCCTGGCTTTGGCCAATTACGGCTCTCTGTTTTTTCTGCTCTGTGATTAGCCAAAGCATGCGGGTCATAGTGCATGCTCGGCCAATCATCAGCCAGCAATGCACTGCAATGCCGCAGTGAATTATGGGCCGTGACGCGCCACTCGAATTTGGCGCGAACGGCTTATATTGTTCGCAATTCGGTCAACAGCCGATGTTCGAGTCGAACATGGGTTCGACTCAAACACGAAGCTCATCCCTACTAGACACAGGTAGGAAGATCATGTAAATGAGAGGTAGCTTTCATTCCTCACCTAAATATCTACACACTGGAACCTGTAATGGTTTTCCCCAGTTCATGGCAACTTTCAAAAACACATTGGCAGTACATCCTTCTCTTTTGTGGGGGAAAGGACATACCGGTAATTTTTCAACAGAGATTTACAACATGCAGAAAATCTCAGGCCAAGTGCTATTGTCTTCAGTTTATGCTGATTGGTGCTTGCATGGCAAACCCTATATTGCATTTTTAACACTAGAGAAGACCAGGTTAACTTTGCTGCAAGCAAAAATCTGGCAACCTATGGTTACCTTAAAGTTGGCCTTAGAATGGAGTCCTCATCATATGATGAGAATGATTTTAGCACAACTGTGCCACAACCTCATTGGTTGAAGAATACAAATTAATGTAACAGAGTTAGTAACAAAGTTGGAAAGCCTTAGCTAATTAGCTGTCATTCTCAATGCAAATGATTAGGCAGCTGGCTCAGCAAGCATTATAGTGGTCCATGTGATAAAATTATTGACCAAATTAAGTGAAATACTGATACACTGAAAATGTGGACATATAGATCAGCCAATATTCAGGTCCATCATACAGTATGTGACCAACTTCATATTAAAATATGACTTAAAAAACCTACACGCCATGCTAACCAATAACTGCCACTGTGCATACATATTGAGCTGTTAGTCAAAATTCAAGAAACATAAATGCTTTGAAAGGAGAGATCTTTCAGACATGCCATCCCCTGTACAATGTGAATGTTGTGCCATCATCTATTCACTGGGTTTGATTTACTTAAGGCAAATAGTTTGTTCACAAGAATTTCCCCTTAGCTTAGTGAACATGGTAAAAATTCAGTTTGAAAATAATTCCAAAACACATGCAAGGAAAATGAAAAAACTGTATTTTTACTTGCAAATGATTGAATGATTGAAGTCACCAGAGCTTTACCTAATTCACTAAGCTAAGAGAAAATTCCCTTGCAAAGTACACAGCCTATTTTTCTTTAGTAAATCATCCCTACTGCATATAGCAGAAATATTTTAAAAAAACATTTAATAAGAGGCAGAGTAGATAAATTGTAATGGGTAATTGATAAAGCAACAGTGTAAGTAACATTTAATTTTATGTCACACCTTAAAGAAAACCTTTATAAAAAAAAATGTAATATATGCATAAGATGCAGTGCTTCAGTTGTGTGGGTAAAAATATACATTACACTTTAAATCATAAGTAGTCAGCTGGCAATACATGGAATGTAATTAAAGCAGACCTCTAAAAATGTACTGCTTTAACAGTCTACATTTCCCACCACTATTAAGTAGGTATAATGTGTAAAATCATTACCCATGTTATGTTCTGGCATAACGACCCCATTCCTATCTAATGTATGCTTCTATGGAAGATGAGAATTTTAAATCAATAATACCTCCCAATGCTGACATAGATCCTGATATGGTGGTCCTGCAATGTGTGATGTCAGTACTCTCCCTTACCCGATAACAGATCTCTTGGTCTTTGAAGACTCACAAGACAATTAGGGCAAAGGGAAACTAGGAAGCAACTACTTACAGTGTGTAGATATTTAACTTTAGTGGCTCCAGAACACCAATGCAGACAAAGGGTGGACCAGAAAGTGGCACTAACTAATCTGAAATTATTTAATTATATGAAAATCAAATAAGATTTTATTCACAAATAGTGATTTTTTTAAATGATCTTGAACTACTAAACTACGAAGACAGATAACCCAAACTAAAACAATTGTTCTTTCCCTCATAGGGACAGAAAGGTTCATACAAGTTCATCTCTGTAATGATTATACCATGTTTTATTTCCGCTCATTCTCCATAGACCCTATGACTCAATCTAGTACAGTCAATTGCTTTGAATATTAGGAAGTTATTTTAGGAAGACACAAACCACATTCAACCACGCAGTTGTCAGAACCTTTCTATGCATCCATATGTCTGTGGTGAAAATGCCATGTGCAATCTAAAGTAAATGTAAGAGGCAATGGCTATTGTTAGTCACAATCCAACAGAGCAAAATGTGATGCTGTAAGGAGAAGAAAAGATTAATTTTCCCATCAATGCTAAATAACACATGTACTGCAGTATGAAAAAAAGGGGAAAAGTACAATCACTGTAATCAGTTCACAATGGGAAATGAAACACTGCATTACATTTTGTTTGGAGGCTGAAACAAATAACTGTCATAAGAATTTATTTTTGTTCATAAATAATTATATAAACTACACTATATGTTGATTGCCTTTACTGCAAGCATGGACTGTTTGGATTGCTTTTTAAATCATACGCTATGATCCATAGTGCTTGTAAACACTTAACAAATATGGGTGGTGGTTTAGGGACCATTACATTACCGGAACGCAATGCATGGCAATGCACATTACATGCATTGCGGTGGCATTTATTTTGAATTGCACTCTGTAGCACTAAGGCAACACACATGCACTGTAGGACACCATAGTAAGTTGTGGTGCATTGGATTAAAGAATTTGTAGCACAATAGATTTTTGGTTTTGGTGTGTTGGCAACCTATTGTTCTCAATGCGCTACACAGCACAAATATACACTCACCGGTCACTGTATTAGGTACACCAATTGCTTGGTAACACAAATTGCTAATCAGCCAATCACATGGCAGCAACTCAATGCATTTAGGCATCTAGATGTGGTGAAGACGACTTGCTGAAGTTCAAACCGAGCATCAGAATGTGGAAGAAAGAGGATTTATGTGACTTTGAATGTGGCATGGTTGTTGGTGCCAGACGGGCTGGTCTCAGTAATTAAAAAATTGCTAATCTACTGGGATTTTCACGCGCAACCATCTCTAGGGTTTACAGAGAATGGTCCGAAAAAGAGAAAATATCCAGTAAGTGGAGGTTGTGTGGGCAAAAATGCCTTGTTGATGTTAGAGGTCAGAGGAGAACAGGCAGACTGGTTCGAGATGATAGAAAGGCAACAGTATCTCAAATAACCACTTGTTACAACTAGGGTATGCAGAATACCATCTCTGAATGCACAACACATAGTAACATAGTTGGTGAAGTTGAAAAAATAGGATTTTTGTACTCACCATAAAATCCTTTTCTCTGAAGTTCATTGATGGACACAGCAACTTAATCTTGACCTTAGGGTTATATCGCCACCTTCAGGAGAGGACTAGGCAGAACATATTAAAAACAGCAAAACTGCACAGTACCGCCCAGGGGGCGGTCCTACTGGCTATAACCCCTCACACTGCATCCAGCAGCTCAGTTCGTCAAAAAGCAGTACAAACAGAAAAAGGAGGGATGGGGCCTGTGTCCGTCAATGAACTTCAGAGAAAAGGATTCTACGGTGAGTACAAAAATCCTATTTTCTCTTTCGTTCATTGATGGACACAGCAACTTAATCTTGACCTTAGGAACGTCCCCAAGCAGTGTCAAAAAAACTAGGGGTGGGAACAGCAAGCAAACAAACTCCACCCATAACAACCAGAGATCCTCAACGGCCGAAGGAAGCATCCACAGATGCACTCACATCAACCTTGTAAATTGAAAGTTTGAACGGACGACCAGGTCGCCGCCTTACACACCTGGGAAACGGACGCTTGATGTCGGAAAGCCCAGGAGGCACCAATTGCCCTGGTCAAATGTGCCGTGACAGGAAAGGGAGGCGCCCGCCCTTTTAAGGCATAAGCCTGGATCACGATCTGTCTAATCCACTGAGAAATGGTGGCCGACGAGACCGCCAGGCCCTTCTTCGGACCAGATACCGACACAAAGAGTGAATCTGACCTCCGAAACTGAGCTGTAGCAGACAGATACACCCGCAGAGCACGGACCACGTCCATGGAATGCAAAGCAACCTCCTTAGGATGCAACGGCCAAGGACACAAGGACAGAAGCACAATGTCCTCATTTAGATGAAATGCCGAAACAACCTTGATAAGAAATGAAGGCTGCAGGCATAGCACCGCCTTATCCTTGTGGAGGAACAAGTAGGGAGACTTGCAAGACAAGACCACCAACTCAGAAACCCTCCTGGCAGATGTAATAGCCACCAGAAAGGCTACCTTCTGAGAGAGTTTCAATAAGGGGATCTCCCTAATGTTTTCAAACTGCGGTTTCTGAAGTACCGAGAGCACCAGATTCAAATCCCACGGAGGCAGCAGTGGCCGAACCGGAGGGGCCACATGTCGAACCCCCTGCACAAATATACTCACCAAAGAATGAGTTGCCAAAGGTCACTGAAAAAAGACAGTCAAAGCTGATATCTGCCCCTTAATGGTGCTTAAGGCAAGTTTCTGATCCACTCCCCGCTGCAAAAACAGCAGAATCCTGGAAACCGAATACGTTCGTGGACGCCACTCCATCTCCTCACACATAGAGATGTAGGCCTTCCATGTGCGATTATAAATCTTCCGAGAAGATGACTTCTGCGCCCCCATCATAGTGGAGATTACAAAGTCCGACAGACCTCGGTCCCTTAGCACCTGACTTTCAACAGCCACGCCGTTAAAGCCAGCGACTGTAAAGCAGGATGAAGTATAGGGCCTTGCGACAGAAGGTCTTCTCGCATCGGCAGTCGCCAAGGAACATCCGCCACCATTCGCACTGTCGGCGTACCAAGGACGCCAAGGCCAATTTGGGGCAATTAGAATCACTGGAATCCCCTTGGTCTCCACTCTGCGAAGCAGACGAGGAAGAAGTTTTATCGGGGGGAAGGCATAAATCAGCCGATAATGCCCCCAAGGAGCTACCAACGCGTCCGCCCAGGGATCTTTGGACGTGGCCACAAACCTCAGTACCTTCCGCTTGAGTCGAGAAGCCAGGAGTTCCACATCTGGTGTGTCCCATCTCAGGCAAAGGAGTCAAAAGACCTCCGGATGTAGCGACCATTCCCCTTGGTCCAGCATCTGGCGACTTAGGTAGTCTGTCTGCCAGTTTTCTACACCTGGAATGTACACGGCCGATGGAGCCGGCATGTGCCGCTCTGCCCACCGCAGGATGTGAGCGACCTCCAATGCTGCAGCCAAACTCCTTGTTCCTCCTTGATGGTTGACATATGCCACTGCTGTGGCGTTGTCCGACTGGATCCTGACTGGGCATCCCTGCAGCCTCTGTGACCATGTGGAGAGGCATCGCCTGATCTCCCGAAGTTCCAGCACATTGATCGGCAGGTGGGATTCTTCCAGCGACCCTGTGCCGACTGTACGCCCCAAACTCCCCACCAACTGGTTAGGCTGGCGTCCATCGTGATCACCGTTCAATGAAAAGGAAGGAACGACCTCCCGGACTGAAGGGCCGGAGACCTCAGCCACCAGACCAGGGATTCCCTGACTAGGTGGCTCACCCGAATCCGACAATCCAGAGACAACGGAGACTTGTCCTATTTGGACAGAATCTCCTTTTGCAAGACTCGAGTGTGGAATTGAGCATACGGTACCGCCTCGAAAGTGGCCACCATGAGACCCAGGACTCGCATGCAAAAACGCAGCGACGACCACTTGCGGGACGTCAACAGCTTCACCGCAGCCTGTAGAGTCTGCAGCTTGTCCGAAGGGAGAAAGACCCTCACCTCTGAGGAGTCCTAGAATCAAGCCCAGGTACTCCAGGTGTTGAGTCGGTACTAACACCGACTTCTGGAGGTTCAGAACCCAACCGAACTCTCGAAGAGTCTGACTGGCTATCGCCACATCCTCCTCTAATTCTGAGGCGGAAGCTGCTCTCAGAAGGAGGTCGTCCAGGTAGCCCACGATTGCGATTCCTCGCTGTCTCAGCAAAGCTAGAATCGGGGCGAGCACCTTGGTGAAAACCCTTGGTGCTGACACCAGGCCAAAAGGGAGAGCTACAAATTGGTAGTGCTCGTCCCTGACCGCAAACCGCAGAAACCTCTGATGCCTGACGCATATGGGGACATGTAAGTATGCGTCCTTGATGTCCAGGGATGCCAGAAAGTCCCCCGGATGGAGTGCAGCGACCACAGAGCGAACTGATTCCATCCTGAATCTTTTCACCTTCACAAATCTGTTGAGGGCCTTGAGATCCAGAATCGGATGGACCCCTTTCTTCTTTGGGACTACAAACAAATGGGAGTAGAATCCCTGAAACCTTTTCTGCTACGGTACCGGCACTATCACCCCGCACAGCAACAGTTCCTGCACTGCCCCCACCAAGGCTTCCTGCCGAGCCAGAAGAAGATGAAGGTTTGAGGGAAAAAACCTGTTTGGTGGACAAGAGAGAAACTCTATCTTGTATCCAGATGAAACCACTTCGCAGACCCACTGGTCGGAAAGCAGGGAGGTCCACCGAGCTGCAAACTCCCGAAAGCGACCCCCCACCCGAGAGTCAGATGGGGCTCAAACCTTCATGCTGTCGCAGATTTGTTCGCAGGCTTCTTTGGCTTGCGAAACCAGGGACGCTTCTGCCCCTCAGTGGACACATTGTTGGACTGGGGACATTTACCCGCCGACCCGGGCGGACGAAAAAAACGCTTCTGAGCGGAAAAGGAAGGTCCTGGCCTACGGCGAGGCTCCTTCCCTTTTCTGGATTGTGGGAGCAACGTACTCTTACCCCCAGTAACATTTTTAATAATGTCATCCAGCGAGACTCCAAAGTCCGCAGACCAACATTTTAGCCAAATCAGGCGCCATAGCACCACAGCAGATACTGAGGCTCTAGAAAGCAAGGGGGTTGTAACTAAGGCCACTTTGCAGACATACTTAAGGCCCTGCACCAACTGGTCCGCCAGTTCCACGCAGACCGGGGAAGCCTGTTGCTTTTCCAACTCACGGTGCAACAATTTTGCCCATTCAGTAAGCGTCTGGGACACCAGGGCCGTGGCCAACACTGGCCGCAATGCTGACCCCATCACCGTAAACATGGACCGGGAAACCGCATCGGCCCTTCTATCGGCATTGTCCTTAAAGGCAGGGGTACTCTCCACCGTAATCGTGGGTTTTTTCCCTTTTTTTTTTCCTTTTTTCCTTTTCTTCTTTTTCATAATAATTATTATTATTATTTTTTTAATTTAACACATAATTATTGACATACATAACATCATACATTAACATCGCATTAATTTTAATCTAGTATCCCCCATCCCAAAAACAAAGCAAAAAAAAAATCCTCCTTTTCCCCCCTCCCTTCCCACCCTAAATTAAATCCCCTCCCCCCCTCCATCCCCACCATTGATAAACCTTCATGCCCCAAAAAAGGGGGGAAGAAGGAGGGACCAGTAAACCTTACAATGTTTACTAAACCATCTTCCCCCTTCTATTGCATGTGATATAAACCATATCTATTCCATCACCCTCTCACCCATATGTAATTAATTATTAGTGAAAGAAAAAAAAATAGAAGGGGATAAATATACCTTACGAGGCTTCTAGAGCCATCTTGCCCCTTCTATTACTCATAATACAAACCTTATTTATTCCCACCACCCCACACCCGGAAAAAAAAAAAGGGGGGGAGGGGGAACGAGGGACGGGGGAGGAAGAGGGAAGGGGGAAAAAAAGAAGGGGAATCCTCTCCTCCCAGGGGTCTCAGCTCAGTCAGGAGAAGCATGCAGGGTATTCCTTTCTATTCATCTATTTAGTCTAATCTCACCTATTTCTTTTCTTTTACCTATCTTACCTCCGAGGAGTGCTGCTCCCATTCTGCCCATATTTCATTAAATTTGTCTTGTTTCTCTTTAACTACATATATCCATTTCTCAGCCTCCTTAATTAAATTGACTTCTCTCTTCCATTCCAACAAGGTAGGACCTTGAGTTTGTTTCCATAGCCTAGGAATTTGTAATTTAGCTGCGTTCAGTAAGTGTGGGGTAATACTGTTCTTGTATGATTTAATGGATCTTGTAGTCCCATGGAACAAACAATATAGTGGTGTTACCTCTATGGGATCCAAAGTTAATTTCATAACCCATGGGATGATCGCGTCCCAAAAAACTTTAATTTGGGGACACTCCCACCACAAATATAAATACATCCTTTTTTGACCACATCTTCTCCAGCATTTAGCATCTAGAGTCGGAAACATCTGTGCCATCTTAACTGGGGTCCGATACCACCTTGCCAGAAATGTATATGACATTTCTTGTATTCGTGTACTTATGGAGGTAGAGTGTACCAAATCAATAAGTCTCCTCACCTGCGCAGGAGAAAAAACCTGCTTCAGCTCACTCTCCCATTCCCTGACAAAATAGGGAACTGTTGTATTTTGGGCCCCTAAGACCAATCTGTACATTTGGGACAATAAGTGTCTGTCATCCGGTATGCTAATACATAGGGACTCGAACGTGGTAAGGGACTTTCTAGGCCTTAGTAATGGTTTTAACTTGGCAAAAAAACACCTCAATTAGTGATATCTCCATTCGCCCATAGGTGTATTCCCCCACCTTGATACCAACTCTGAAAAAGGGATCAACTCCCTTCCTGGATCAAATTTGCCACATCTCCTATTTCCATCACTCCCCCATGATCTCAAAAACGTCCTCCCCCGAACCAAGGGAATCCCTCCAATGGTGTCAGAGGGGAGACCTGGGGGGCATACTCCCCCATTTTGTTCAGTTTATCCCATGTCTTAAGAGTGTTTCATGTCAGAGGAGAGGTCCATTCTGCAAGACTCCTAGATATGCTCGGGATCCATGGCGCACTCGCCAAGTTCCGTCCTATTTCCTGCTCTAATGCGACCCACCTTTTACCAGTGGAATCGTGACACCAATTTAGAATCCTGACCAGTGAACATTGCTCTATAATATAGAGCAATGTCAAGTAATCCCAATACTCCTTCTTTTTTCCCCCTGCGTAATATGTCATGGGAAAGTCTTGGCCGCCTATCGTTCCATACAAATGCAACGAACGCCTTTCTCAGATCTTTAAAAAAGGCCTGTGGGAGTGATATGGGGATTGTATGCAGGAAATGGATTAATCTGGGCAATATGGTAATTTTTATAGCACTCACTCTCCCTACCCATGTCAGGACTAGACCCTTCCATTTCTGCAAATCTCTTATTATCTCTTTCAATAGTGAACCGTAATTCAAATCATACAATAGCCCGAGATCCGGCGTAATGTGCGTCCCTAAAAAGACCAAATATTTTTTCATTCCAGACAAAGGGGTACATGCTCTTCAGAGTTGTTGCCATTGCCGAGGGAACGTGGCTAGGTAGGAGCACTGATTTCTCAAAATTAATTAAAAAATTTGATAGCCTTCCGTATTCAGCTACCTCGGCCATCAGAGCCGGTATAGAATTCTGTGGTGAATAACACTGGAATCGTGGTTACCTTATTGCATCTGGATACCGGGGGTCCACAATCGGAGGAGATGTCCATTTTTTCAGGAAATTCTCCTCAAAGGGGTAACGCACCACCATGCGTTTTGGGACTGAAAAGGCCCGCTGCGGGCGTTCCCATTCTTTGAAGATAAATTTATCAAAATAGGTCAGGTAGGGAAACACCTTAGCCGTGCGGGCCGGCTTGTGAGACCCAAAAGGGACCGACACCTCTGTAGATGTCCCCGCCGTATCCTCCATCTTTAGGGTATCCCGCACCGCTGTGATAAGTGCTCCTACAAGCGCCCTTTCCTGCGCTGACCCGGACACGGAGTCATCCTCACTGTCCGAACGGTCCTGGTCCGCATCCTCTGAAACGTCAGAACAGGGGCCGTTTGCCACAGCAAGGCCCGAGTCTGAATCAGAGCTTTCCCCAGAAGACGGTGGGGGGGGAGGGGGCGTTTTTTACCCCCCTTGCGCCCGCACGCCGCTTCCACCCTGGCAACAAAGGACTCCAGGGCTGCCGACAAAGCATCCATAGGCACCGCAGGTGCAGGGGAACCGGTTGCCACTACAGGGATGTCTGGAGAAGAAGCGGCAGCTTCTGACGCCATGCTGACCCACACTCGCCTGACACCCGTTAGGAACCATAGGCCAGTTACAACAAAAGTCCACCCTCCTAGCTGCCACAGACCGAGGGCCCCCCCGCAGGACTAGCCACCCTGGCCCAGGTACTGCGCTGTGCTGTGCCGCCGTCCGCTCTCCCTCACGAGGTGTTCTGTGCAATTTGCGCCGTTCCAGAAGGATAACCAGCGCTAGAGGCAAAAACCAAGCTGAGACTACAAGAAAATGGCCGCCGGCCGCCTCAGCAAGAAAACACCTGAGGGCTCCAGAAAGGTGGCCGCCGGACTTCCTGACTAAAGCTACAGGAAAATGGGCGCCGAACTTCCTGACTAAAACCACAGGAAAATGGCACGGCCACGCTGACCCTCCGCGCGGTGGCCTCCCACAATGTGCACACCAAAAACACCCCACTATGCCCAAACATAGGGAAGAGAACAGCTGACCCCAAACACCCAGCGCAGCCCCCCCGCCGGACACGGAGCCCCCCCGGAAGACCGCCGTTCACAGCGGCCCAAGGTATGGGGAGGAGGGAAAGGACGGGGAGAGAAGAAGAGGAGAATGAGAGATCCCCAATTCAACCTCCCAGGGAATGCCCAGCTGCTCCATCCTGCCGAGACAGGTGGAACCATACTTACCCCTCCTGTGGGGACTGCTGGACGCATTCCGGACAGACCCATCACCGAAGCAGTACGGGGTGGCTGTGACACGGACAGCAGTAGCCCGGTCATATGTGTGCCCCGAAGCATATAGCTCGCCGGCCACCCAAGGATCAGACGGGGCATGTCGTGGCCGACCCCCCCCGCATAGCTAGGGCCTGCTCACACTCGATTGCCAGGCTGGGGAGACTACCAGGAACTATATTATCCAGCCTGTCACCCAGCCCGGCTGTTGATTGTAGATCACAGGAATCAAGAAGCAGAAAAAACAAAAAAATCTCCAGGACCAATGGTCCCCACCGGGAGCCAGGTCCTTCTCCTACACTAGGCAGAAAAAAAACTGGGCTGCTGGATGCAGTGTGAGGGGTTATAGCCAGTAGGACCACCCCCTGGGCGGTACTGTGCAGTTTTGCTGTTTTTAACATGTTCTGCCTAGTCCTCTCCTGAAGGTGGCGATATAACCCTAAGGTCAAGATTAAGTTGCTGTGTCCGTCAATGAACGAAAGAGAAAAGACACAAGTCCAACCTGTGTGTGTGCTTTTATGGTAATATTACATTGTACATCCCATGTTGTGGTCACTTAGGTGCCTTTCTAATAATTTTTTTTAAATATTGATGCTCCCCGCTGAAACCACCGCTTGTGGAAGAGAATTTCACATCCTTTCCGCTCTAACAGTAAATAACCCTCTACACAGTTTAAGGTTGAACCGCTTCTCTTCTAATTTTAGTGAATGGCCGTGTGTCTTTTAAAAATTCCCTTGCGCGGAAAAGTTTTATCCCTATTGTGGGGGTCACCAGTACGGTATTTGTACATTGAAATCATATCCCAATTCAAATATTCAAGCGTCTCTTATCCAGAGAGCATAAGTTCAGTGCTTGCAGTCTTTCCCCATAGCTGAGATCCTCCAGTCCCTTTATTAGCTTTGCTGCCCTTCTCTGGACCCTCTCCAGCTCCGGCACATCCCTCATGAGGACTGGTGCCCTGAACTGGACGACATACTCCAGGTGAGTCTTGTTGAGTGGGAGAATTATAATTATATCTCTGGAGTTAATCCCCTTTTTAATGCATGCCAATATTCTGTTGGCTTTGCTTGCAGCAGCTTGGCATAGCATGTCATTGCTGAGCCTATCATCTACTAAGACCCCCCAGGTCCTTTTCCATCCTAGATTCCCCCAGAGGTTCTCCCCCTAGCGAGTAGATTACATTCATATTTTTGGTACTCAAATGCATTATTTTACATTTTTCAACATTAAACCTCATTTGCCATGTAGTTGCCCACCCCATTAATTTGTTTAGATCTTCTTGCAAGATTTCCACATCCTGCGTAGAAGTTATTGCCCTGCTTAGCTTAGTATCGTCCACAAATACTGAGATTGAGCCGTTTATCCCATCCTCCAGATCATTTATGAATAAATTAAATAGGATTGGTCTCAGGACAGAACCCGGGGGGACCCGCTTTCCACACCAGACCATTCCAAGTACTCCCCATTTATCACCACCCTCTGGACTCGCCCCCATAGCCAGTTTTCAATCCATGTACTCACCCTTTGGTCCATGCCAACAGACCTTAATTTGTACAGTAAACGTTTATGGGGAACTGTATCGAATGCCTTTGCAAAATCCAGATACACCATGTCTACAGGCCTTCCTTTATCTATATGGCAGCTCACCTCCTCATAGAAGGGCAATAGGTTGGTCTCGCAAGAACGATTCTTCATGAATCCATGCTGATTACTGCCAATACAGGTTTTTTTCACTAAAATCTTGTATATATAGTGAGTCCCTTATCATCCCCTCCAAGAGCTTGCAAACTATTGATGTTGGGCTAACTGGTCTGCAATTCCCAGGGATATATATTGGCCCTTTTTTAAATATTGGTGCTACATTGGCTTTTCTCCAATCAGCTGGTACCATTCCAGTCAGTAGACTGTTCGTAAAAATTAGGAACAATGGTCTGGTAATTACTTGACTGAGTTCCTTAAGGACCCTCGGGTGTAAGCCATCTGGTCCTGGTGACTTATTAATGTAGAAGTTTTTCAAGTTTATTTCTAATTCTATCCTCTGTTAGCCATGAGGGTGCTTCCTGTGACATGTCATGAGGATAAACATTGCAGTATTGGTTTCTGAATCCCCCCCCCCCATTTCCCTTGTGAAGATTGAGGAGAAGAATAAATTTGAAACCTTCGCCATCACTTCATCTTTTGCAACCAGATTCCCTTCATCATTCTTTATACTTAAAGAATTTCTTGTTTTTTTACTCACCTATGTGCCTTTCGTGTTCTATCTTAACCGCCCTGATTAAACCCTTACATTTCTTATTGCATTCTTTGTAAAGTTGTAATGCTAAAGATGACCCCTCAGCCTTGTATTGTTTGAAGGCCTTCTCATTTGCTTTTATATGCATTTTTACGTTGGAGTTAAGCCACCCAGGACTTTTGTTGGCTCTTTTAAATTTACTTCCCATTGGGATGCACTGACCAATACCTTTGTTTAATATGCTCTTAAAGCACACCCATTTTTCCTCCGTGTTCTTTGTTCCAAGGATTTTATCCTATTCAATATCTTCTAGCAAGGAGTGCAGTATAGGGAAATTGGCTCTTTTGAAATTCAGTGTAATTGTATTACCCCTGTGTTTCCTATTTGTGTGATTTATGCTGAAACTAATTGACCTGTGATCACTGTTTCCTAAATTGCCCCATATTTCCACATCTGCGTTCGGGTCTGTATTGTTGGTAATCAATAGGTCTAGTAACGCATTGTTTCTTGTTGGTGCATTTACCATCTGACCCATGAAATTGTCCTGCAAGACATTTAGGAAATCGCGAGCCTTAGACGAATGCATGGTTCCTTCCACCCAGTCTATGTCTGGATAATGAACACCTCAACCTTGAAGCAAATGGGCTGCAGAAGACCACAACGAGTTCTAGTCCTGTCAACTAAGAACAGGAAACTGAGGCTACAATTCGCACAGGCTCACCAAAATTGGACAATCGAAGATTGGAAAAACATTGCCTAGTCTGATGAGTCTGATGTCTCAGCTGCGACATTCAGATAAAAGGGTCAGAATTTGGTGTAAACAACATGAAAACATGGATCCATCCTGCCTTGCATTAACAATTCAGGCTGGTGGTGGTGGTGTAATTGTGTGGGAGATATTTTCTTGCACGCTTTGGGCCCCTGAGTACCAAGTATGCATTGTTTAAATACCACTGCCTACCTGAGTATTGTATCTTCTGATGGCTACTTCCAGCACCATGTCACAAAGCTCAAATCATCTCAAACTGGTTTCTTGAGCATGACAATGAGTTCCCTGTACTCCAATGGCCTCCACAGTCACCAGATCACAATCCAATAGAGCACGTTTGGGATGTGGTGGAAAGGGAGATTCACATCCTGGATGTGCAGCTGACAAATCTTCAGCAACTGTGTAATGTTATCACGTCAATATGGACCAAAATCTCAGAGAAATGTTTCCAACAACTTGTTGAATTTATGCCATGAAAAATTAAGGCAGTTCTGAAGGCAAAAGGGGGTCCAACCCGATACTAGCAAGGTGTACCTAATAAAGTGGCTGGTGAGTGTAGATGAGCCATTAGTATTTCAATACTTACTTTAATAACATAGGAATTTTCAATTACCAATAAATTCATTTTCTTGGAGTACAGAACAGGAAAACGGATTGGTATTCATAGACCATGGGTTAGTTGTTGCTACCTTCAGGTGATTGGACACTTCCAAAAAATGTGTTTGCTAGAGCCACTGGTAGAGTGTACCCATATAAGCCCACCCAATCCATGAGGTTCCAGTGTTTTAGCAAGCATTAAAGAGTGATCAAGGCAGCACAGTAGATGCTCATGTGATTCCTTGAACTAATTTCTAACTGGGTTATGCCTTCCCTGTGATAAAGATCCTTCCTAGACTTGCACAGTGCAAGATGGAGGAGGAAATGATTCTGATCACACCAAATTGACCCAGAAGAATGTGGTACACAGACATAAACAGACTACTGGTGGAAGAGATTTGGCCTCCTCCAAACAGACCAGACTTACTGGCCCAAGGCCCTTGTTCCATACTGTTTCTCAATTACTGGCATTAAATGCATGTCTGTTCAAATCTTGAAGTTAAAAATGATGAGGGTATCTCTGATTCGGTTATTCCCATCCTACTCAAGGAAATTAAACTCCCACAAAATGTAAGTACAGAAAGCCTAACCCCAGGAAATACTCTATCACTCGCATTTTGGCTTTCTTCAGTCTGGTCTTTTGGATGTTGGCAGACGAGGTTATGGTTGAAGAGCCCTTCAGCATGAGGGCATCCAGGTGAGGTGATCTATGAGATAAATGAAATGACAGATTGTACCCAGAAGGCTGGGATATCTTGGATCCAGATTGGCGCCACAAATTTAGCCACAAAATTAGAGATGCACATTAGATAAGAGAGATTTTTGAGACATGTTGAATGACAATTTCAAGAGAATCAACACAAGACAATAGAACTGAATGGATCAGCTTTCATTGTTCTAAGAGAACAGGGCCTTCAAAGAGAGGTTCCTGGTCTCTGTTCACGTGTCTTGACCAGTTAGCAATAGTTTGGCAAAAAGACATAGCAGACATTACCGGCCGCAGGGCCAAGGTCAAATAAGGTCTTTATAAAGGCTTCAAAACACCTATTAAAATAGGAGGAAACATCCTCAGTAGGAACTGTGAGGTGTTTATTGAGAAATGAAATGATAGAATCCGCTACCTCAAGAGACCACACATTTTTAGAAATCCTTTTCCAAATGGAAAAATATCAGCAAAAAGCCTAGGAGGAGTAAAAACCGTTTCGGGGCATAGCAAATCCTCATAAAGTGCACAATAAGTCTGTGTGTGTGTGTATGGGAAAAGTCTTTTTAGACTTAGCCATTCTTTTGGTACCCACAGGGGGTCTGTTTTGACTGTCGAGAATCAGGTGCTGTTAGGCAAACACTAGTTCTCATTGCATCAATTAGTGTGTTCACAGTGGAAAGAATTTGGAGCAAAGCCATAGCTTGTACTTCATAAGCTCCAGGGAAGGAAAAATCTCTTGCTGCCTCCACTACAAAATCAACATCCTTGATACCTTCCTCCATATCTTCAAGTAAAGGAGGTTCTGCATCTAATTTCTCAACCAGGGCAGAGGGGAAAAGAGGCCATTTATTAATATATTTTTTACATATATTATTAGCTTTGGCCTCTGGAAAGCTAATGGTTCTAGAGGTGCTGAAAATGTCTCAAAGAATTCAGACATAATGGCAGAGAAACCTACTTCTGTCAGAAAGGCCACAGTGTGTGCCGAGGGACCAAGAATCAGATGAGAGTGGAAATAAGACAATTTTTTGGGACAAGGGAACAGCTATCACCTTGGTGTTTTGTGTTTCCTGTAGACTGTCTGCAGGACACATGCTTTTAGGTCCTTTTGTCCCAGCTCTCTTGCATCTGTGATCCACTGTTTCTGATGAGAAGATCCCCAGTGGGGTACTCACAGTTAAGACATGAGGAATGACTGGGATCTGCATGTCTGGAGAAGGAGCCGCTATAACCCAGGTACTGAGTGAGTTCCTGTGGCTGTGTCTCTGTAGAAGAGAGCCGCAGTAATGAAGCAAATTACCTAAAGGTAGCAACATATAACCTATGGCCTATAAATTCCAGTCCTGTATACAGTTTCTATGCTAGCTGTATCTTTATCTGATTCTTACCATATATGGTGTTTGCATATTGAGAATCACTGGAGTTCATACCACTAGAAAAGTAGAAGCTACACCTGAAAAATAATTGGGTCCAGATATGCTATATTACCAAAAGTATTGGAACGCCTGCCTTTACACGCACATGAACTTTAATGGTATCCCAGTCTTAGTCCGTAGGGTTCAATATTGAGTTGGCCCACCCTTTGCAGCTATAATAGCTTCAACACTGCTGGGAAGGCTGTCCACAAGGTTTAGTAGTGTGTCTATGGGAATGTTTGACTATTCTTTTAGAAGCCCATTTGCGAGATCAGGCGCTGATGTGGACGAGAAGGCCTGGCTTGCAGTCTCCACTCTAATTCATCCCAAAGGTGTTGTATCGGGTTGAGGTCAGGACTCTCTGCAGGCCAGTCAAGTTCCTCCACGCTAAACTCGCTCAAACAGGAAGGAGCCATCCCCAAACTGTTCCCACAAAGTTGGGAGCATGAAATTGTCCAAAATGTCTTGGTATGCTGGCACTGTAAGAGTCCCCGTCACTGGAACTAAGGGGCCAAGCCCAACCCCTGAAAAACAACCCCACACCATAATCTCCCCTCCACCAAATGATTTGGACCAGTGAAGCAAGGTCTATAAAGACATTAATAAACGAGTTTGGGGTGTTGGGGTTGGGAAGTCCTGACCTCATCCTGATAGAAACTCTTTGGAATAAATTAGAGTGGAGACTGCGGGCCAGGCCTTCTCCTCCACATCAGTGCCTGACCTCACAAATGCGCTTCTGGAAGAATGATCAAACATTCCCATAGACACACTCATAAACCTTGTGGCCGGCCTTTCCAGAAGAGATAAAGCTTTTATAGCTGCAAAGGGTGGGCAAACTCAATATTGAACCCTATGGACTAAGACTGGAATGTCATTAACCTCCCTGGCGGTAATCCCGAGTCGGGCTCGGGGTGAGTTTTCCATGCTAAGAGCGGTAACCCCAAGCCAGACTCGGGATTGCATTGCAGGATACAGGGAAGTTACTTACCTTGTTCCCTGGATCCTGCGATGTCCTCCCGCAGTGTCTGCGAGCTGTCATCTCGCTTGATCCACACTGCCGAGTGCCGAGCTCCGTTCCCTACGATGTTGCGACGCACGGGGACGGAGTTTGGCGCCAAATTCAAAAAGTGAAACACACAGTATACATACAGTATACATACAGTATACTGTAATCTTACAGATTACAGTACTGTATCAAATAATAACACACCCCCTTTGTCCCTAGTGGTCTGTTCAGTGTCCTGCATGCAGTTTTATATTATAAACACGGTTCTTTCTGCCTGGAAACTGGAGATTGTCCATAGCAACCAAAAAGTGTCCCTTTATGTCAAAAGTGGTTTTAGACCAGCTAGAAAACAGCGATAATACATTAGAATCACTCGCAGAATTGAGCGATAGCGATTTGTGGGGAAATTCGTCATCAAACACTAATCTAATGACAGCTACAATTCTGCAAATGAGCAAATTTCAGTGTTTTTTATTTTATTACATTATTGAATAATTTTTATTATAATTACATTACTATTTGTTATAATTATTTATAGTTATTTATTATATTATAATTTATGATTTTGTGTTTCAAACTTTATCATACCCGGGATGTCTACTAGACTCTTGTTTGGTCAGGTTTAAGTAAGTAATTACTAAGAATTGCAGGCCTACAATACATAACACCAAATTTCCATGCAAAATAATTGTACCGCTTTTGGTACGTAATTCCAGACAGAATCATACCACCAGGGAGGTTAGAGTTCATGTGCATGTAAAGGCAGGTGTCACAATACTTTTGGTAATATAGTGTAGATCAGTGTGAAGGGTGCTGGAATACTATTTGCATATTAAACATTAAAAAGGTTGTGAGAAGAAGACATTGTTGAATGTACATTATTAATATATTGTTTAAAAGATAAAACTAAATATTGTGAAGGAGGAAAATGTCACACACTGTGGGGCTGACTTACTAAAACTGGTGAGTGCAAAATCTGGTGCAGTTCTGCATAGAAATCAGCTTCCAGTTTGTTTGTTTTTGTCAAACCTTAATTGAACAAGTGAGAAGCTGATTGACTACCATGTACAGCTGCACCAGATTTTCTACTCTCCAGTTTTAATAAATCAAGCCCTTTGTTTATGTTTTGTTTTTTGCTTTACTTTTTCAATTGGTCTTTATATATAACAAAAAAACAAAAAGGAGTTATATGTGTTTTTATTTCTTAATTGAAGCATATAATTATTAATACAGCTTATTATGTTATTTTCATTGTTCATATCAAGGTTTACTTTTGATATTTTTTAACAGTTGTAGCTGTATTGGAATTTTATAGCTGGAGAGCTGGAGCTGGAGTGTGTAAACTATTATTTATATTTCAATAAATGTAATTATGTCCATTAGAAAGCAATACAACCAATCTTGGTATGTTACTTTTGCTTCTGTGTAGCAAATTCTGAAAAATAATTAATAATTTTCTAACCAAGGTATATTGTAGTCAAATGAAGCAATGGGTTACACTGAGTGAAATTAATCTTCAAGGGGCCACATTATGTCTGAGGGCCACACCTACATATTTCCACAAAGATATTCTAGCACTCATTATAATTGACATAATAACTGCAACTTACATTTTATCCCAGAGAAAGGGAGTACAAAAATTGCCTAAAGTATTCAACTGTAAAATAATGTCAGGACGTATAGCCCTTATCAACTGGAGAAAAGCTGAAGCCTTGTTCAATTTAAAGTAGAACTATACTATATATATATATATATATATATATATACACAGTCAGGTCCATAAATATTGGGACATCGACACAATTCAAATCTTTTTGGCTCTATACACCACCACAATCGATTTGAAATTAAACAAACAATATGTGCTTTAACTGCAGACTTTTAGCTTTAATTTGAGGGTATTTACATCCAAATCAGGTGAACGGTGTAGGAATTACAACAGTTTGTATATGTGCCTCACACTTTTTAAGGGACCAAAAGAAATGGGACAGATTAACAATCATAAATCAAACTTTCACTTTTTAATACTTGGTTGCAAATCCTTTATAGTAAATGACAGCCTGAAGTCTGGAATGCATAGACATCACCAGACACTGGGTTTCATCCCTGGTGATGCTCTGCTAGGCCTCTACTGCTTGTTCTTGGGGCATTTTCCCTTCAGTTTTGTCTTCAGCAAGTGAAATGCATGCTCAATCGGATTGAGGTCAGGTGATTGACTTGGCCATTGCATAACATTCCACTTCTTTCCCTTAAAGAACTCTTTGGTTGCTTTCGCAGTATGCTTCGGGTCATTGTCCATCTGCACTGTGAAGCGCCGTCCAATGAGTTCTGAAGCATTTGGCTGAATATGAGCAAATAATATTGCCCGAAACCCTTCAGAATTCATCCTGCTGCTTTTGTCAGCAGTCACATCATCAATAAATACAAGAGAACCAGTAACATTGGCAGCCATACATGCCCACGCCATGACACTACCACCACCATGCTTCACTGATGAGGTGGTATGCTTTGGATCATGAGCAGTTCCTTCCCTTCTCCATACTCTTCTCTTCCCATCACTCTGGTACAAGTTGATCTTGGTCTCATCTGTCCATAGGATGTTGTTCCAGAACTGTGAAGGCTTTTTTAGATGTTGTTTGGCAAACTCTAATCTGGCCTTCCTATTTTTGAGGCTCACCAATGGTTTACATCTTGTGGCGAACCCTCTGTATTCACTCTGGTGAAGTCTTCTCTGGATTGTTGACTTTGACACACATACACCTACCTCCTGAAGAGTGTTCTTGATCTGGCCAACTGTTGTGAAGGGTGTTTTCTTCACCAGGGAAAGAATTCTTCGGTCATTCACCACAGTTGTTTTCCGTGGTCTTCTGGGTCTTTTGGTGTTGCTGATCTCACCGGTGCGTTCTTTCTTTTTAAGAATGTTCCAAACAGTTGATTTGGCCACACCTAATGTTTTTGCTATCTCTCTGATGGGTTTGTTTTGTTTTTTCAGCATAATAATGGCTTGCTTCACTGATAGTGACAGCCCTTTGGATCTCATATTGAGAGTTGACAGCAACAGATTCCAAATGCAAATAGCACACTTGAAATAAACTCTGGACCTTTTATCTGCTCCTTGTAAATGGGATAATGAGGGAATAACACACACCTGGCCATGGAACAGCTGAGCAGCCAATTGTCCCATTACTTTTGGTCCCTTAAAAAGTGGGAGGCACATATACAAACTGTTGTAATTCCTACACCGTTCACCTGATTTGGATGTAAATACCCTAAAATTAAAGCTGAAAGTCTGCAGTTAAAGCACATCTTGTTCGTTTCATTTCAAATCCATTGTGGTGGTGTATAGAGCCAAAAAGATTAGAATTGTGTCGATGTCCCAATATTTATGGACCTGACTATATATATATATATATATATATATATATATATATATATATATATATATACCTGCTGCAGGACTTAATAATGCATCTGCGCTCACAGTTTTCACTTAGTTCCCCTGCAAAATCCCACAAATACCTGTTTTGCCAGTGAAGTCTATCTAATACAGCTTCCTGTGAAGGTGTGGCAACGATGCTGCACTACTCCGACATTCAGAAAAGAGTTGACACTTTCATGTAGACTGCGACTGCTTACACTACAATGGAAAAATAAGATGTTGCAGATGGCATGGCTAACAGCATTGTCACTGCCGTTACACAAGCCTGTAGGTTGTCAATCAGAAGCTGACCACACATGGTCCTGTCCACTGTTTTCTAGATTGGCAGCATTACTTCTGTTTCTGAAATCCCCCAACTGTGAGCTTTAGTGTCTGGGAGGGAGCATGTAATGATTTGGCTTAGTCAGGGAAGAAAAGGGAAGGTTTTGTGTACTTTAGGGGTCTTGTGTTTGTACTGTCATATGGGAGCCTTTAGCTGTATTTTAAATCCATAAAGCAGCCAAGGGACACAAGCAAAAAGACAGGTCCACACATGTCCCAAAAAAAAAAAAACTTTATGATATGGCTGTTCTATCTTGTCTGTAAAGGCTCAATCATGTATACATCAACAGAATATAGGTAATGTTTATAGTATTGGAATCAGACCCATAAAAAAATTATATTCATTAATATTAAGCTGTCAAATGCAAAAGTCACCATGACTAGTAAAGGCTATGGAATTTGCCAGATGAAAAGCAAATTAGAGAGCTTTGCACCAAAAGGGGTGGAGTCTTAAATCTGATTAGGAGGGAAGTCAAAACCCTGTGTACAGTCTGTGAAAACACAGGAGTTGCTTTGAAACAAAACACAGGTATTACAAGAAATTTCAAGTTGTATACAGGTATGTGCTCATTATCAATAAGTATGTAAATGGAAATAGTGTTAATACTTGATGTCTGCCCCTGTAAAGCAGCACTTGGACTGGTAGAGAGAGAAACAGCACTAAGAGCCAATCGGGTTTGCTGCAGTGCTCATATACTAACAAGGAACATGTTGATGAGAAGGAGAAAATGGAGTGACGGAGGGGATAGCACATCAGTTTGCTAGTTTCTCCATTACTGGCCAGTCACAGGTTGGGGGAGGGACAAGACATGGTTGTATTTCTCAACTGCAGTAGAGAAAAATCAGGTCTCAGGGCTGGCTATGTGGTATTATTTGTTTAAATCTCATTAGTGAATGGACAGAAATATACAGTGCCTTGCGAAAGTATTCGGCCCCCTTGAACTTTTCATCCTTTTGCCACATTTCAGGCTTCAAACATAAAGATATAAAATTTTAATTTTTTGTGAAGAATCACCAACAAGTGGGACACAATTGTGAAGTGGAAGGAAATCTATTGGATATTTTAAACTTTTTTAGCAAATAAAAAACGGAAAAGTGGTGCGTGCAAAATTATTCGGCCCCTTTACTTTCAGTGCAGCAAACTCACTCCAGAAGTTCAGCGAGGATCTCTTAATGATCCAATGTTGTCCTAAATGACTGATGGTGATAAATATAATCCACCTGTGTGTAATCAAGTCTCTGTATAAATGCACCTGCTCTGTGATAGTCTCAGGGTTCTGTTGAAAGCGCAGAGAGCATCATGAAGACCAAGGAACACACCAGGCAGGTCCGTAATACTGTTGTGGAGAAGTTTAAAGCCGGATTTGGATACAAAAAGATTTCCCAAGCTTTACACATCCCAAGGAGCACTGTGCAAGCGATCATTTTGAAATGGAAGGAGTATCAGACCACTGCAAATCTACCAAGACCTGGCTGTCCCTCCTAAACTTTCAGCTCAGACAAGGAGAAGACTGATCAGAGATGCAGCCAAGAGGCCCATGATCACTCTGGATGAACTGCAGAGAACTACAGCTGAGGTGGGAGAGTCTGTCCACAGGACAACAATCAGTCGTACACTGCACAAATCTGCCCTTTATGGAAGAGTGGCAAGAAGAAAGCCATTTCTCAAAGATATCCATAAAGAAGTCTCGTCTAAAGTTTGCCACAAGCCACCTGGGAGACACACCAAACATGTGGAAGAAGGTGCTCTGGTCCGATGAAACCAAAATTGAACTTTTTGGCCACAATGCAAAACGATATGTTTGGCGTAAAAGCAACACAGCTCATCACCCTCAACACACCATCCCCACTGTCAAACATGGTGGTGGCAGCATCATGGTTGACCTGCTTTTCTTCAGCAGGGACAGGGAAGATGGTTAAAATTGAGGGGAAGATGGATGCAGCCAAATACAGGACCATTCTGGATGAAAACCTGTTGGAGTCTGCAAAAGACCTGAGACTGGGACGGAGATTTATCTTCCAACAAGACAATGATCCCAAACATACAGCAAAATCTACAAAGGAATGGTTCACAAATAAACGTATCCAGGTGTTAGAATGGCCAAGTCAAAGTCCAGACCTGAATCCAATCGAGAATCTGTGGAAAGAGCTGAAAACTGCTGTTTACAAACGCTCTCCATCCAACCTCACTGAGCTCGAGCTGTTTTGCAAGGAAGAATGGGCAAGAATTTCAGTCTTTCGATGTGCAAAACTGATAGAGACATACCCCAAGCGACTTGCAGCTGTAATCGGAGCAAAAGGTGGCTCTACAAAGTATTAACGCAAGGGGGCCGAATAATTTTGAACGCCCCACTTTTCATTTTTTTCTTAGTTAAAAAAGTTTCAAAAATCCAATAGATTTCGTTCCACTTCACAATTGTGTCCCACTTGTTGGTGATTCTTCACAAAAAATTAAAATATTATATCTTTATGTTTGAAGCCTGAAATGTGGCAAAAGGATGAAAAGTTCAAGGGGGCCGAATACTTTCGCAAGGCACTGTAAATGCTCTGACAGGTAAAACAACACTCATATATGCATTTTATCTGTTTTCAGCTATTTGCCCAAAGTAATTTTTTTGATTTGAAGAGTGTTTGTCACAAAGGCCACAAAGCAAAAAAATAATTAAAAAATTAACAATAACGATAATAATAATAACATTTAAAATACAGTTAACAAACCCAAATGCACTGACACTCTGAGCAGCCTACATCAATAGGCTTTTCACATTTCCAGTAAATGAATGGGATTTAATACATACAAGTTAACTCGTGGGAAAACCAATTTCAATCACTAGAGACATTTCCCCTCACTCTTTCTTACACGTTAAATATTTGTACTAAAGAGCATCCCACTCAGGGGAAGAAGAAATGAAAATAGTGAATAAGCAATAAAATGTCTTTGCCGCTCACATAAATGGAAAAATAAAAATCTGCACTGAAGGAATATTTTAGCTCAGCAAGATTACTTCATACAGAAAAGAGAAAAATTAACTTGACTATATTGGCTTAAAAAGATAAATGCCTATTCACTCTTCTAGGGAACTCTAAGAAATGGAAAATAATGTTCTTTAAGGACACCTTTTCAAGTGTGAGGATTTTGGGAAGGCTAGGTGCTTTAAAAAGCTGCGATGAAACAAAGCACTTATAAAATGAGAGCTGAAAGTAGTAGTGGTATGTAAATTTTCAGAATGACTGATTTAAAAAAAAAATATTCCTGTACTCGTCATGCAGAATACCCTGAAAAGGATGAATAAGATCTTCCGCACTGGAGAAAATCACAATCACCAGGCAGATTTGTCAGTTTAATCTCCTATACACGTAGCAGACACAAAAGTAAACATGTACACATAAAAAAGTACAGCTAATGTAGTAGATTTATTCTGCTATTTAGTATGTAACATGCTTATTTTTAAAATGCAGGCTATAAAATGTGGAATCATATTCTCAAATATATTACAAACATATAAAATGCCCCACTGCACTTTTTTAAAGGAAGTCACAGATCTGTAAATCTAAATCTTGATTTTGCTTACACATAAAAAGCAAGTTTCATATACCGGTAATATTAATTTTCAAGTCTGTGCCTGGATGCCCAAGAACACATGCACATTCCTAAATGTGTTTTGTTTTCTTACACACCGGGCTACACAATTCTGTAAGCGTCACACTATCATATTGAATGATAAACTTTGCTTAACTAAACTGTAACTGGCATTTAATTTCCTATTTTGTTTAGCTTTAATGCACATATCACATATAGCAAAGAAAAGAAAGGGACAATGATTATGTAGTTTAACATCTAGCAAAAGTTATCTGCTGCCACATTTATGCAAGTCATATGATTGGAAACTGAATTAATGTCTATGTAAGTAAATACCATTTTTAGAACAAGTACTAATGAATACTTACTCATTAAATATCAAGTCTGGTGCAAAATACAAGTATTGGCTGTTTGCATGTTTATAGGATCTCCAGCTCAAGGCAAATGACGACAGGCACATCCAGGAGTACTGGATTAAAGTAATTTGGTCCTCAAGAGGCAGGTTTCTAAATCCTGAAACAAATGAGTATTAATGAGGGATATAGGAAATTTGAAAAAGACATAATGCTGTGTCATAAAACACAAAATGTATGTATACACATACAAAATGATTGTTTAGTTTTTGACATTTCCTATTCTTTTTGATGACTATTTGACATTAAGGTTTTATTTATTAAATGAGCAGAAAATGTTTACTTAGCAAATTGAATGTTACTTAGCTAGCGAATATAGTAAAACGTAATATATTAAGTTTACCTTATTTGAATTCTTTAATAGTATACAAGTAAAATTTACAAGAAACATGGATTTTTTGCTTTAACATTTGATGACTGAAGTTAGTACAACAAAATGAACAGTCACTTTGCAAAGTTCTATTCTCTTAGTAAATCAACCCCATTTGATAAGATAAGATATGCATGACATTTGGTTGAGTCTGTTTGTTCACTATTAGGCCTCATTCAGACGAGGTGGACTCCATCGATACGGGGTCTGCCAGCTCCCGTCAGCTCAGCAGGAGATCTCTCCACTGATCTCCGCTGAGCTGGCGGATGACAGATCCCTCTCTGCTCACTGAGCGGGGAGGGGCTTGTCGAGCGCCACTGTCTCCTATGGAGAGATCTGATGAAAACGGACAGCATGTCTGTTTTCATCACATCTCACCCGATCCGATCCGATATGGACAGATGGGGATGTATCGCCATACGTCTGATTCTAGCGGAGCGGATCAGGTCGGATGTCAGCGGACATGTCACCGCTGACATCCGACGCTCCATAGGCTTGCATGGAGCAGCCGTTCAGGCCCGCCGACAAAACTGACAGGCTGACCTGAACGTGTGAAAGGGGCCTAAAACTAAGTGTATGAAGATGACTAATGCCAGACTAGTTGCCTGCCAGGATGTGGTGAGCTGAACTACCCATCTTAAACGCCCGCCAAACACTGTTAGCCCAAATAGAGATGCAGTTCTAAAGACTCTAGTTGCACCTGTCCCAGTTTGATTTTGATTTGCAATAGTCTTTTGAGTGCCAGTTAGTTGGTCATTGGCTTTTCATCCTTTATAGTACCCTTAAGACTGTATAATTAACTGTACATTGTTTTATGCCTCATTTAGTTGCATTGCCTTAATACATTTAATTAATTTACCTCCAAGTGGCTGGTGGCCTAATTCCTGTGCATTATTATAGAGTGGTAGCTCACTAACTCCTAAGTCACACAGGAGTAAACGCCTTTTAGTCTACAAAGTGTGTCAGAGGGGATTAAGCAGTTAGGCAAGTCATGGCAAAACAGATAGAGGGGAAGAGAGAAGGAAGCACCAGCTCAGTGTTGAGGTTTTCACATTCCATTTAATTAAAAGTTAAAATGCACTTACACAAGTAAGTAAATATCAGGCTCAAATGATTGTAGTGAGAGGGAGAGATTCTGTCTCGGAAGATTCTTTGGTCTGTCACCGTCCACGGGATGTTTCATCTTGTAGCAGGCTCCATAGGCATCAAGTGGCCACCAGGAAGTGAAACCAGCGTGGAACGCGGGTGGAAATGATGTCACCAGATGGACTGGCAGATACAGGAAGAGACAGAGAAACAGTACAGGTTACGCGCTCGGAGCTCCTGCTACTTCTACAAGCCTGTACTGTTTCTCTGTCTCCTCCTGTATCTGCCAGTCCATCTGGTGACGTCATTTATGCCCGCGTTCCATGCTGGTTTCACTTCCTGGTGGCCACAGGTTGCCTATGGAGCCTGCTACAAGATGAAAAATCCCTTCGGACGGTGACAGACCAAAAGACCTTCTGAGACAGAATCCCTCCCTTCCACTGCAATCATTTGAGCCTGATATTTACTTACTTGTGTAAGTGCATTTTAACTTTTAATTAAATGTAATGTTAAACCTCTACACTGAGCTGGCGCTTCCTTCTCTTATCCCCTCCTTTCTCATCCAGAGCTGGTTTACTCTTATGCCACGTACACACGTACGTTTTTAATGCCATTTTTTAAGCCAACGTTTTTCTCGTCGTTTTTTTTCTTGTTTCCTCTCAAGCCTGTCTTGCATCCACACGATCATTAAAAAAAACGCTCGAGCAAAGCGCAGTGACGTACAACACGTACGACGGCACTATAAAGGGGAAGTTCCTTTCGAATGGCGCCACCCTTCATGTTTGTAAACTTTGTTGAGCGGCGATTCACACTTTTCAGCCTCGTGCTTTTCAGTCCGTTACAGCGTGACGAATGTGCTATCTCCATTACGAACGCTAGTTTTACCAGAACGAGCGCTCCCGTCTCATACTTGATTCTGAGCATGCGCGTTTTTTTTCCCCTCGTAAAAGCATACACACTATCGTTTTTTACGTCGTTAAAAAAAACAACATGAAAAATGACGTGAAAAAATAGAGCATGTTCGAAATTTTTAATGGCCGTTTTTCACGCTGTTAAAAATGCTCTGGAGCATACACACGATCGGTTTTAATGGTCATTTTTAAAAATGGCATTTTTAACGGCATGAAAAACGATCGTATGTATGCGGCATTAGGATAGCTGCCACTTTTAACTTACTTCTATCAACCTCATTCCACAAGACGTTCAACCACTGGACAGCTTATGCATATACTTTATGTATAAACCATATGAACTGCCTGTCTCTATTATGTGACTATCTGTATGCTTATTCAGCTATTGATTTTGTGCCAGAATACTGCCTTTTTCTATATGGCAGAGCAGAGAACCTGTCATCACCAGCGGTTCCTGTGGGGGTAAGCGCTTGAACAGTCACTTTGCAAAGTTATATTCTTTTTAGCAAATCAACCCTATTTGCTAAGATCAGATCACAACATGAAAGTTGGTTAAGTCTGTTTGTTAACCTTTAAACTAAGACATTGTATGAAGATGGCTAATGAAAATATCAGGTCATTCATTAAGATATATACAGACTAGGTAACTGACGGAAGGGCATCTTTTACTATGTTTGGTGTAACTGACAAAGTAAACTGACATAATAATGAAAAGATGGGACTTCTATAGTTTACCAAAATAAATGTTTTGGGATCAGGCTCAGAGTTGAATAGAGTTCCTCATTAAACCCACACCTAAACAATGATAACTGTGATATCTGTGTATAAACACTGCAATCGCTAAAAGTAAAAATTAAACCGCACAGTATATGGTGCATATTCCAAAACCAAGGATATATTTTTTTTAAATGCCTGAAAGTGCCTTGTGGGGCAAATCAGTTTTATTAACATAGCCTAAAACACCACATGCAGGAAGAACAAAGTTGATTTTCCAGTTCTCAGCAATCCTTTACAGTGATGCTGCAATGGTTCATGTGGTGCAGGGAGAAACAAATGAATGTTTATGTAACGTCTTCTCAGTTCTACTGCTGTTAATAAGAGTAAAATGGAGATGACTCCAGCAATTTAATTCAGCTCTTCACTGCTAGGGTCTCTCCAAAAAAGGAACAAACAGTGTTTGTGTTTTAACTTAAATAAACTGAGAGTAAAAAATCCTGTAGTACTGGGCATCAGAAACAAATGTTGTATATATCATATAAAATTATATTTTATCTAAGTACCTCTCTGCATATCATGCACACAGAAAACAGGTAACATCATCTGCTGTATCTGACCTTTAAGCAATATATTACAGCTTTTTCTGGATTTATTTTACATCATTTAACGGCTTGAGGACCGCCGCACGCCGATGTATGTCGGCAGAATGGCACGGCTGGGCACATGGGCGTACAGGTACGTCCCCTTTAAGAGCCCAGCTGTGGGTCGCGAGCGCACCGCCGGCGGCGTGCTCGCGACCCGGTCCTCTTCTCCGTGACCGTTCCCGCGGGAACAGCGGACCCGATCGCCGCTGGTGTCCCGCGATCGGGTCACAGAGAGGAAGAACGGGGAGAGGTAAGTGTAAACAAACATCTCACCGTGTTTCCTAGTGAGCCGTAACTGATCGTCTGTTCCCTGTAATAGGGAACGACGATCAGTGACGTCACACGCTAAGCCACGCCCCCCCCACAGTAAGAAACAAAAATCAGGGCACACTTAACCCCTACAGCGCCCCCTCCTGGTTAACCCCTTCACTGCCAGTGTCATTTTTACAGTAACCAGTGCATTTTTATAGCACTGGTTACTGTAAAAATGACAATGGTCCCAAAATAGTGTCAAAAGTGTCCGATGTGTCCGCCATAATGTCACAGTCACGAAAAAAATCACTGATCGCCACCATTACTAGTAAAAAAAAATAATAATAATAAAAATGGCATAAAACTACCCCCTATTTTGTAAACGCTATAACTTTTGCGCAAATCAATTAATAAAAGCTTATTGCAATTTTTTTTACCAAAAATATGTAGAAGAATACGTATCGGCCTAAACTGAGGGAAAAAAAAATTATATATTTTTTGGGGATAATTATTATAGCAAAAAGTAAAAAATATTGAATTTTTTTTAAATATGTCGCTCTATTTTTGTTTATAGCGCAAAAAATAAAACCGCAGAGGTGATCAAATACCACCAAAAGAAAGCTCTATTTGTGGGGAAAAAAAAGACGCCAATTTTGTTTGGGAGCCACGTCGCACGACCGCGCAATTGTCAGTTAAAGCGACGCAGTACCGAATCGCAAAAAGGGGCCTGGTCCTTATGCTGCATATTGGTCCGGGTCTTAAGTGGTTAATGGAGGTATATATTTTATACGCATCTATTTCTTTTTGTTATGATCTTAATGTCTGCTCTTGAGAATTACAAAGACTATTAAAGTAGAACTAAATGCATTTTGTTCATTTTGGATAGTGTAAGGGAGGGTTATAACACCTGTCAGATTTTTTTTCACCATCTGTGTCCCATAGCCAAACAGGAAGTGAGAGGAAATCCCTGAAAATTTGATGGAATTCACTGGGGACCCCCAGATTACCAGAACTAGTGTCCTCATTGGAAGATTTCCCCCTCTCATACTTTTCTGGGGACAACCCAAAATATGTGTTTTTTTTACTTTCATTTTCAATGATAATGGTAAACTGGACAAATAGAAAGAGTGAATCTCCTTAATGGGGGCACAGGCAGAAATAAAAACTGACAAGTGCTCTAATCCATCTCTACTCTATCCAAAACTAAAAAAAAAAAGTTTTTCCTTTAATTATACTTTAAAGACATAGTTGACAAAATAGAACTTATTTGTCCACCTCCTAAATTAGAGACACACAGATGTAGTGTGGTCGTAACCTGAATCGATTTGGACATCTGAGATGTTATTATCTTGTGGATGGGGCAACAGAGACTCCAACAACAGATCACTGACCGGGGACTTTTTCACTGCCAATTATGGCAGCAACATAAAGAGAATTGTGTCTGAAAGGTAACCATATCTACAGATCCATGCCACATGTCTTAGTGCAACATCCACAAATTCTTTCATTCCTGGATAGTGTATTTAAGAGGCACATCTTTTTGATACATGATAAATGCATACATGAAACTATAATGCCCCTTGCACAGAGGGCTGTATGGGAGCAGTGTGTCTGTTTTTTTTGCACCCAGGAGGGACAGGTTCAGTTTTCAGCTCCGCTACATTAAGCCTGTCAAAGTCTGTGTCTCACCCTGTATGAAGTGGTAATGGCATTTAGGACCCTGTGTGTTCAGCGATGAAGGTCTGGAATGCAAGTGTTTAGTTATCCTTTGCATTCTAGACCTTTGTCCCTAAATGCAAAAGGCCCTACATGCAGATAACAATCAGTATAGCACTTAGCCCTGTCCAGCCACAGCCTGGCAGAGACTTTGACAGGCTGCCTGCAGCAATGCTGGAGATAGCACCAGTTTCTCCAAGGCATACTAAAATGCTCCCTGACAGCCCCATTTGCAAGGCGCCTTAGTGTTGGATCTTGCAACTTCAGAATCTCCCCCACTGCTCAACAAGCCCCCACTGGGTCTTAAGATCATTACAGTGTTTCTTCCAGCACTGAATGCCACTGCATAGTAAGTACTGCAGCAGGCAGCACTTCTGTAACGCACATAATACAGATTAGCTGCATGTGTTAATTTGTTAGGGGAGAAGTTTGAGATAGGGCAAAACAAAAGCTTCATCGGGTACAAAGATCACTTGACCACTTAAATAGTCTACCTCACCACAGCTCTTTTGGCCATACTTGTTCTGTAGGTCACATGAGTGCACTTAGTACTGCACTACTGTGAACCAGATTCAGCTGACAGCGGGCTAAAAATCCACCATCGGATGACATCACAGAGCCGGTCCAAGCTCTGCTGGATCCCAACAATAATGTCGAAATCCTCCCAGATGCCTGACCAGCAGCTGGCTCAGCCTCTCAGCAGGCACAGGAGCCTATTAATTTGAATGGGCTGCTGTGCCTGCATTTCATGCAGGAAAAAGGTTCCTGCACCTTTTTAAAAATGCAGTGGCAGGGAAATCACATGGTGCTTTTGCACCATGCGTTTTTCTGGTGGTTCCCGCAAATGCACTGCAGTTTTAGATGCGCGGAGGTGCCATTAGGAATCAATGGTAGCCCTGTGTGTTTTTGAAGAGCAGCCCTGTGTGTTTTTAAAGATTCCTGCACCTGCAATCACCTGCAATAGTGTGATCCAAGGCTTTGAGCTGATGTGGGACAGGTGCGGCAACACATTCATGGAAATTAGTATGTTTTCAAATCCCACACTTCTTCTTTAAAAGAACTTAAAAAGTAACCAGATTTACACATTGTTTCACCTGCTTTACAACACTAAGTAACACTAACACTAAGAACTGTCTGTATTTAACAGTTTAAGGTACTATACCTGTTTTGATATCACTTATATACAGTATCCATGATATTGCAAAAGTACACATTCAAAATAAAAAATAAATATGTTCCAATACAATCCTAGAAACTTCATTACATACCTGGAATCACTTTTGCCCATTTGACAACTTGAATCATCTGTTTCCCAGCTAATCGGTTGAGGCTGGATAGAAGGTGTTCTGCTGTGTCTGGCTGCGCACTGTCATATCCCGCATACACAATTTCTGGTTCTATGTTTTCAAGTATCACAGTTGCTGACAGTGTAAGTCCAGGGGATACAGCAGATATGATTGGAACAATAGTTGTGTTCGTGGAAACAGAGGTGTCTTTTGGTAGGGATGTGAATGTGGTTTCATCCTTTGGACTCTGTACAGGTGGCTGCTGAAGTGAAGGAGGTTGCTGGTGTTCTTCATGGACCCCTTTTAACTTTCCTAGCTTTTTAGACTTCCGAGCTAAAACAGATGTGAAATAATTGTTAGAATAATTGGTGCATAAAATACATAGCATCAAGGCAGATTATGCTCACATGTTCCTCCAGGACTTTAAAGTTACATTTATTCTAGTTGCATACTTTATTTTTATACAACTTTTATTTAATAATGTATTACTACATTACAAAAAAATAATAAGAAACATTTTGTTGTATAAGACTCCTTAAACACTGGGGCCGCAGCGCTAGCAGGGCGTTTTCAAAGCGCTTTTCAGTCGCTTTGAAAGCGCTGTCCATTTATTCTAATGAGCAGGGTGTTTTGGGAGCGCTAAATACAGTGCTCCCAAAATGGCCCAAAGATGCTGCTTGCAGGACTTTTTGGCACGTCCCGCAAGCGCACCGCCCCAGTGTGAAAAGTCACACTTGAATGAATGGGAGGCGGATTTCAGGCGCTTAGCAGAGGCTATTTCCAGTGCTAAAGCACCTGAAAACCACCCCAGTGTGAAAGGGTTATAAGTAGAGGTCGACCGATATGGGTTTTTCTCTGGCCGATGCCGATGCCGATATTTAGAAATTGGGGCGGCCGATGGCCGATTTTTGTGGCCGATATTTTAGGCCGATTTAAAAAAAAAAAAAAAAACTCACCCACTCAACTCCTTGCTTACTCCTGTCACTCTAGCACACCCTTGATGTCCTCAGTACAGATGGCACTAGTTGGACCTGGCAGGTGGCACTGGTTTGGAACTGACAGATGGCACTGGCAGGTGGCACTGGTTTGGAACTGACAGATGGCACTGGCAGGTGGCACTGGTTTGGAACTGACAGATGGCACTGGTTTGGAACTGACAGATGGCACTGGCAGGTGGCACTGGTTTGGAACTGTCAGATGGCACTGGTTTGGAACTGACAGATGGCACTGGTTGGCATTGGCAGGTGGCACTGGTTTGGAACTGACAGATGGCACTATTGGCACACCTGGTGGCACTGGTTTGGAACTGTCAGATGGCATTGGCACTAGCAGGTGGCACTGGTTTGGAACTGACAGATGGCACTAGTTTGGGACAGATGGCACTGGCAATTGGCACTGGCTGGCAGGGGCGGGTGGCACTGGCTGGCAGTGGTGGGTGGCACTGAGAGATGGCACTGATTGGTGGTGACACTGGCAGGTTTCACACTAAGCCGAGTGTAACTGTAACCAGTGCTGGGACAAGGTCATCCAGTGCCCAGGGCAAAGTGCGCCCCCTCGGGTTTCACACTGGTGCGCTTTGGTTTGACCACAGTGCGATTGTATGTGTGATTTACTTGCAGTTGTAGGTGTGCTCCTGATGAATTCTAGTGGACTGTGTGTTTTCTGATTGCGCATCAAAGATGCAGCACGCAAGACTGTAATTTGCTTTCGTGAAAACAGACAGTCTAATAGAATTGAATGGGAGCGCACCTAAAACTCTGGGTAAACTGAATATACAAATCGCACTGTGGCCAGACCACAGCACACCAGTGTGAACCTACTATTAGCCCCCCGTTCTCATTGACTGTGGCTTTGAAATTGTGCGACTTAACCTGAAATCGCACAATTTCAGAGCTGCATCTCAGTGCGACTTTGGGTTGTGACTTTGAAGACATCTGTGTGGTTATTGAAGTCACACCCTAAAAAGCAAAAGTAGTGCATGTACTACTTTTTCAAATTTATGCGGCAACTCAAAGTCAGTGTCGCATTGATTTGAACAGTGCCTTGCCGGCAATAGGATGTGACTTGTCAAATTGCTACAATGTGAAGGGGGAGGGGGGGGAGGTTAAGATATTATAAAAGAGAGAATGGTGAGGAGGTTGGGGTGGTAAATGTAAGTGCTAATGTCTTTATTAGTGACAAAATGCAGGGAATGTGCTAGGCTGCATGGTGGGGACAGGACAACTATGAGAGCTAAAAGCAAACTGGGATGGAAAGGGTGTAAGATCTGTGTGTGTGGAACGCTGAGCTGAGACAGGACAGGAGGCAGCATAAGTGTAGTGAAGATTTATGGAGAGGACAGCAGATAAGATACGGGAAAAATTATCTAGGCATGGGAGCGGGGATTGGTGCTGACTTACTGTGTGATCATGCAGCAAGGCAGAGAGATGAGTGCAGACGGGAGGAGCTGCCTGGACTGACCAGAGAAAAAGTAACAAGGAAGTGAAGTGATCTGCTACACCGCCCCGCCCCCTCCCCCCTACTCCCGACATCAAGCTGACAGCTTCTCTCTCCCTCTCTCTCCCTCCTCTCTGTTCACACACTCAGCGCGGCACTTGATGCTGCCAGAGCTGCTGAGTGTGGAGAAGAAAGGACAGGAGGGACGGCCAGTGTAAAATATCGGCCTAATTTTGATGATAATCGGCCCGATGCCGATTTATCAAAAATGGCCAAATATCGGCCGATATATCGGCCAGCCGATATATCGGTCGACCTCTAGTTATAAGATACACTTAATAGTGCAAACATTGTACAATATTGTTTCAATAAAAAGTATGTGAACATGTTGGAATCACCAGGATTTTTGCTCAGCTTTTATTAATTTATGTAAACCTTTATCCCAAAAAAAAACAAACAGTTTGTTGTAACTGCTCATAAAGTGTTAGCTGGACTTTAACTACGATTTGTCAGTCAAGTGCATCTAAAACTGCTAGTCTAAAGGCCTGTACACACGATCGGATATTCCGACAACAATTGTCCGACGGACGTGTTTTGTCGGATAATCTGACCGTCTGTATGCTCCATCGGACAATTGTTGTTGGAATTTCTGACAACACATGTTTGCTGTGCATGCTCTCAAATTGTCCGACAACAAATGTGATCTGTCGGATCATCCGATCGTGTGTACACAAATCCGTCGGACTAAAATCCAAAGTACAAACACGCATGCTTCGAACCAATGCTAAACATCAGACAACAGTAGCAGAAGTTGCCCAAAGGGTGGCGGTAAAGATCTGATAAACGACGTGGTTTGGTTATGTTGGCTGAAAATGTTCTACCATCTGTATGCAGAACAAGTTCACGGACAACGCCCTTTGGACAAAAGTCCACGGATTTGTCCAATGGAAGTCCGATCGTGTGTATGAGGCTTAACACTACCCTCTCCCCAGATTAACAATGCTGCTGTCCAAAGGTGTCTGCTTCAAATAAATGGCATCTCAAATAGTGAGTGCCGCGTTTTGTCATTCACACATCAGCGCTGTTAAATCGTGAGCAGATCCGTGGCAGATCTGCCCGCGATTCAAAACGCTGTAGTGTGAATAAAGCCTAAATTATTAGTGAGCTGCAATTTATTATACATTTGTTTTTGGGTTTAATACTGCTTTAAACTATTAACACAGAGATAATTTTATTATTTCCTGTCTTTACTGAGCACATTATTTATATATTTAAAATCTTGGGAAAAAAATAATGCCAGCCAATGTACTGTATAACTGGTTCAAGCTCTTCACCAAACATCTCCTGTACCAGCTGATTACATTAGTAAGGAGAAATTGTAGATACCTCCTCTCTACAAAAGTGTTTGAACAAACAGATCTCTTTGGCTGCCACAGCTTCCCAACTAAAGCAAGATCTGTTCTTTGACTTTCCCAGTCTAAGAGGAAAACGTATTCTGTTTAACCCCTTCCTGTCTGCAGTCTTGAAATGACCGATAGCACAATGACTGCAGCTGAGAATACATACACTATATTGCCAAAAGTATTGGGACGCCTGCCTTTACACGCACATTAACTTTAAAGGATAACTAAAGGTGTTCAGTTTAAAAAAACAAACATGTCATACTTACCTCCTCTGTGCAGTTGGTTATGCACAGAGTGGCCCCGATCCTCCTCTTCAGGGGTCCCCCCACGGCGCTTTTGGCTCCTCCTCTTCGAGTGGAGACTGCGAGCCAGGCCTTCTTGTCCAACATCAGTGCCTGACCTCACAAATGCACTTCTGGAAGAATGGTCAAACATTCCCATAAACACCCTCCTAAACCTTGTGGACAGTCTTCCCAGAATAGTTGAAGCTGTTATAGCTGCAAAGGGTGGGCCAACTCAATATTGAATACTACAAACTAAGATTGGGATGCCATTAAAGTTATTGTGCGTGTAAAGGCAGGCGCCCCAATACTTTTGGCAATATAGTGTATATAAATGCACTCTTTTTCCCCTAGACAACCATCAGCCAACCCTTTGCACAGCTGCTGGCTCTCAATCCTGGCTGTCACTGACAAGTTATCTGATACATGCTGAAGCTGCTAAGTTTGGCCTGATCATTTAGGCATCAATGGCATAAATGGTTATAAAGGGGTTAAGCCATGCTGTTGTTGTCATCCAACCTCCATTAAGCTTCATCTGATGTACCACTACCCTGACCGCATCCTATAATATTGCTTGTTACAACTTTGAACTCATTGTCCCTTATATCAGTGGTCTACAAACATCCGGCCTGGGGGCCGGATGAGGCCCTCTGCTTGGCTTTATTTAGCCCTTGTGGCATTACCCCCCCCCCCTCCTCCACTGTTAGCAACAGTGGGGTATAGCCGATCACTCATTATTTGTGCAAAATTTTCTTTGTGGCTAGCATAATGTACATGTTACAATTTCGTACATTGAAAAGTTGTCATAGTCCTTTGGACTGACAGAAAAAAAAATTAGTCACTTTAAAAAAAAAAAATACACTGGAATGACTGACACTAATCATGCATATTCTGGCCACTTTTTGCATAGGTAATACTCAGTGGGAAGGGCTCTGGCACTTTGGCAGACTGTAAGCAAAAGGAAAAGGGGGTCAGAGGGGATAAATGGTAGCAATAAATAGGGACCTTGAAGACCTTACTGTTGCTGACAGAGAGGCCTGGTTTGCTAAAGTTCACAGGGTCCCAAAAAGTTAGGATTCGACCAAAGTAAAAAAAAAAATATGTACAGAAATCCCATAACCATGTTCAAAATATACAATAAACAAAAATAACTTTCTTCTATGCCTAATATTTATTTACTTAAATAATGCACACATTGAATTGTTACTGTATAGTGTTGTTTTATTGTAGAATACATGATAATGATGTCTACATTGTAGCAAGGATAAAATAAATAAATATGCAATGTAATAAAAATTAACCCTGGAGTGGTAACCATGTGAAATGTATAAAAAATGTTTTTAATTACAACAGGTCCATTGATGATTACACCATAGAAAGCAACATAGGGGTACTGCATAGGGAATGTATCCCCTTATTCTACAATGAAACAGCTGCACAGACCTTAGGGCTGCTTTAATTGATTTGCAATTTTCATAGAAATTATATAAGACGTCTACCTGGTAGGCAATCACAGACAATTACATAAAACAGCTTAGTGGCACATTCTCATTCCTCCTCTGTGAAACACTATGTCAGCATTTCTTTCATAGACTGTGATCCTATGGATTCAAATGAGTCTTCTTGAAAACTTCACCAAGACAAAACACTGATAATCGTTTAGAAAAATAGGATTTTTTGTACTCACCGTAAAATCCTTTTCTCTGACATCCATGGACTGACACGGTGTCTCTTTACACTTTACACGTGGGTTATGTCCCTGCTTGCAGGAGAAGACCTAGGCAGAATGTGAAATGTTATACATACATTCTAAAAGCCAGAGCTGAACAGCCCCACCCAGGGGGCGGTCCCTCCGGACATAACCCTCCCACTACAGTCAGCAGACTTCAGTTCGTAACAAAGCAGTACAAACTTAAAAGGAAGGGTGGGTGCCGTGTCAGTCCATGGATGTCAGAGAAAAGGATTTTACGGTGAGTACAAAAAATCCTATTTTCTCTTACCATCCATGGACTGACACAGTGTCTCTTTACACTTTACACGTGGGATGTCCCAAAGCAGTGTCAAGAGGGATGGGAGCAGTATAAATGGAAAAACCAAAACTTCACTCCAATAAGGCAGAGCTCCTCAACGGAGGAGTCACAACTTTAAACAGCGGCCTGCAGCACCCTGCGGCCGAAGGAAGCATCCGAAGATGCAGCCACATTAACCTTATAAAACTTAAAAGGCATGAACAGACGACCAGGTCGCCGCCTTGCACACTTGTGCAACCGACGCTTGATGTCGGGAAACCCAGGAAGCACCAATTGTCCTGGTGGAATGCGCCGCAACCGGAAAGGGAGGCGCCCGCCCTTTGAGAGCATAGGCTTGAATGACGGTTTGTCTGATTCCCCTAAAAATTATGGCAGACGAAACCGCTTGGCCCTGTTATGGACCAGAGACAGTCACAAATAGTGAGTCGGACTTCCGAATAGGCACGTAGCAGACAGGTACACCCGTAAGGCTCGTACCACCTCCAATATGTGCAGCGCAAACTCTCTGGGATGCGATGGGTGAGGACACAAGGACGGGAGGGCAATATCCTCATGTAGGTGAAAGGTCGACACCACCTTTGGCAAAAAAGGAAGGTCGCGGATGCAACACCGCCTTATCCTTATGGATGACTAAATATGGCGACTTGCAGGACAAAGCCGCCAACTCAGACACTCGTCAAACAGAAGTGATTGCCACTAAAAAGGCCACCTTCTGAGACAAGACAAGAGGGGAATATCCCGGATATTCCCAAAAGGAGGTTCCTGGAGGACCGAGAGCACCAAATTCAGATCCCACGGTGGGAGAGGAGGCTTGACAGGAGGGAGCACATGGCGAACCCCCAACACAAGGTGCTAACCAAGAAAATGACCCGCTAGAGGTCGCTGAAAGAAGACGGCCAAGGCCGAAATCTGATCCTTGATGGTACTCAAAGCAAGCTTTTGGGTCACTCCACACTGCAGAGGACGCAGGATTCTGGGGACGGAATACGTCCGAGGACGCCAGTCCAGCGCTTCGCACATGGCGATATAAGCTTTCCAGGTACGGTGATAGATCTGCCTGGAGGAAGACTTCCGTGTCCTTAACATGGTCAAAATGACCGAGTCCGAGAGACCTCGGTCCCTCAACACCTGGCTTTTAACAGCCCTGCCGTTAAAGCCAGAGACTGTAAGCCGGATGAAACATAGGACCTTGAGACTAAAGGTCCTCCCTCATCGGCAACCGCCAGGGAACGTCCGCGACGAGACGTACCAGATCAGCGTACCAGTGATGCTGAGGCCAATCCGGAACAATTAGGATCGCCGGAGTTTATATCAGGCGATAAGGACCCTATGGGGCCACCAACGCATCCGAGGCATCGCCCAAGGATCCCTGGATCTGGCCACAACCTCGACCATTCGATTGAGTCGAGAGGCCATCAGGTCCACATCCGGCGTGCCCCACCGTCGGTAAAGGAGTTGAAATATGCAAGGACCACTCTTCTTGGTCCGGTGTCTGGCGATTGGCGACTCAGATAGTCCGCCTGCCCATTGTCTATGCCCAGAATGTAAAATGGCCTACAGAGCCGGCACGTTTCTTCCGGCCCACTTCAGGATACGGACTACCTCGGAAGCCGCAGCTGAGCTCCGAGTTCCCCCTTGATGGTTTACATACGCCACCGCCGTGGCGGTGTCCGACTGGCTCCTGATGGAGCGACCCCGTACTCTCTCTGACCTGAGGAGAGACACAGTCCGATGGCCCGTATTACCAGAACAGTGATTGGTAAACGGGCTCGTCCGGAGTCCAAGGCCTGAGCCGACAGGACTCCCCAGACTCCACCCCAGCCCGTCAGGCTGGTGTCCGTCGTGAGTACCGTCCATTGGATGGGAGGGGAACGACTTTCCGGACCGAAGAGCTGAGGATCTCAACCACCATGTCAGGGGCGCCCTGACCAGGTGAATCACCTGGATCTGAAGATCCAAGGACAACGGGGATTTGTCCCAGGTGGACAAGATCTCCTTCTGCAATGCCCTGGTGTGTGATTGGGCATACGGAACGGCCGTGAAGGAGGCCACCACGAGTCTCGGGACTCTCATGCAAAAAACGGATTGACAACCATTTTTGGGATGTCAGCACCCGCACCGCAGACTGAAGTGTCAGCAACTTCTCCAGAGGTAGGATACCTTTGCCTCCAAGGAGTCCAGAATCAGAACTAGATACTCCAGACACTGAGTCGGGACCAGGACTGACTCCTGAATGTTCAGGAACCACCCGAGTCCCTGAGGGTCTAATTGACGATAGTCACCTTTCCTCTAAGTCTGATCCACTTTCTGCTCTTAGCAGAAGATCGTCCAGATAGCCCACGACAGCAATACCTCGCTGTAACAGAAGGCTAGAACCAGAGCAAGCACCTTGGTGAACACCCTTGGTGCCGAGGCTAGGCCGAAAGGAAGAGCCACAATCGATAGTGGACTTCGCTGATCGCAAAGCGCAGAAACTTCTGGTGACTTGCGCAGATCGGAACATGCAAGTAGGCGTCCTTGAAGTCCAAGGACGCCAGAAGAAAATCCCTTTGGTGGAGTGTAGCGATCAACGTGCGAATGGATTCCATGCGGAATTTCTGCACCTTCTCGAAGGCATTCAGGGCCTTGAGGTCCAGGATAGGTCGAACCACGTCCTATTTTTGGGACGACAAACAGATTTGAGTAGAATCCCTGAAAACTCTCCTGTGACGGAACCGGCACAATCAATCCGGACCTGATCAAATCCTGTACAGCCCCCAAGAGGGCTGCCCGACAGGTAGGAAGGAGAGGAAGATTTGAGGGAAAGAATCTGTCTGGGGGCCAGGATCGGAATACTATCCTGTATCCTGAGGTGACCTCCTCGCACACCCACCAGTCGGAGATTCGGGAGGACCACCGATTCGTGACCTGCGAAGTCCCCCCCCCACCCCAGAGTCGGGCGGAGGCAAGACTTCACGCGGAGGCGGGCTTGGGAGCCGCATGTTCGGCTTACGCACCCAGGGGCACTTGTGCCCACCAGGCGCACTGCCGTCAGTCTGAGAGGGCCTACCCGTGGACTCTGACTGACGAAGAAAAACCCCTTTTGCTGGAAAGGAAGGCCCCTGTTTGCGGAAGGCCTCCTCACCCTTGCTAGTCTAAGGAAGAAGAGTGCTTTTACCTCCCATGACATCCATGACGATGTCATCCAGAGCAGCACCGAAAGGTCTACCACCTTTTAATTGGTAGATCCGTCAGGAGCTTCCTAAGGCTAGGTCAGCAGACCAGCACTTCAACCAGATAAGACGACGCAATACCACCGCCGAGACAGAGGCCCTGGATATTAAAGGGGCCGCGTCCAACGTGGCGTCGCACACATAAACCAGGCCCTGAACCAGTTGGTGGGCCAAAGCAACTGTGTCTGGAGGAAGATTATGCTCCTGTACAGCTAGGTGCAACATTTTTGCCCAACCTGTAAGCGTTTAAGACACAAGGGTCGCCGCTACCACAGGCCGTAGGGCGGATCCCAACAAGGCAAACATGGCTCTGCTCACCACTTCTGACCTCCTGACAGTGGGGTCCTCAAATGCAGGAGTCCCCTCCATCGGGAGAGTGATGGCCTTGTTCAACCGGGCGACTGGAGGGTCGACCCTGGGGGAGAAGCCTACTTCTTAAGTAGGGCATCTTCAAGGGGTATCTGATAGACAAACGCCGCGGGACCATAAAAAAAAAAAAAATCTTCTGCGGCTTTTCCCAGACCTTATCAATGAGCTGGTCAAAGAAAGTACATATGGAAAAACCTCTTTAGAAGGCCTGGCCTTAAAAGAACCAAAGGAGACTGTATCCGCCTGAGGTTCTGCATCCGCAGCATTTTAGCTTGAGAGTGTCCCTCACCGCAGTCATGAGTACACTAACAAGCGCCCTGTCATTTACTGACTCAGAACTGGAGTTTTCCTCATAAGGAATGTCCTGTTCAAAACCATCCAATACATTCAGAACTAGGGTCCTGAGCGGTAGTGGCTAGGCCCATATCTGAATCAGCGCACTGCCCTCATGAAGTAAAGTGGGGAGAGGGCGCTTTTTTGCTCCCTTGCGCTTGCACACAGCCCCCATCCTGGTCAGAAATGATTCCAGGACTGCCCACAACTGGTCACTAGGGACCGCAGGTGCTGAAGCACTGCCTGTTGTCCACTGACATTTAGGGGAAGCTGGTGACAGAGACTCCATATTGCCCCCCTCTGAGACTCCTCAGATAAAAAGTCCACCCACAGGCTGTGCTGACTGAGGAGGGGGCGGCCAGGGGACTCACCAAACCGAACCAGGGACCGCTCAGTTCCGCTGTCTGTACCACGCTGTGTCAGCGCTGGTGAGCTTTGAGGAGATTGTGAGGAGATTTGCGCTGTTACAGCAGCGCTAGAGGCCAAAACTAGTGCTGAAGAGCGCGCGGGCTACAAGAAAATAGCCGCCGCACTTCACTGAGGCGATCCGCGGCAAGATGGCCGCCATGACTCAGCAAAAGTGAAAAAAACAGCACACACACAGCACCACTCGGCGCTCAGGCCCCAAAACACACAAAAAAAGGCCCCAAGCATATCTGCAGACCAGCATTAGCCCCTCCAAGAACAGTGTGACCCCCAGGCACCCCACACAGCACAGCGCCAGCAATGGTGACAGAGAGTGACAATGAAATACAGGGGGAGACAGGGAAAATCCCCCACAGAGAAACACACAGCCTTTTGTACTCACCTGCAGGCAGGAGAGACTACTTACCCGTCCCCTGAGGGACCCACTGGTGTGTTTCTGACAGGACTATCACAGTGCAGTACTGAGTAGCTGTCGGCCCGGTCCACCGTGAAAGATACAGTCAGTCAGGAACTGTTCAGTCTTGAGAGGACCGTGGGAGCATGAAAGCAAACCCGGCCACCCCTGGAGTCATGGGGCCTGTCGTGAACTGAGTCTCATGCACACAAGGCGAGGATCAGCACGCTCGATGGTCGGACAGGGAAGACTACGAGGATATCTTGTACCCAACCTGTTGCCCAGCCGACAGTTGATCGAAAATTCTCAAAAATAAAATAAAAGAGAATTCCAGAAAAGGAATAAAAATAGGTCAGGAGACTGGCTCCTGAGAGAGCCACGTCTTCTCCTTCTGCTAGGCAGAAAAAAACTGAAGTCTGCTGACTGTAGTGGGAGGGTTATGTCCGGAGGGACCGCCCCCTGGGTGGGGCTGTTCAGCTCTGGCTTTTAGAATGTATGTATAACATTTCACATTCTGCCTAGGTCTTCTCCTGCAAGCAGGGACATAACCCACGTGTAAAGTGTAAAGAGACACCGTGTCAGTCCATGGATGGTAAGAGAAATTACATTTTCACTGGTCACAAAATTAATAGTAAGGCAGGTGTATGGTAAGAGATGCTGGTGTTTTCTACTTTAAGATGCATTAAAGCCTCTGTCTAACTGAAAATCTATATCAGTGGTCAGTAATAATAATGATACATAAGTTCTCAATAATATCATTAACTTTCTAGGTCAGTAGGGATTTTTCTAACATTTTCACACTGGGGCGCTTTTCAGGCGTTTTCGCTCTAAAAATAGCATCTGTAAAGCGCCTTTCAACCCACCCCAGTGTGAAAGCCTGAGTGCTTTCACACTGGGGCAGTGTGCTTGCAGGACAGGAAGAAAAGTCCTGCAAGCAGCATCTTTGGGGCAGTGCAAGCTTACAAAATGCCCTGAACATTAAAATGAATGGGCAGCGCTGCCGAAGCGTATGCAAAGCGCTTTGGCAGCGCCACAACACAGGCGCTATTAACCCTTTCTTCGGCCACTAGCGGGGGTTAAAAACACCCTGCTAGTGGCCGAATAACGCTGCTATAACAGCAGTAAAGCGCTGCTAAAACTAGTGGCGCTTTACCGCTAACGACTGCACCACACCAGTGTGAAAGGGGTCTGTGTTTTTTTATCTTAATGCATCCTATGCATTAAGGTGAAAAAACTTCTGTCACTGAGCAGCCCCCCTGTTTTACTCACCTGAGCCTGGTTATTTGATTGATTGGATAGATTGATGGCAGTGCAGCCATTGGCTCCCGCTGCTGTCAATCAAATCCAATGACGCGGGCGCCGGGTGGTGGGGCCGAGTCCGCCATTCTGTGTCTATGAACGCAAAAGCTGGGCCCGGAAGCACGCCCGCGCAGTTACCCCCAAGGAGAGCGCCTCTCCTATGTGGTTTGCTGATGTGGCGAGGAGCCAGTAGCGCTGTTGAGGGACCCCATAAGAAGAGGATCGGGGCCACTCTGTGTAAATTTAACTTTACAATGGAGGTAAGTCTGACATGATTGTTATTTAAAAAAAAAAACAAGAGGGTTTAGTAACCCTTTAGGTAGCTTATGGACTTTTTCATATTATATTGTAACTAAACAGAGTGGGGTATGTGGTTTGGTGATGACATGTAGGCTGAGGCCGCACCTCATCGTTAATTCACAGGGGCTGGACGAGAGTAGCGGTGATCCTTTCTTCTTTACATATTATAAATGAACAGTTATCTTCCACAAATGGTTAAGAATCACATTTGACTTATAGCTATCTCTGATGTTACAGCTTCTTTGATAGCAGCTGCTTACAACCTTTTTTCCTGGATAGTGGATTCTTCAGTGAACAAATGTTTTTTTCGTTTGAGACACTGTCCACTGTACTGCTGATCCAAGCTCATGGGCTGGAGATCTCTGTAAAAAAAATTTGGGTAGTGGACCAACAACCTTTAGACTGAATTCACACTGATACAAATTGGATGCGGGTTTCCTTGCATCCAATTCGTATTACAGGAGACTGTGACCGGCTCTAAATGGAAATGGTTCACGCAGAGCACACTGGAAAAGGGTCCTGTGCATCTTTGGCTCTGTTTCAGGTGCAAATTCAGACAAAAAATTTGAACCGGATTTGCAATGCATACGGTAAACAGGGACGCACCGGACCCCTTCTGTGAGCCGCGGCCGAAGCTAGTGTGAACCCAGCCTTAAGCTCCTCTAGACTTTTACAACATGGCCAGACAGAAATTTGCAGAAACTGATTAAAGCCTAGTACACACGGCCGAGAATATCGTTGCAAAAAAAACTTTGTTTTTCTCAACGGGTTTCTTGTCAAGCTTGACGAGATTCTTGTCAAGCTTTCCTTGCATACACACTGTCAATCCAAAATCTCATCGGTCTAAAGCGCGGTGACGTACAACACGTACAACGGCAGTATAAAGGGAAGTTCCATTCTCATGGTGCCATCCCTTGGGCTGCTTTTGCTAATCTCGTGTTACTGTGTGTTAGTAAAAGTTTGGTAAGAGACGATTCGCGCTTTTCAGTCTTCGTGCTTTCAGTTTGTTACAGCGTGACGAATGTGCTATCTCCATTACGAACGCTAGTTTTACAAGAAGGTGCTCTCCCGTCTCATACTTGATTCTGACCATGCACGGTTTTGAAGACTCGGAAAAGCATACACACAAATGGTTTTCTCGTCCAAAAACAGTCTGACGAGAATCACGAAGAGAAAACTGAGACTCCCGATGAGAAAAAAGAAAGCAGGTTTTCTTTTTTTCTCGTCGAGATTCACAACAGATTTCTCGACAAGAAACCATACACACAAACGGTTTTCTCTGCAAGAAAGCTCTCCCAACAGTTTTCTTGTCGTTTCCGGTCGTGTGTACAAGGCTTGACTCTATGCCACATTATACTTTAACCATAAATGTTCTATTGAATTAAAAAAGAAAATCTAGTAAAACAGTCATGTCTGGTAAGGTATCATTCACCAACCACTGTTTTACAATGGATATAGTAGGAAAACAACAGATTTCCTGCAGCGATCAAAGCCATATAAATATGAACAATCAAAGTCTGGACATTTATGTCTTCATGCCCACCAGCTACAAAGATTTTTTTTTGATATTGGGTAGAACAGGGGAGGGTTAGAATGACTGTCAGGCAATTGACAACTGTGTGCCACTAGGCATATTGCCTTTGCATTCATTGAGTAAGGGGAACAAAACAAATAAAACGGAAGAACCATCCTATTTTCTGTTAGTATATTTAGTAAGTCTGAAATGGTTAAAACCAAAAGTGCAAATCAGTTAAGCAATATCCCCTGAATATTTTTTTTTTTTTTTTTTTACAGATGTGAATGAAGAGTGCTACATAACTGTGTTTCTCTCTTCAAATCTGAATTGTCATTCAAATCTGAATTGTTCTTCTCTATGATCTCTGTAAAGCTGGCCAAACATTACAATCTGAATTATGCAATCTCAACCAACATGGAATGTCTTAATAGAAGTTGGAAGTAAACTGTACAGCGCTTGTAAGATATAGTTGTTAAGTGCTGCACAATTTCCTTTTTCTCTCCAGATCCCTCTACCTATGTATTTACTCTATCTATCTAACTTTCAGTACAATATAATCATTACATGCATATTTGCTTTTCCTTCTTAAAGTCCACCCTAAAAATCATTTCTATTATTTTTTTTTCTTTACAACAAAAAACCCTTTCTCTGGCTATTTGTCAGATTTTGTCAAACATATACAAAGTGACTTAAATACAGAAAAAGTGAAATGGCTGTGATCTTGAATCGGTTACCAAGGTGACCGATAAGTGTGTTACAAAAGAAGTTAGAATTCCACGCTGAAGGTCAAATAAGATGGTACTAGTGCTGTTTTATGAAAAGACTGTGCCACAGAGAACTACCGCCATGTCAAAGATGTCTGATAGGGCCCTGCAATGATTTCTCATTAATATTGTTTGTAAACGGAGGTCTACAATGTTGCCAGGAAACCGCTTAACTATATAGACAAAGCAAATACGTCAGACTGCTGCTTTGTTTATCCACTAATGCTCAGAATGGGTAAAATAATATAAAGCCCCACAACCAAATGAAAACATTTCTATTACTATGGAAAGCATGACAATTAATATAAAAGCAGAAGTGCATACATTTACTTAGTTAGCACTCATGCTTGTACACATCCGTCCTTAAATGGAAATGGATTACAAGTACCTGAAAGTCAGTCTTCATTTAAGCTGATTTATTTGTAATATTTTTATTTATCTACTTTTATACTTTCATATATGCAAATTTAGGAGCAGAACACAAAATGTATTATAAAGATCAGACCAGACAACATTACACAAACAAATACAAATAAAATAGTGCAGCGCTAAATAACTTAGTAATTTCTAAACAAGTCCAAAAAAAAATCAAGAAAAAAATTGTCCCAAAATTCAGTATGAACAATAACAAATGAAAGGAAAAAAGTTGCTAGATGTAGAAAATCCTCAAAAGTGATCAGAGTGCTTGAAAACAATATATCAATAGTGCTTCAATACATGTGTTCCCGTCACCAACTTCACAGGCCGCTCACCTCAAAGATTGGGTCTCTGAGCTAACAGAAGACCAAGATAAACATTCCCCTTGGAGGGGTATAATTATAGATGAATCCTGTCTTCAGATGATCATTAACAAATGGCGATGCTCCTCCAAACATTAATTCTCAGCAGTATTCATGTAAGACATAAAGACAACCATAGTGCTCTCTGTTTCATTTAAAAACGATCACATTTATTTAAAAAAAAATCTCACTTACATAAAAAGCACTGAGCCCAGTGCTAGGAACATGAGCCTCCTGTTTTATAGACACAGCGTCTTTCGGTTGCAAGCTTCTGGGTATTGCTGGATGGAATGTCACATAATGGTCCCCTCCGCACGCGTATCGTTCCTCAGGGTGGAACTTCCTCAGCGTATTATGGGGACCCTGTATGGACAATCCTTTAAATACCCTTTCCTTCCATCTGTTATAAGCCACACCCCCAGTGGTCACATGATCACAATGAGGAGAATCACCATCACATGACTCACCATAACCTATCAGTGGTCAGCATGACATACGGCCTCCTTCAAGAGCTAATACCACACCCCCTATTTATTTTTTTGATGTTTAATCAATAGATCAAAAATCCCTGAGAGTGAAATATATTTCAACAATCTGTACCTCATCCTGAAAGAACTTACACTCCGATAAGTCTAATGTACCCCACATACGTGTTCGAAGGTGACCCGCAGTCATCCACGGTTGCGATCATGTAAAAACATGACCGCAAACACCCTCCCCCCGGGCCATCCTGAGGCGCAAATCGGACACACCCCTTGGAGCGCGTCCTTCTCTATTGGTCGGCGCTGCATTTAACATGACGGCGTCATACGTGATCACGTGACGCACCCCAGTCATACGCAATCACGTGACATGCGTCGGCCAATCAGTGTGTCTCTGTGCCAGACTCGTCGCCATAGCGACGCTGACGCCTTAATGCCGGAACTGCACTGAGCACCGTTGCGGCCAAATAGCATCAAGGCCCCACATAAGCATTCAGTGCAACCTACGGCTACAAGGAAACCGAGCTACCAACTCCCCAAGATGTGTTCTTATTGGCAAGCTATTCCACTTAGCAGTGTCACATAACTGATGGCCCACACTATTTCTACCGCAATGTCATCATAAGTGATCGCATGGTGTGCGTACACCAATCCGTGTACGCACAGCATGAACCAATTGGCTGTCATAACAACCCCAACGCTATAAAACCGAAAATATTAATATAACAGCAATATATATTATATAATACCATATTACTATCCATAATATTAATTGATAATTACACTCGGGACCTTAATATAATAACACAAGAGGTGTGGCTAAATTTAATATCCATTTTGATATCTAAAATAAAAATAACAAAATTTATGCATCTTTAATTGGTGAACTATATGGGAAGGTTGGTCCAATCCAATGGACCCAATCAAATTAGGGCATCACTACCCATATAGAAATTATTTTTACAACCAACTAGATAATTATAAACAACTGCATACAGTATGATTCTCACGACCAGAGTAAATATTCCAGATATTAACGGACTCTAATCGTCAGATAACCCCCTACACAGTAATAGATACCGACATCACATCCATCAGCACCCAAAACCCTGCAACCGTATTAAAACAATACATAATAAAATAATGCTAAATAACATGGAACCATCCAATCCGCTTATCGATCAGAGATGAAGCAGTTGAGGTCAAACTCAACATTAAGCCCCGAAGGGACCCCCACCTTTGTCTCATACACCCAGAATGATTCCCGTTTACTAAGCTGTCTTATAAAATTTCCTCCTCTCCAATGCTTGGTAACTTTCTCAATCCCCCAAAATTTTAATTTTGCGGGGCTCCGATTGTGAAACAATCGGAAATGCTTGGAGACATTATGTGTAATGAGGCCTTTTTTGATATTCGTCACGTGTTCCCCTATCCTCACATGGAGGGGCCTGGAAGTTCTTCCCACATATTGCAACCCGCATCCACACTCCAACATATATACCACACCTTCTGTGTTGCATGTTATTAATTGCTTAATTTGGTATTTCTTATTGGTGGCAGATGCGGTGAATTCTTTTCTCTTCTTAACGTTACACTTGGCCTGCCTACATGGAGGGCATTTCCCACAGGAATAAAATCCTGTAAGGAAATTAAAAATTCTATTTTCAAACAGAACAGGAGGGTCAATCACCCCTGGAGCCAACTTGTCTCGTAGTGAGGGCGCCTTTTTATACACAAATTGGGGGCGTTCAGGCAATGCTGGACCCAAAACCTTGTCCTGTTTAAGGATCGGCCAGTGTTTTTGTATAATTTTCTCAAACTTCCTGAATTGGACGTTAAATTCAAGAAACATTCTCATACCCGTGCTGGTATTTGAATTGAGATCAATCTAAAGTTCTATCTACCCGTTTTTTACAGAAGGGGTATGATGAAAATACTTTACAAAAAGAAATGGAAAGTGTACGGAAAATAGATAGAAAAAGCTTGGTTGCCAATATTCCCAAGCCTAATTCAAATACCAGCACGGGTATGAGAATGTTTCTTGAATTTAACGTCCAATTCAGGAAGTTTGAGAAAATTATACAAAAACACTGGCCGATCCTTAAACAGGACAAGGTTTTGGGTCCAGCATTGCCTGAACGCCCCCAATTTGTGTATAAAAAGGCGCCCTCACTACGAGACAAGTTGGCTCCAGGGGTGATTGACCCTCCTGTTCTGTTTGAAAATAGAATTTTTAATTTCCTTACAGGATTTTATTCCTGTGGGAAATGCCCTCCATGTAGGCAGGCCAAGTGTAACGTTAAGAAGAGAAAAGAATTCACCGCATCTGCCACCAATAAGAAATACCAAATTAAGCAATTAATAACATGCAACACAGAAGGTGTGGTATATATGTTGGAGTGTGGATGCGGGTTGCAATATGTGGGAAGAACTTCCAGGCCCCTCCATGTGAGGATAGGGGAACACGTGACGAATATCAAAAAAGGCCTCATTACACATAATGTCTCCAAGCATTTCCGATTGTTTCACAATCGGAGCCCCGCAAAATTAAAATTTTGGGGGATTGAGAAAGTTACCAAGCATTGGAGAGGAGGAAATTTTATAAGACAGCTTAGTAAACGGGAATCATTCTGGGTGTATGAGACAAAGGTGGGGGTCCCTTCGGGGCTTAATGTTGAGTTTGACCTCAACTGCTTCATCTCTGATCGATAAGCGGATTGGATGGTTCCATGTTATTTAGCATTATTTTATTATGTATTGTTTTAATACGGTTGCAGGGTTTTGGGTGCTGATGGATGTGATGTCGGTATCTATTACTGTGTAGGGGGTTATCTGACGATTAGAGTCCGTTAATATCTGGAATATTTACTCTGGTCGTGAGAATCATACTGTATGCAGTTGTTTATAATTATCTAGTTGGTTGTAAAAATAATTTCTATATGGGTAGTGATGCCCTAATTTGATTGGGTCCATTGGATTGGACCAACCTTCCCATATAGTTCACCAATTAAAGATGCATAAATTTTGTTATTTTTATTTTAGATATCAAAATGGATATTAAATTTAGCCACACCTCTTGTGTTATTATATTAAGGTCCCGAGTGTAATTATCAATTAATATTATGGATAGTAATACGGTATTATATAATATATATTGCTGTTATATTAATATTTTCGGTTTTATGGCGTTGGGGTTGTTATGACAGCCAATTGGTTCATGCTGTGCGTACACGGATTGGTGTACGCACACCATGCGATCACTTATGATGACATTGCGGTAGAAATAGTGTGGGCCATCAGTTATGTGACACTGCTAAATTGAATAGCTTGCCAATAAGAACACATCTTGGGGAGTTGGTAGCTCGGTTTCCTTGTAGCCGTAGGTTGCACTGAATGCTTATGTGGGGCCTTGATGCTATTTGGCCGCAACGGTGCTCAGTGCAGTTCCGGCATTAAGGCGTCAGCGTCGCTATGGCGACGAGTCTGGCACAGAGACACACTGATTGGCCGACGCATGTCACGTGATTGCGTATGGCTGGCGTGCGTCACGTGATCACGTATGACGCCGTCATGTTAAATGCAGCGCCGACCAATAGAGAAGGACGCGCTCCAAGGGGTGTGTCCGATTTGCGCCTCAGGATGGCCCGGGGGGAGGGTGTTTGCGGTCATGTTTTTACATGATCGCAACCGTGGATGACTGCGGGTCACCTTCGAACACGTATGTGGGGTACATTAGACTTATCGGAGTGTAAGTTCTTTCAGGATGAGGTACAGATTGTTGAAATATATTTCACTCTCAGGGATTTTTGATCTATTGATTAAACATCAAAAAAATAAATAGGGGGTGTGGTATTAGCTCTTGAAGGAGGCCGTATGTCATGCTGACCACTGATAGGTTATGGTGAGTCATGTGATGGTGATTCTCCTCATTGTGATCATGTGACCACTGGGGGTGTGGCTTATAACAGATGGAAGGAAAGGGTATTTAAAGGATTGTCCATACAGGGTCCCCATAATACGCTGAGGAAGTTCCACCCTGAGGAACGATACGCGTGCGGAGGGGACCATTATGTGACATTCCATCCAGCAATACCCAGAAGCTTGCAACCGAAAAACGCTGTGTCTATAAAACAGGAGGCTCATGTTCCTAGCACTGGGCTCAGTGCTTTTTATGTAAGTGAGATTTTTTAAAATAAATGTGATCGTTTTTAAATGAAACAGAGAGCACTATGGTTGTCTTTATGTCTTACATGAATACTGCTGAGAATTAATGTTTGGAGGAGCATCGCCATTTGTTAATGATCATCTGAAGACAGGATTCATCTATAATTATACCCCTCCAAGGGGAATGTTTATCTTGGTCTTCTGTTAGCTCAGAGACCCAATCTTTGAGGTGAGCGGCCTGTGAAGTTGGTGACGGGAACACATGTATTGAAGCACTATTGATATATTGTTTTCAAGCACTCTGATCACTTTTGAGGATTTTCTACATCTAGCAACTTTTTTCCTTTCATTTGTTATTGTTCATACTGAATTTTGGGACAATTTTTTTCTTGATTTTTTTTTGGACTTGTTTAGAAATTACTAAGTTATTTAGCGCTGCACTATTTTATTTGTACATGTTATTTGCAAGGAGTGTGATATATTGACCTTGAGTGCACAGCGGCTTTAGGGAACCTCTTCTGGGGTTCCATATTTTCACAGTTTTTTTCTTTTGCGCTGACTAAACCCACCATTTTTTCATTACACAAACAAAACCTTTGGTTTTCTATTCAAGGACAGAGATGACCGATCTTGCAATTTGCTGACCCATATGCCGCGTACACACAATCATTTTTCCCGTCGGGAAAAATGAAATTTTTTTTTTCGCCGAGAAAAACGATCGTCTGTGGGCTTTATGGCGTTTTTCTCGTTGAGAAAAATGGCAGGAAAAACGACGAGAAAAATTAGAACATGTTCTAAATTTTCTCATCGTTTTTTCCATCATTTTTTTCCGCGGCAGTTTTCCCATAGGGAGACACTGCCGCGGAGCCCACAGACGGTCGTTTTTCTCGACAAAGAAAAAAATGACGGGAAAAACGGTCGTGTGTGGGGGAAAATGCCGTTCCCTCGTTTTTCATTTTTTTTCATGTCGTGATTCACGGCGGTGTTTTCACCGCCGTGAATCACGATCGTGTGTACGCGGCATAAGTCTAATTTGAAGTATAGTCATATCATAAAGCGGAAGTAAACCCATCGATTTAACAGTTTCAAAAAGCAGTTACATTCCCAGGATCCCGGGAATGCCAACTGTCACATTGGTTGTGCTCTCAACCAAACTATCAAATTATCCAATGGCTGGTGTCATAACTGATCACATGTGCAGCATCATGGCAGTTGAAGATTAAACAGAGGCCAGGATGGCAGCTTCCTTGCCTGAAAATGATAGGAGGATTTACTTCCACTTTAAGCCATAGTTGGCTTTTGTAAGGGTTAAAATGTTTTTACAGAAATCTTTGCTGAGAGGAATATAACCACTTGACCCCCCCCCCCCAATTCATGACCAGGCCATTTTTTGCCCACAAATAGAGTTCTCTTTTGGTGGTATTTGATCACCACTGCGCTTTTTATTTTTGCGCTATAAACATAAAAAGACCGACAATTTTGAAAATAAAAACAATATTTCTTACTTTCTGCTATAAAACATATCCATTAACAATTTTTTTTTAAAGAATCTAATTTTACAGAAATTCAGGCCAATATGTATTTTTGCTACATATTTTTGGTAAAAAGTTTTTAAATAACCGTATATTGATTGCTTTGCGCAAAAGTTATTGCGGCTACAAGCTAAGGGATATATACTGGAATTTTGTTTTATAGTGACTAGTGACGGTGATCAGCGACGTATAGCGGGACAAGATAATGCAGTGGACATTCTGACGCTTTTAAAATTTTGGGAACCAGTGCCAAAAATATGTCACTGTACTAATGACACTGTCCTCGGTAGAGTCAATCCCTCTCCTTGATCTCCTAGGCTGTGCGTCCTATGATTGTAATGGAGGCCCTACACCGCTGGATGGAGTACAGCAGGTTTGCGGTGGAGCAGTGCAGGGGCGGATCCAGGGGGGGGGCAACAGGGCAATTGCCCCCCCCCCCGAGACCATCTGTCACACTCACTTGCTTGCTCTGTTTTTTTTTTTTTGCGCCTGATCTCCCGGATATGGGGACACGGTACCGGCTGGTCGTAGACCCCCTGGACCCCAAACATGGCACACATGTAGCCCCATGTTTCTTCTACAAGTGTGCAAAGTTTGGTGTCTGGGGGACCTACGGACGGGGAGAACCGATTTTTCAAAGCCGGGCACTCCTTCCATAGACTCCCATGTAAAACATCAGTCTAGTCATGGGCACAGTGAAGCATGGGCACAGTGAGGCATGCAGACGGACACCCTAGGCTTATACTCGAGTCAATAAGTTTTCCCATTTTTTGGGGGTAAAATTAGGTGCCTCTGCTTATATTCAGGTCGGCTTATACTCGAGTATATACAGTACTTGTTCTGCGGCTGCCGCTGCCTCTGAGTCGCTCTCTCAGTTTCTCACATCAGCCGATCAGTGGCGCAGAGAGAGAGACTCGTCTAATGTAGTTACGCGGCATACTGACACGATACCAGGAGCGGAGGAGGAGGTGGGTGGAGCCTCTTCCCTGCACTCGTTGCTAACGCCTGGGCCGCTTGGCGTCTAGCAATGAGTGACGTCAGTGAGTCACGTCGGGCCACTCTGCGGGCAGGTGCGTTAGCGTGCGGCTCCACAGACGGGTAAGAAAGCGGGCGGCTCCGCTTGCGGTGCGGTTTGTGGGCGGGCGGCGCGGTTCGTGGGCAGACCGTGCTGCTCAGTGTGTTGGCAGCGCAGGTGAGAGTGAGAGAGCAGGCTCAGTGTGGCAGCTGGCCAATCAGCTAGCCAGGAGCGGGGGAGCAGAGAGATGAGATCATCTCTCACCGCCCGTGCCTGCCCTGCATTCCTGCAGTGACTTCAGCCCTCACTGTGCAGGCAGCAGAGAGATTACATTATCTCTCTGCTGCCTGACTCTTGGAGTCTGGGACACAGCAAGAGACAACCAAAACTACACCTTAGCAGGCAAGTTAGTGACAATCCGCAAGGTGTGGCAGGTGACGTGGCAAGTGAAAATCCGCAAATTGTGGCAGGTGATGTGGCAAATGACAATTTGCATCTGGTGGCAGGCAAGTGACAATCAGCAAGGTGTGGCAGGTGACGTGGCAAGTGACAATCCGCAAGGTGCGGCAGGCGACGTGGCAAGTGACAATACGCAAATTGTGTCAGGTGACGTGGCAAATGACAATCTGCATCTGGTGGCAGGCAAGTGACAATCAGTAAGGTGTGGCAGGTGACGTGGCAAGTGACAATCCGCAAGGTGTGGCTAGTGACAATTTCGCAAGGTGTGGCAGGTGATGTGGCAAGTGACAATCCACAAGGTGTGGCAAGTGACAATCCACAAGATGTGGCAGGTGACGTGGCAAGTGACAATCCGCAACGTGTGGCAAGTGACACGCTCAGGGCTCCCACTAATTGCAGGCGACGGTGGCAAGTGACACACTCGGGGCTCCCACTGATTCTGCATTGAACTATTTAATTGTATATTACAATGTAATAATAGAAATAATGTGCTTCAATCATCCTGACACCATAACAACCATGGTGACGGGATGATTGAAGCACCGACACCAGCCATTTCCCCGATAAATTTCCCACAAAAAAACATTTTTTGGCAGTGCCCCTCCCGAGAAAAGACTCTGGATCCGCCCCTGGAGCAGTGGAGCGTGTCCTCAGCGCGAGGCAGCATACCGATGACGTCACCCCCCTCCGTCTGACATCTCCCTGCGCTCCAACCCACGCTCCACTGCTCCACCGCAAACCTGCTGGAGAGGGATTGACTCTACCAAGGACAGCTCCACATCTTGGGACATGACTCTATGCCTGCTTTTAACTACTTAAATGTGAGTGCACTATAAGGAAATCGAATTGTATATTAAACTTGTTGTAAAATCTGCACCCAGAGAGGCGCCTCTTCTCTCCCCTTTTGTCTTTTCAGCGCTGGGAACATGGTCTCTGTTCCACCTTGATGGCAGCCCTGAGTGTGGTTTATTCCCATTCCATTTGATCCCATTTTACCATTTTATTGTTTTATTCCCCCTCCTTCCCCTCCCCCCCCTCCTCCAATTTTAACTCCTTATGAACTATCATTGAAAGACTCAAGTCCTTGTGGACACCTATTAAGGAGACTGTGGACTTAGTACCATACTGTGCATAGGTGGTTTATTTATGCATCCAGCACATATAATACATCTATAGGATAACCTTGTATTAGATATTTGCGCCTTTTACTTGTATATAATGACACTGGCTGGGAAGGGGTTAAACATATAGGGCGATCCATGGGTTAAATGTGTGCCTAGCGAGTGTTTTTGTGTACTTTGTGTGGTGCTTTTACTAAGAGATGTGATGTATTTTATTCCCTTTGCAGGGAAAGAAAATCTATGACTTTCCTGCTGTCAGGACGAAGCTCTGCCTTGTTTACATAGGCAGAGCTTCATCCAGCCTCTCTTCCCGCCGATCAGCGGCTGCCAGCGGATATCCATTGGCTGGCACCCACTGAACGGGTTATGTCATGACTAATCACAGCAGAAGCGATAAGCCCACTACCCGGAAGTGCAGAATCTCGTATATATACGTGATTCGGCAGAGAGCGGCAGCCCTGTAGCAGTGAATCTGCTATAGGATGGTTGTAAAGTGGATAGAGATCATTGCAGGCTTCTCCGTCTGAAAATGCTGGTTGTCTCTCACATATCAGAAAGTATTAAAGTCAGAGAATCAGACATATCTGCCAGGTGACCGATATTTTGTCAGAATGTCCACAATTGTTTTTCTCTAAGCACAGATTCCCACACGTCACTCTCTCTCTGATCTAAGCACAGCTCTAAAGAGTCTGTCTGGACCAAAACAATATTGGGGAAAAACTTAGTATTTTTGTTTCGGACAGTTTCTTTGTTTATAGGGTGTTTTACTCAGGACAGCTGGCATGGAAAATCATATATTATTAATATATACAGTATTTACACCCATCAGCCTTAACATTATAGCAAAGGTGATGAAGTTGTGTTGAAAGCAGAAAAAAAAAATGGGCAAACGTTAGGACCGGAGCGACTTTGACAAGGGCCTATGTAATAGCTCAATGACTGGGTCAGAGTATTTCCAAAACTGCAGCTCTTATGGGTTGTTCCCAGTTTTCAGTGGCAGGGCCTACCAAAAGTGGACCAATGAATGAAAACTGGCAAACCAGCGTCAGGGTCATGGGCTGCCAAGGCTCATTGATGCACGTATATAGGAGGGGCTTATTTCCCAAAACTGGGAACTCCAGATTCTTCGCTCACTAATGCTCAACAGTGCAGGTGGATAATGCGGTCATGAGGGGGCACCTCTAACATAAAGACGTGCACAGCTCATAGCACAATTACTCTTCATGTCTCATTCACTTCACAGCAACGAACACAGACCTCCTTACGTGGTGCAGCACTTTTGGAGGGGATATCGTGGGGCCTGTATCCCGCTCTCCAGCCTGGCATTGATGCCAACTCACTCCCACTCCCAGTAACATGCTATGTGAACTAAGCCAACTCTTGAGGATCTTCTTCACACTTCTTTCCCCTCTGTGGAGTACGGCTAGATACATAGGGGCTCCGTGACGCAAGTCTGGATCTGGGTACATAGTCGCACTGTCCACTAGGGAGGGGGGGTCTCAAGCAGACACCCCTCACTTCCAGAACACTCTTCCATGCCAGTCACACTGAACACACATTGGCTGGCAGCATAAGCACCAACACACTACTAGCTACAACGGCTACATTAATCAGATCTTCTTTGGCAGCATTCTCCACTTGTAGATCTTGGTAGCACACATCTCCAGATGCAAGCCCTGTTCTTTTAATACACCTGCCTTACATGGACCCCATTGATTAGAACTTCAGACCAGGACCTTTGCATACTTAAGAACAATTACTGGAGTTTTAGGGTTAACAGATCACAGTCTTTCACAGTTCATCGCTGACACAGTACCAGTTCATTCTAATGAAATCAGCTAATTTAGATCGCCCCATGTCTTACCACTAAGCAAAAGAGAGTACTGGTCTAAGGCCCATGTTCTGGTTCTGGCTTGACTACCCCAAAAGGGACTCTCCGAAAATATGTGGTTTGGCTGTTTCAAGATGCACAATAAGGAGGCACTTGAAGAAAGATGGGCTGCATGGTCGAGTCGCCAGAAAAATGCCATTACTACGCAAATGCCACAAAGAATCCCGCTTACAATACGCCAAACAGCATAAAACCTTCTGGCACAAAGTCATTTGGAGTGATAAGACCAAAATTTAGCTTTTTGGCCACAACCATAAACGCTACATTTGGAGAGGAGTCAACAAGGCCTATGATGAAAGGTATGAAAGTGGATCGCTGATGTTTTGGGGATGTGTGAGCTACAAAGGCACAAGAAATTTGGTCAAAATTGTTGGCAAGATGAATGCAGTATTTTATCAAAAAATACTGGAGGAACATTTGCATTCATCAGCCAGGAAGCTGCGCATGGGACTCAAAGATCCAAGGAGAGTTTTCAAATTTTTTGTTTTCAGCCTCTCCCCCGTTTTTCATATTAGTTTTTTCTTTTTCCCCTCTCCTTCACCTAGCCCTTTTTACTTCCTACACTTTTAATTCATCTCTTTATTCATCCCTTCACCTTTCTTGCACTCACCTTTCCTACACTTCTCATTTTTTACATTTAACTTTTATACATTACTATACCTCACACCATTCACATTTATTCATTTTTCAGGCTCATATGGGAACACTTTTTCCACCCCCATGCAGGGTATCAACATACATTACCTGCCTGGGACGTGCCTTTGTGTGGCTGTTGCTACCTTTCCAGACCTCTACAGTGCCTCAAGAGGGAGCCCAGAGTCGCATTGGCGATTTCAGTTGGCACGCCAAGCTCGCACGATGTGCAGATGTAAGTTCTCTGTAACTATTGAACCCCCCTTTCTTTCTCCCCCCTAAAATGTCTTTATTTTTCTTCCTGACCATCTTCAATGCCCAGCCCAAACTATCTGGTATTATTTAGATTTATATATTTCTTCTTTTTTAGATTTTAATGCCATGGTTTATGCTCCTGATGAGCGACTACAGGGTCGCGAAACGCGTAGAGCCACTATTCACTACCAACATTTCTTACCATGGACCCCTTCTTATTTTTTGACCGCAATTATGTTTTTAATTGTTTGTTACTAGCATCATGCGATTTCTGTACTCATTATGTAAATGTACATCAAATTATGTGGTTTCATGTATTTGTTTTGTAAACGTCTAAACATTCATGGTTGACTGCTGTGTGCTTCATTTAAAGTCCCACTTCTCCCCCTCCCCCCTTCCCTCCTTTATAGTCAATATTGATTAGAGATGGAGGCAGTGACCCCTTTGATTGCTGCCTCATTTAAAGTCCCAAAAACTCTTTCTTTTATATGATCCAAGGAGAGTGTTCGGTCACATGACTAAAAATAACGACCATTGCAGTGCATTTTGTACATTGCCGCATAGAGAATTGAGTCTAAGGGTAGCTACAGACATGAGATGACATTGTTTCAACTGATTCTGGGCTCCAGCAATAAGTAACAGACTGCTCCAACTAATTGTGGAGAAAGTAGTGATCATTTGCTGGATAATTCTAGCTAATCGGTACTGTTCCCCACCACCCTACCTTCCCACAGTAAATCCGTGCTGGATGTGCTCTCACTCACACAGCCATAAATATTCGCACTGTGAAGCATTACCAAGTAAAAATCATTGCCTGCAATTCTAATCAGAAAATACGACTGCCCCCTCAGTACATATAAAATTATATCACATTTACACTAATATGTAAAAAAAAAAAATATATATATTTCCTATATCCGAGGGTTTGGCTTGTGGTATTTTAAGAAACAGACATAATTTTTTTAAATGCAGTGCTGTTTCTCCTTATAGTAAAGAAAAAATGATAGAAAATCAGACTGGCATATAGCCACAGGGACATGGGGTTCTGAACACCATCATTTCTGCAAGTCCACTGTAAGTCACTGTAAATATTTCTGATATGATGGGGATAAAACATTAAAAAAGTAATTGTCTGGTGCTTCCAAACATTAATCCAGACCTACAGTCCACACTACAGTTTCTGTGAACATATATATATTTCATATATATTTACATTAAAGCGGAGCTCCGCCGGAAAAAAAAAATATTAAAAGCCAGCAGCTACAGCTACAGCAGCTGCTGGCTTTTAATATTTGGACACTTACCTGTCCTGGGAGCGATCGCTCGTCGCTCTGCTGCTCCCTCCGCCATCCTCGCTGAGGGAACCAGGAAGTGAAGCCCTGCGGCTTCATGCCCGGTTCCCTACGGCGCATGCGCGAGTCGCGCTGCGCCGTTCTGATTCGTCCTCCTGTGTTCTGGGAGCCGAGTGTCTCCCAGAACACTACGGGAAGTCTGGGGGAAGTGACGTCACTCCCGCAGATTCCCGGAGAGAGGACTCCCGGATGTGGGTGAAAATACCTGTCTTAGACAGGTATCTTCACCCCCTCCCCCCTGAAAGGTGTCAATTGTGACACCGGAGGGGGAGAGGGTTCCAAATAGCAAAAGTTGCTATTTAGGGTGGAGCTCCACTTTAAGCCATTCTACTTGGAATGTTTTGATTTCTTGACAGATTACCATCCTAAACTTAATCTTATTAGATGTGACATTCATTTATCCTTTTTTCTATATTAAACTACTGGGGTCATAAGGAAACACACCACATTCATCAGTTCCTGTCCCTGACAGAAGCCTTCAGTCATGACCCCATACCACTTATACATACAGTAGGGGTACATCGGAGGAAAGAAGACAGAGGATTGTTATGGACAACCTTCAGACAACTCACACAAGCATTGAGAAAACCTACAAATTCAATGCAGAGATTTGGGTCCAAACCAGTGTCGGCCCAAGACATTGTGCTGCCTGGTACCAAAAATGAAATGCTGCCCCCCCCCCAAAAAAAAATCACGCCCACCAAAATGCCCCCACATCCATTATTTTATATTATGATAACTAAAGTGGACCTGTCATGGCTCTATACATGTATATAAGAGTGTAAAGAGGACCTGTTATGGCTCTATACATGTATATAAGAGTATAAAGTGGACCTGTCATGGCTCTATACATGTATATAAGAGTATAAAGAGGACCTGTTATGGCTCTATACATGTATAGGAGTGTAAAGAGGACCAGTCATGGCATTATACGTGTATATAGAAGTATAATAAGGACCTTACATGGCTCTATACATGTATGTAGGAGTATAAAGAGGACCTGTCATGGCTCTATACATGTATGTAGGAGTATAAAGAGGACCTGTCATGGCTCTATACATGTATGTAGGCGTATAAAGAGGACCTGTCATGGCTCTATACATGTATGTAGGAGTATAAAGAGGACCTGTCATGGCTCTATACATGTATGTAGGAGTATAAAGAGGACCAGTCATGGCATTATACGTGTATATAGAAGTATAATAAGGACCTTACATGGCTCTATACAGGTTGTGACAGCAGGAAGGTAAAGTCACCTGGTTGCATCCAGGGGGGTAGATATATTTCTCCCAGATTCAGGCTTTATGCCGACTTATACAACTAGGTGGAGAGTTGTATAAGGCTAGTGGGCTCATGGATGACTCATACCTCTAGGGAGAGTGTGGGGCGTCGTGCAGAAAGAGATGAGGAGACCAGCTGAACCTTGTCAGCTCATTTAGGCCTCTATAAGAACTCCCAGCTTCATTAGATGTTAGCTCATGCCTGGAACCAGACCTGTGTGGACTGTCTAGGGAGAGTGAACCCCTGTGCGGTGAGGCAAAGCCTGTGTGGCTATTTGTTTGGACTTTTACTAAACCAGGGACTTAGGGACTAGGACAGCACCAGGCTGATCCCAGTTGTTAGTTTAGGAAACCTGCATGTTTAGTCAGAGGTCAAACTGACCAGGATTTATTTTGTTTGTTTCTTTTTGGCTTTGCTGTGTTTTTGTCACTGTACATAGAGAAATAAACCGCACCTTTTGATTTTTGAAAACCACAACCTCCGTCTGCTGGCCCTGTTTTTGTGTGGGGAGCCCAACCAGGGGGTCACACACACCCGCTACCGAGTTAACCCCCTCACAGTTGGTGGAGAACCAGTGGCAGTTTTTTTTAAGCCAGCATGGAGGAGATACTGAAACAGCTGGCTCTAGCAAATGCCAATCAACAGCAGACAAATGCAGGTTTGCAAAGGAGCCTTGCAGCCCAGCAGCAAGCTCATCAACAAGCCCAGCAGCAATCTGAGGCCCGCTTCATAGACCTGTTACAGAAGCAAGAGCAGAGACTACAACAAATGGAAGCAGTAATGCAGCAACGTCCGCAGACCAGTGAGGAAAGCCGTCCCACTAATACCGCGTCCTTTGGGGTGAGTCGTTTATTGACAAAAATGACTGGAGAGGATGATCCAGAGGTATTTTTGACCACATTTGAAAGGACTGCTGAAAGAGAAAAGTGGCCTGAGGAGCAGTGGGCTGGACTGGTGGCTCCTCTGTTAACTGGTGAATCGCAGAAGGCTTACTATGACCTAGAGCCTGACCAAGCAAAAGACTATGTGATGCTAAAAGCTGAAATATTGGCAAGGCTGGGTGTCACCCTGGCGGTCCGGGCTCAGCGTGTGCATAACTGGACTTTCCAGCTTGGAAAACCCCCCAGGTCTCAAATGTATGATCTCATTCACCTGAGCAGGAAGTGGCTACAGCCAGAGACTTTGTCCGCACCGGAGATTGTGGAACGTGTTGTGATGGATCGTTTCTTGAGAGCTCTTCCTACCGCCATTCAAAAGTGGGTAAGCCATGGAGACCCAGAAACGGCCGGTAAACTTGTGGATCGTGTAGAGAGATACTTGGCTACAGAGAACCTGACGGCCTCTTCCAGAGACTCTCGGACTTTCCACCCTAAGACCAGACCATCCCCAGGGGCGGATAAGAGGATTCCAAGGGGTGAGGGTGGAGAGAGTGAGAGGGTGGGAGATCTACCCCAAGTTTGGCGAGAACAGCCTGGGAAATCAGCGGCTCAAGAGGCCGCAAGAAGGATCGTTTGCTACCGCTGCCGGCAAGCGGGACATATTGCAGCAAATTGCCCGGTTGTGGAGGAACCCATGCAATGTGACTTTCTGATGGACAGACGTCAGTCGCTGTGTGCGACAGTCGCATGCACTGCCATTCGGGGAACTGAGAAACATTTATGCAAAATGTGTATTAATGGTAGAAATGTTGTGGTATTACTGGATTCAGGTAGCCTTGTGACCCTGATAAAGGCTGAATTAGTTAAAACAGAGGTCTCTGGGAATAGCAAGGTAGCTGTTATTTGTGTGCATGGGGACACCCGAGAGTATCCAGTGACTACAGTGTGTTTCGAGACCCCCAAAGGTACCCTCTCTCATCCAGTGGGGTTAGTATCTCAATTACCGCATGATGCCATTGTGGGAAGGGATTTTCCGAAGTTCTGGGAACTGTGGGATGATCCTGAGCCCCCCACTGGTGCCCCTATGTACCAGGAATGTGATAGCCAGAACTCCTCTGAGAGTGGTGAGGACTCTCCAGAATTTCCCTTGTCAGTATTGGCAGGGGAGACTCAAGAAACTGGAGAGGAGCCCACCTCCTCAGACGAAAACCTACCGTCTGTGGAGTTTTCTGATCTGGAGGTTCACAGGGAAAATTTTGCCACAGAACAGTTAAAAGACCCCGCCCTAATAAAGGCACGGGAAAACGTAGTGGAAATAGATGGCGAGTTAGTGAACCCAGATAATACCTGCACTTACCCATACTTCAGCGTAGAGAAGGACCTACTGTATCGGGTGGCAAAAAGGGCAGAAGAAACCGTTGAGCAGCTGGTGGTGCCCAAACCTTACAGGAAGTTGGTGTTGGAGTTGGCCCATGGGCACATTCTTGGAGGTCATCTGGGGACAGAGAAAACCCGAGAGAGGGTATTACAGAGATTCTATTGGCCTGGGGTGATGAAGGACATAGAAAATTATTGTTCCTCCTGCCCTGTGTGTCAGAGGTCGGCCCCGATGCCACATTTCCGTAGCCCGCTGGTCCCTCTACCCATCATTGAGGTCCCGTTTGAGAGAATCGCAATGGATTTGGTAGGTCCTATAATCAAGTCCGCTAGGGGGCACCAGTACATATTGGTTATAATGGACTATGCCACCCGTTATCCAGAAGCGATCCCTCTCAGAAATACCTCGGCCAAAACCATAGCCAAAGAGCTATCTCTTGTTTTTAGCCGGGTGGGTATTTGTAAAGAACTGCTTACGGACCAAGGTACACCCTTTATGTCCCGGGTTATGAAAGAGCTGTGTAAATTGTTCAAAGTGACGCAATTGCGTACATCTGTGTATCACCCCCAAACCGATGGGCTGGTTGAAAGATTCAACAAAACCCTAAAACAAATGTTGAAGAAAGTGGTGGATAGAGATGGAAAGGATTGGGACTGTCTACTTCCTTATTTGATGTTTGCTATTAGGGAGGTGCCCCAATCCTCTACGGGATTCTCCCCCTTTGAGTTACTGTATGGGAGACACCCAAGAGGGCTGTTGGATATTGCCAAGGAAACTTGGGAAAGTGAGAGTTCTCCCCACAGGAGTGTGATTGAGCATGTCGCCCTGATGCAAGATCGAATTGCACAGGTAATGCCCATCGTGAAGGAACATTTGGCCCAAGCGCAGTTGGCACAGCAGAGAGTGTACAACCGTGGAGCAAAGACCCGTACCTTTTCCCCGGGGGATAGGATATTGGTACTTGTCCCTACGGTTGAAAGTAAATTCCTTGCCAAATGGCAAGGCCCCTACGAGATAATGGAAAAAGTGAGCGAAGTGAATTACAAGGTCAGACAACCAGGAAGGCGAAAGCCCGAACAGATATATCACGTTAATCTGTTGAAAGCCTGGAGGGATAGAGAGTCCCTAGTCGCAGAAACTTGGTCACCAGCTCAAACTGGTTGCGTGATTCCGGAGGTTGGAATAGCAGCCACCTTGTCACAACCCCAACAACAGGAGGTTAAGGAGTTTGTGCTTCGCAACAAGGAGGTGTTCTCTGAGCTGCCGGGACAAACATCTGGGGTAGAGCATGATATTATTACCCCGCCCGGTGAAAGGGTGAAGTTAAAACCCTATCGGATCCCAGAGGCCCGACGGGAGGCAATACGGGAGGAAGTACAGAAAATGCTGAACTTAGGGGTGATAGAGGAGTCCCAAAGTGATTGGTCTAGTCCCATTGTGTTGGTGCCTAAACCGGATGGGAGCTGGCGATTTTGTAACGATTTTCGTCAGTTGAACAAAGTTACAAAATTTGACACCTACCCCATGCCACGTATAGATGAGTTGATCGACCGGCTGGGAACAGCCCGATACATGACGACTCTTGACCTCACAAAAGGGTATTGGCAAATTCCCCTGGCCAAGTCGGCCAAAGAGAAAACCGCATTTGTAACCCCAGACGGGGCGTTCCAATATAAGAGAATGCCGTTCGGGTTACAGAATGCGCCGGCCACATTCCAGCGGAAAATGGACCAGATGCTGAGGCCCCATCGGAAGTATGCTGCGGCTTACCTGGATGACGTAATTGTCCATAGCACAGATTGGGCCTCACATCTGCCAAAAGTGCAAGCAGTCCTGGACTCTGTTCGGGAAGCGGGGTTTACGGCTAACCCCAAGAAGTGTACCATTGGGCAGGAGGAGGCCAAATATCTTGGGTACACCATTGGCAGGGGAGTAATAAAACCCCAACTCAACAAAGTCGAGGCCATCCAGAGTTGGCCACGTCCCAACAGCAAGAAGCAGGTACGAGCCTTTCTGGGAATCGCGGGTTATTATCGGCGCTTCATTCCCCACTTTGCTTCTAAGGCTGTGCCCCTAACCAACCTGACGAAAGGGAAAGGGTCGGTCATGATTAAATGGACCCCCGAGGCTGAGGCAGCATTCCAATTCTTGAAACAAGCCTTATGTAGCCAGCCAGTGTTGTACTCACCCGACTTCTCTAAAGACTTTGTCGTACAAAGTGATGCGTCAGATGTGGGGTTAGGAGCAGTATTGTCCCAGGTCTGGAACGGGGAAGAGCACCCAGTCATTTACCTCAGCAGGAAGTTGAAGTCCCATGAGGTAAATTACGCCACGGTTGAAAAGGAGTGTTTAGCGGTGAAGTGGGCTCTAGATTCCCTTCGGTACTATCTGCTAGGTAGGCACTTTGACATGGTTACGGATCACGCTCCGTTAAAGTGGATGGCTCAAAACAAGGAGACAAATAGAAGAGTGAATAGGTGGTTCCTGGCCCTACAGGAATTCAACTTCACAGTAAAGCATCGCCCTGGCGTTCAAATGGGGAATGTGGATGCTTTGTCTCGAGTACATGAATGCCTGATTGCTGGTGTTCCAACCCCAAGGTTAAAACAAGAGGGGGGGGTATGTGACAGCAGGAAGGTAAAGTCACCTGGTTGCATCCAGGGGGGTAGATATATTTCTCCCAGATTCAGGCTTTATGCCGACTTATACAACTAGGTGGAGAGTTGTATAAGGCTAGTGGGCTCATGGATGACTCATACCTCTAGGGAGAGTGTGGGGCGTCGTGCAGACAGAGATGAGGAGACCAGCTGAACCTTGTCAGCTCATTTAGGCCTCTATAAGAACTCCCAGCTTCATTAGATGTTAGCTCATGCCTGGAACCAGACCTGTGTGGACTGTCTAGGGAGAGTGAACCCCTGTGCGGTGAGGCAAAGCCTGTGTGGCTATTTGTTTGGACTTTTACTAAACCAGGGACTTAGGGACTAGGACAGCACCAGGCTGATCCCAGTTGTTAGTTTAGGAAACCTGCATGTTTAGTCAGAGGTCAAACTGACCAGGATTTATTTTGTTTGTTTCTTTTTGGCTTTGCTGTGTTTTTGTCACTGTACATAGAGAAATAAACCGCACCTTTTGATTTTGAAAACCACAACCTCCGTCTGCTGGCCCTGTTTTTGTGTGGGGAGTCCAACCAGGGGGTCACACACACCCGCTACCGAGTTAACCCCCTCACAAGGTATATAGAAGTATAAAGTGGACCTGTCATGGCTCTATACATGTATATTGGAGTATAAAAGGACCTGTGCTTGGTCGGCAGCCGCGATGCCACCCACGATCGCTCCACAGAGAGCCAGAACGGGGATCTGTCAATGTAAACAGACAGATCCCCATTCTGACAGGGGAGGAGAGACAGATCTGCTGTTCCTAGTGATTAGGAACAGAGATCTCTCTCCTCCTCCAGTCAGTCCCATCCCCCCCAGTTAGAAACACCTCCCCATTTAACCCCTTTCCAGACAGTGACATTTACACAGTAATCAGTGCAGTTTTATAGCACAGATCGCTGTATAGATGTCAATGATCCCAAATATGTGTCAAAAGTGTCCGAACCTGTCCACCGCAATGTCGTAGATCACTGCCATTACTAGTAAAAAAGTTAATAATAAAAATGCTTGAAGTGCAGCGGGGAGTGGAGCGGGCAATTTGCCTCACAGTGCAGGGGGCAGTGCCGGGACAAAGTCAACCAGCACCCAGGGCGAACATGCCAAGCTGCGCCCCCCCATGACCAATTATCTTACACACACACACACACACACACAAATACATATATATATATAGTGCAGAGGTCAGAATTGGATAGATTACAAAGTACAAGGATCAGGAGCAGTGTGTACAGTGTTCAGAGGTAGAGTATGTACAGTAATATACAATGTGCAGAAGTCAAGAGCAGTAAACTGCAGAGCACAGAGACCAGGAGTATATACACCCTAGTGTATAACAGTACCCCTATAAATTATATCAAATTTAGTGTATGTGTCATTATCAAATCTGACCAAGTGAAATATATAGCACATGAATATGGAACCAAAATACCGGTGCTGCAAACAAAATTATGAAGGGGCGAATCCCAAAACATATAATGTGAACAACTCATAAATATTCAATTACATATCACATGTGGGACCAAAATCCCTGTGCTGCAAAAACATTTTGTGAGGGAACTGTAAATAAAAAATGTAAAATACTATAACATATAACATGAATAACTCCCAAATATTCAAATAACTCTAGTCAAATTCTTATGGTTCATTTGTACACAATTTGGTTTTGGAGTTACAACCAAACTCCCAGTGCTGCAAATCAAACACACAGTGCAAAGTAATATTAAAGTGCACTATAAAAAAACAGTCCACTAGAGCAGTGGTCTCCAAACTGCGGCCCTGGGGCCAGATGTGGCCCTTTGCTTGCCTTTATCTGGCCCTTGAGGCATTATTCCTGCCAATGACACCAATGATGGGGCATAATTCCTTCTACTGACAAAAAAAGGGGCACTATTCCTCCCAACGACACCAGATCGCACATTGTTAACTCCCACTGGGCACAGTTCGGCCCCCCTGAAGTCTGAAAGACAGTAAACTGGCCCTTTAGAGAGTTTGGAGACCCCTGCACTAGAGAGCAAGTGCTCTTGTGCACATTGCTGGATCGAGATGGGGCTCAAGCAAGTGGCTGACAGATTCCTCCATCCACACAAGTTGGATGGATGTGGGAATTGTATTCTGACAGCAGGGACTCTCCCCTATCAAAATACACTGATCAGCACTGCTTCCGTTTGGCTGCAAACAGCTAATCGAACAAGGATTTCCAGCAGAAGTGGATATAACAAATCGGTTTCTGTCTAACAGAGAGGGTTACACATCGATCAAAAATTCAGCCCCTGCTGAACCCAATGAATTCTTTGCTGTGTATTCAGTTTTACCTTGTACTTTGCTTCAGCGGGCTCTCTGCAGTTCTGTTACTGGTCCCCTGCAGCTCCTGTGTCAGTTAGGAGTGACAGTGGTCACACTCCAGCCTCCACTTTGGACCATACAGGGTTAATCTTCCTCTATATGTGATAGGGAGGAGGAGGAGAGCACTGGAGCTGGCTGAAGCATAGAATCAAGTACAAAAAGACTATACAGTGCCCCCCTTCTCCCCCCTCCCCCACACTGCAAGAGTGGACTTTCTTGAAGTTGGGCTGGGATAAGAAATCACCTCCTTTGCTGTGTAATGTTATATTCTTGAACAGGTTAGGGATTAGTGTGACATTTCAGGTGCTACATACTGTAGATGTAATCCACATACACATTATATCTTATTAAAAAATCATTCTTTTTAGAAGATATAATGTGTATGTGGATTACATATAATGTAGCACCTGAAATGTCACACTAATTCCTAACCTGTTTAAGAATTTTACTTTCACTTTCAATAAACCTGCAGTGAAAAGTTCAGGGCACGTTTATAATCACAGTATATGGAATGCAGAGCAGTCGGGACTCACAGTAGAAGAGGATCCAGCCTGTCATCCGTGATTTACACACCTTCACTCTGCTCTGGAGGAGGAGCGCTGTGCTGTGTGCTGGGCGGGAACCAAAGATCGATGCTGCAGTGTGAGGTTCTCTTTCTGCTCCGCCCACATGCACTTTCGCTGGGACTGTACCAGCTCCGATCCGGGGGGGGGGGAGACTCATAGGAACTCAAGAAGGGAGCCTAGAAAGGGGTGCATCTGCTGCCGCAGAGCAGTGAGCAGGAGCGCATAATCCTTAAATTAGGCAGGCAACAGGGGCATACAAGTTTTACAGCTACATTTTGTGGATAGATTTTTCTGCTCACAGCTTTGCCGCCCCCCTAAAAGTGCCGCCTGGTACAATGGTACCATCTGGTCCCATGGTAGGGCCGGCCCTGGTCTAAACCTTGTGTACGTGCTTTGTGCCCCAGGCCTGATATGCAAATTTCAACTCTTTGTAAAGTAAGCATCTAAACCTTCTTCTCCATCTTCTCAGTAACATATAATCAGAAAAGCAAGGGTCAAAGCATCTTTGACATGCAGTCATAGATTGTCAGCCTGGCTTCATCATCTATACGCTGTGTGAGTGGCAAGATAGCAGATTTTAACAGAGGGTCTTGTTGGGAGACTGGAGAAAAAATTGTGCTCATCGATTATCCACCGGTAAATGTTTATAATCTGAATAGATTTTGTTAGGTGGCACTTTGTATAAAAACTGATAAATGGAAATGTTTTAAATGCAGTCACTTGTTTTATTGTTCATCATAATAAAGTTGTTTTAGAAAAACGCCCTATTTTCAGTGTCCTTGTTACTATTACAATCAGTTGTGAACATATCATGAAGCAGTTTTCAGAACTGAACAGCCTTGGTACCATATTTATTTAATAGTTTAATACATAACATACAAGCAATGAAAATGCTGCAAGTTGATTTATATTTGAACATTCCCATAAAGTAGTTACTTTAAAACAAAATGGCATGTTTAATATATAAATACAACATGCAACATTTTATAATCAGAGACTTTCAGCTAACACAAATGTTAAGAAAAAAGACCTGTTTCCGTTGTGAGTCAGCAAATACTTTTTGTGACAGACGGAATTATCTCCTTGGGCTGCGCCTGGTTGATTGCACAGGACAGACCATATGGTGTCTATCCCTCAGTCTTGTGCACTGAGCCAGGCATTTGGGAGTGCAGTGGTAGGAGTTTAAAGAACCAGCTATCTACAGCTTTCTCAATGCTATATAATTTCTTGATTTTCTCTAGACCTCAGATAAGGAGTAATATTAGAAAGCATTATTATCACACTTTATTATTACTAGATTTTTTCTTCAAATTTTAACTACTAACACTATAGCTAGCAAAGTAGTTAAATGGAAATATGATGTAAATAATAAATACAGTAAAACATCAGTTTTATGACCTGAATCATAATGCATAAAAACATAAGATACAAAAGTACTTGTATAATGATCAACAATGTTTAATTTTTTAAATTATGACACACTTATGAGGGTCAAATTCCTGAAACATGGAAAGCTGCCTTCAGGTTCAGCCCAAAACATGTGTCTCTTGTGCCTGTAAAGAACACTGATAACATGACTGACAGAAGGCGGATTACTTGATCTGAAAGGCATTATAGACCTCCTCCTACCTGCACCTTGTGCTTTCAACTGCATAAGACTTACCTTGATCATGTAGTTTCATGCTGTTAATGTTTGGCCTGTATGCACAGCCTATAGTATAGTAAAAACTCATATTCTGGTGTCAGAAGTTTCTGTTTGTGTTCAAACATGAGGCATGTGGCATGGCACTGCACAAGATATTGCATGAAAAATGTCTGTAGTCAAGGAACTGACACTTCCTGTGAAGAAATTACATGACATCCCTGAGTCTTTCAGTCTAGCACTTGTGCAGGTGCAGGAATTAGACACAGCCACAAAAAATTAGAACATTCACTGAGAGATCAGTATGCTGGAAAAGTTGTGTTTTCATCACATCAGCACTCCCTCATTTGTGATGCAACACAGGGACAAGCTAGATAAAAGATTACATGGGCAAAAGGAAAATGATCAGTCATGACATGATAGAGGGCTGGGGCAGTGGTAATAATGGGAGCTTTTACCTACCCTGAAATTGACTGGAACAATGGTGCAGTTAGAAGTCCCAAATAGAACTGATGCTCTGCTGGACTTGGAAATCTCAAATCATGTGGAGCTTATTACTAATGTTCATATAAAGGAACATTTGGGTAACAATGACCATAACATGATTTTGTTTAAAGTTGTTCTAAAGCAGGGGTCTCAAACTGGCGGCCCTCCAGCTGTTGCAGAACTACAAGTCCCATCATGCATTGCAAGGCTGACGGTTTCAAGCATGACTCCCACAGGCAGAGGCATGATGGGACTTGTGGTTTCGCAACAGCTGGAGGGCTGCCAGTTTGAGATCCCTGTTCTAAAGGCTCAATGTTTTTAGCCTTCATGCATTTTATGCAAAAAAACTTTTCCTGCAAATAAATGTGCATTTATATATTTTTTTAAAGGTGATCATTTAAGTGCCTGCATGTGTATATATATATATATATATATATATATATATATATAGCGGCCCCCTCTCTCTCCTCTCAACTGTTCTTGCTCTTGTCTAGGGGTACCTCTGAGGAGAGAGTGCGATGTCACCACGCCAAGTTCCCCTGCAGATGTACAGTGCCTTGCGAAAGTATTCGGCCCCCTTGAACTTTTCATCCTTTTGCCACATTTCAGGGTTCAAACATAAAGATATAAAATTTAAATTTTTTGTGAAGAATCACCAACAAGTGGGACACAATTGTGAAGTGGAACAAAATCTATTGGATATTTTAAACTTTTTTAGCAAATAAAAAAGTGAAAAGTGGTGCGTGCAAAATTATTCGGCCCCTTTACTTTCAGTACCGCAAACTCACTCCAGAAGTTCAGCGAGGATCTCTTAATGATCCAATGTTGTCCTAAATGACTGATGGTGATAAATAGAATCCACCTGTGTGTAATCAAGTCTCTGTATAAATGCACCTGCTCTCTGATAGTCTCAGGGTTCTGTTGAAAGCGCAGAGAGCATCATGAAGACCAAGGAACACACCAGGCAGGTCCGTAATACTGTTGTGGAGAAGTTTAAAGCCGGATTTGGATACAAAAAGATTTCCCAAGCTTTAAACATCCCAAGGAGCACTGTGCAAGCGATCATTTTGAAATGGAAGGAGTATTAGACCACTGCAAATCTACCAAGACCTGGCTGTCCCTCTAAACTTTCAGCTCAGACAAGGAGAAGACTGATCAGAGATGCAGCCAAGAGGCCCATGATCACTCTGGATGAACTGTAGAGAACTACAGCTGAGGTGGGAGAGTCTGTCCACAGGACAACAATCAGTCGTACACTGCACAAATCTGGCCTTTATGGAAGAGTGGCAAGAAGAAAGCCATTTCTCAAAGATATCCATAAAAAGTCTTGTCTAAAGTTTGCCACAAGCCACCTGGGAGACACACCAAACATGTGGAAGAAGGTGCTCTGGTCCGATGAAACCAAAATCTAACTTTTTGGCCACAATGCAAAACGATATGTTTAGCGTAAAAGCAACACAGCTCATCACCCTCAACACACCATCCCCACTGTCAAACATGGTGGTGGCAGCATCATGGTTTGGGCCTGCTTTTCTTCAGCAGGGACAGGGAAGATGGTTAAAATTGAGGGGAAGATGGATGCAGCCAAATACAGGACCATTCTGGATGAAAACCTGTTGGAGTCTGCAAAAGACCTGAGACTGGGACGGAGATTTATCTTCCAACAAGACCATGATCCCAAACATACAGCAAAATCTACAAAGGAATGGTTCACAAATAAACGTATCCAGGTTTTAGAATGGCCAAGTCAAAGTCCAGACCTGAATCCAATCGAGAATCTGTGGAAAGAGCTGAAAACTGCTGTTCACAAACGCTCTCCATCCAACCTCACTGAGCTCGAGCTGTTTTGCAGGGAAGAATGGGCAAGAATTTCAGTCTCTTGATGTGCAAAACTGATAGAGACATACCCCAAGCGACTTGCAGCTGTAATCGCAGCAAAAGGTGGCTCTACAAAGTATTAACGCAAGGGGGCCGAATAATTTTGCACGCCCCACTTTTCATTTTTTTCTTAGTTAAAAAAGTTTAAAATATCCAATAGATTTCGTTCCACTTCACAATTGTGTCCCACTTGTTGGTGATTCTTCTCAAAAAATTAAAATTTTATATCTTTGTTTGAAGCCTGAAATGTGGCAAAAGGATGAAAAGTTCAAGGGGGCCGAATACTTTCGCAAGGCACTGTATGTGCAGTGAGAGACAATCCTCTTTTACCTTCGGGTCGGTGTTCTGCATCTGGAGCCTCCTCCTGGTGGTTTTCTTGAACAATGTCTGCCAGAAAATGAGCCCCACACCAATAAAGTCCAACACTCCTTTATTCTTCCGATAACAGAGTAATGCACAAACAGTTGGACTCCCTCAATGAACAGAACAGACAGGGGGTGCGGATGCGAGTAGGCCCAGGCACAATGAACTCTCCTACTTCCTTCCCAGAAGTAGGTTTCTGCTCCCAATCGAGGGAGACATCCCTCCCGGCGGTCTCCGGAGGCTCACCCGTCACTGGCAATTTGCTGCACCAGGTCTTCAGGTAAGTCCTCCGGTCCCTTATGCCACTGGATTCGGGTACCCCCTCCCGGGGTCCCCTAGGAAGTTCCTCCCTCGCAGAGTCTTAGTCCGGGACCCTCAGTCCCGGACCGCCATCCAAGTACCTCACCCCAGGCCAAAGGTGCCTGGGATGGAACACGACCTCCGAACGTCCTCCAGGCCTAGGCCGCCTAGAGGACCAACACGATCCACCGCCCTCAGGCTGAAGGTGCCTGGGACTCCCCCGTGACAAAGATGGCCGCGCCCTTTATACCCTCTCCCAGCAGGCACGGCGGGTTCCCCGCCCCACCATACCACTGCCGAGGGAGGACAAAAAGGGGTATGGCACTCAGCAATGTTTCAACCCCAGCCCAAGGCGACAGCGCCACCCGCTGAGCTGCAGGGAACTGCACATTACTGGTGTCTTTGCCGGTTTTAAATACACAGGGAAAGTGCATGCCCGCTACATATATATTTGAGAGAAATAAACATAAGAAATAATATTGAATGGAAGTGTAGCGCCCTGCTCCCAATGAGGGTGCGCTATATGTTAAATTATAGTTGTCTGAGCAATAGTTTGGCTCAGAGGGATTGTGTTACAAATTGCACTCTGTTTCAGTTCAGCTGGTTGTGTGATTTCCCTCCTGACAGTAGGTGTCGCTGCCACCGCTGGTCAGGATTGGAAAGGCTACAGGCTGGACGTGATAAATTAGAACTAAGAAATTGGGACTTTTAGGTGAGGCCAACTAGATGTACCTCCATCCCCGATAGGTTGATAAGAAAGAACAAAATTTGGGACTTTGAATTGAAGTGTGCAGCCAGGAAAATAACATTGCATATGATACTGTCTGGTGATAAAGCCATCTAAAGTGCCATATAGTAAATGCATAGACATGTAGTAACCATCATAGAAAAGTAAAAAACTTTTATTCCATGACATGATACATAGTAATAAATAACAGAATAGCATGATGACACATTGATAGCATATTGGCCTAGAGCCACAGTATTAACATATTAAAAACACACAAGACTAGTTGCAACGTATTCCCACAGTAGGTTATATATAGGTATATTCCAGTGAACCGTAATAATGGTAGCTTGGATAAAAATGATAGCAGGGAAGGCATCTAATAGCTTGACGCCTTTCATAGCTGTAGCGCTACTCTTCAGGAGCAGATGCAGAGAAATTGTCTATAGATATTAAAAATAGATATAATAATGAATGATCATGTAAAACATAATAGAGACTGTAGAAAAATAAATAAAATAAAATGAAAAATGGTCACTCATACTTGCAAGTCAAATCGGAGTCTGGACATGGACCCGGAGGACTGGTGGTAGGCCGGCAAATCAATCAGCCCCGGAACCTGAGGCAGCAAGCCCCCAAAAACCAAGATGGAAAAAGCAATAACATTGCATAGTATCATGCAATGTTATTTTCCTGGCTGCACGCTTCAATTCAAAGTCCCAAATGTTGTTCTTTCTTATCAACCTACAGGCTGGACGTATTGGGTACCTCTTTCCTAGCAAGCAGCCCAGGGGGCGTGGTGAACCAGCTGTGCATGCTGGGAGGGGGTATTTAAGTGACAGACGCCATCAGGGAAGTGTTGGCAGTTTCGGCCTCGGGCCACGTTGGTCTGAGGCTTCGTTACTGAAGAGTAGGCCCAGGAGTTGCTGGGGCCTACTGATCCAGGGATGATCCTGTGTCGCCTTGCCTGCTGGAAGGGATCAAGCAATTGAGGATTCAATTGGAGGATGCATCCGGATCACCATCTACCTCACAGTGCTGCCGGAACGGCTGAAAGATTCTAACACTGAGAGCTGTATTCTTCGTTTAGAAGGTAACCCAAGTAAAGGTTATTCCAAGTCTGTGGCAGAGACTGTTCTATTTACTCCAAGTCCATGGCAGAGACTGTTCTATTTGCACTAAGTCTGTGGCAGAGACTATACGTGATCGAGCTGTACATCGGTTGCTAGGCCAGTGAGATTGGGCCCATCCGGTGTTTGCTGAGTCCAGTGTGGAGATGAAAGAAAGATAAAATGCGCTAGAAATCAACTACTAGGATATATAACAAACCGGTAAACAAATATACATATATGCAACATATATGATAGTGTGGAGATAGATGTTCCTCTGGATCTAGGAAAATTCTTATGATTCGCAACTAAGGCCCCATGCACACGAGACGCTGTTATTTGCTGTTGAACGCGTGTTCAGAGGCAGTTGGACGCTTTTTTCAACTGCCCCTGAACCCATTCAATGTTATCCTATGTGTCCATGCACACACTCTCGTTTTTTGGCGTTTACAAGCAGTTGCGTTTAACCTCGTTTTTCCAGAAGCAAAAAAATGGGTTCAGACGCAAAAGTTTTCCACGTTTCAGACGCTAAACGCTGCTAAACGCGGCTAAACGCGGTACCGGCGTTTTGCCGCGTTTGCGTTTATAAGCGTTTTTAAAGGTGACCTATTTTTTAACATTAGAAATCTCAAAAATGATGGCAAATGATGAAAAACTATTAAAAAATATAAAAGAAAACTGTAATTGCTTGCATTGCATTGTGGACAATCCACAACTTGTGGCAGGTAACGTGGCAAGTGGACAATCCACAGCTTGTGTCAGGTGATGTGGCCAGGTAACGTGGCAAGTGGACAATCCACAGCTTGTGTCAGGTGATGTGGCCAGGTGACGTGGCAAGTGGACAATCCACAGCTTGTGGCAGGTGACGTGGCCAGGTGACGTGGCCAGGTGACGTGGCAGGTGACGTGGCCAGGTGACGTGGCCAGGTGACGTGGCAAGTGGACAATCCACAACTTGTGGCAGGTGACGTGGCCAGGTGATGTGGCAGGTGACGTGGCAAGTGGACAATTCACAACTTGTGGCAGGTGACGTGGCACGTGATGTGGCCAGGTGACGTGGAAAGTGGACAATCCACAACTTGTGGCAGGTGACGTGGCTAGATGACGTGGCAGGTAATGTGGGCAGGTAACATGGCTAGGTGACGTGGCCAGGTGACGTGGCAAGTGGACAATCCACAACTTGTGGCAGGTGATGTGGCCAGGTGACGTGGCAGGTGACGTGGCAAGTGGACAATTCACAACTTGTGGCAGGTGACGTGGCCAGGTGATGTGGCCAGGTGATGTGGCCAGGTGACATGGCAGGTAACGTGGCCAGGTGACGTGGCCAGGTGACGTGGCCAGGTGACGTGGCAGGTAACGTGGCCAGGTGACGTGGCTAGGTGACGTGGCCAGGTGACGTGGCAAGTGGACAATCCACAACTTGTGGCAGGTGACGTGGCCAGGTGACGTGGCAAGTGGACAATCCACAACTTGTGGCAGGTGACGTGGCACGTGATGTGGCCAGGTGATGTGGCAAGTGGACAATCCACAACTTGTGGCAGGTGACGTGGCCAGGTGACGTGGCCAGGTGATGTGGCCAGGTGACGTGGCAGGTGACGTGGCAAGTGGACAATCCACAACTTGTGGCAGATGATGTGGCAAGTGATACGCTAAATACAAGTACACTGCTGCTCTCTCAGCTGCTGCTACTCACTCTGGTCTCACAAACTGGCTGAAATGGTTAAAATTTACTGTTTTTTGAGCTTAGGGAGGGTCTATGATGAAACGCTTATAAACGCAAACGCGGTAAAACGCCGCTAAACGCGGCAAGACGCGCGTTTATAAACGCCGGTTTCAGCGTTTAAAAACGTGTGTTCAGCAGAGTTTGCACCTGCGTCTCGTGTGCATGGGGCCTAAGGTACCTGAGTCCTCCCCATCCCTTCATCCCCTCTGTTGGAAACTTTATTTCAAACAAACCCTTGAAAGAGACTTTTGTGTTGGTGCAAACTTCTTCTGGACAACTCTTCAAGGAGAACCCCTGAGACGAGCATACGGAAAAGTGAGGTAACGTGCAAGGCCCAAATTAAACCAGCGGCCCGCTACGGGGGTATTGCTACAGAAGTAACCAACAGCACCAGTTAATATATTATTGCTGTTTATCCAAATGAATCTGTGTTGCCCTAGTCTTTTTTTTTTTGCTCCCAATTCCAGCATCAGTGTCTTCTATGGTAAGCTATTCCTTTGAATTAGTACAACAATTGAGCTTTAAGGGGTAACTCCACATTCGTGGGGGAAAAAAATAGCATAGCATATACAATTGCAACTTATATTGTAATTGAACGTTTATATTAACCACTTGCTTACTGGGCACTTAAACCCCCCTCCTGCCCAGACCAATTTTCAGCTTTCAGCGCTGTCACACTATGAACGACAATTGCGCGGTCATACAACACTGTACCCAAATATAATTTTTATAATTTTTTCCCCACAAACAGAGCTTTCTTTTAGTGGTATTTGATCAATTCTGAGTTTTTTATATTTTGTTATAAAATTTAATAAAACAGGTATTTTTTCTCCTTCATTGATGTACGCTGATTAGGCTGCACTGATGGGCAATGATAGGGTGCACTGATGGCCACTGATAGGCTGCATTGATGGGCACTGATAAGGCGGCACTGATAGGCGGCACTGGTGGGCACTGGCAGGTGCCACTTATAGGTGGTACTGATAGGTGGCACTGATGGGTGGCACTGATGGGCATTGATAGGTGGCACTGAAGGGCACTAATAGGTGGCACTGATAGGTGGCAGTAATGGGCACTGATGGGTGACACTGATAGGCACTGCTAGGTGTCACTGATGAGGCATTGATTGGCACCACTGGTGGGCATTGATAGGTGACACTCATGAGAATTGATAGGTGGCACTGATATACACTGGTGGGCACTGATTGGTGGGCACTGATATGCACTGTGAACACTAGCAGGTGGCACTGGTGGGCACAGATGAGGTGGCTGTGCCTCTTCCTCTTTGGGACCGATATCCCTTACACAGAAGGCGGTGAGCTGTCAGCCTGAGGAGAAAAATTATTACCGGTCGTCTGTTTACATCACGTGATCAGCTGTCATTGGCTGACAGCTGATCACGTTGTAAGGGGCCGGAATCGGCCCATTTAACCCGATCTGTGATCATCTGAGTCCCATTGACTCGGTGATCACAGAGTGTGCAAAGGGGAGGATGTCAATTGACGGCCTCCCGGCAATGTAGGTCTGTGCTGTAGCCGTCATTCGGCTATAGCGCGGAGAGGTTAAAAATTAAATTTCCTTTTTAATCTGCAGCTCTGTAATTTTCTGCAAAATGCAATGTAACATGGTTACCTGGAGGTGTTCTGTACACAGAATGTGTACAGTACACCCCCCAAAATCATCATTTCCTGCTTGTGTGATTGGCTCATTGATTTTCCTAGAAGTCTACACTAAGATACCAATCAGATTTTAGGCATCCCCTGCAACAAAAAGGTAATTTTTGGTGATACTCCTAATAGGAAATCACAGCTAAAGGGATGCAAACCCTGCCATTTTCCTCATTAGAGCTCTGCAGTTGCAGCAACTGATTAATAATTATGAAACCACTCGCATTTGATTTAATTACCACATGGACACAGAAAAAACACACAGGGATTTCTTCAGAATAACAAAAGGTAGGACTCTGCAACAAAGTTTGGTAAAATCCTTGTAATGTACATATAGTTGTGCTCATAAGTTTAGATACCCTGGCAGAATTTATGATTTCTTAACCATTTTTCAGAGAATATGAATGATAACACAAAAAAAAGGATTTTTGTACTCACCGTAAAATCCTTTTCTCTGTCGTCCATGGACGGACACAGCTTCTTAATTCTTGGGTTATGTTCCGTCTATTAGGAGAGGACTAGGCAGACATGTTAGTTAGTTAAATACATGTAACTTTAACAGCGTTGAACAGCCCCGCCCAGGGGGCGGTCCCTCCGGTCATAACCCCTCACCCTGCAGCTAGCAGCTCAGTTTGTCAAAAAGCAGTAAAAACTTAAAAAGGAGGGGTGGGTGCTGTGTCCGTCCATGGACGACAGAGAAAAGGATTTTACGGTGAGTACAAAAATCCTATTTTCTCTTTTCGTCCATGGACGGACACAGCTCCTTAATTCTTGACTTGTGGGACGTCCCCAAGCAGTGTCAGAAAAACAAGGGGTGGGAACAGCAATCAAAAGACTAACTTCACCCCAAACAGCAGAGCTCCTCAACAGAGGAGTTGCAACCTCAAACAGCCGCCTGTAAAATCTTGCGGCCAAAAGAAGCATCCGAAGATGCACTCACATCAACCTTCTAAAATTTAGAGAAAGTGTGAACGGACGACCAGGTCGCCGCCTTACACACCTGTGAGACAGACGCTTGATGTCAGAAGGCCCAGGAGGCACCAATTGCCCTGGTCGAATGTGTCGTGACGGGAAAAGGAGGTGCCCGCCCCTTAAGGGCATAGGCCTGGATCACGGTCTGTCTGATCCACCGGGAAATGGTGGCCGACGAGACCGCCAAGCCCTTCTTTGGACCAGACACCGACATGAACAGTGAGTCAGATCTCCAAAACGGAGCCGTAGCAGACAGGTACACCCATAGGGCACGTACCACGTCCAAAGTATGTAGTGCAGCCTCCTTGGGATGCGACGGCCGAGGACACAAGGATGGAAGTACAATGTCCTTGTTTAGGCAAAAAGCCGAAACTACCTTAGGAAGGAATGAGGGTTGCGGGCGTAGCACCACTTTATCCTTATGGAGGACGAAGTAAGGTGACTTGCAGGACAAGGCCACCAATTCAGAAACCCTTCTGACCGATGTAATGGCTACTAGGAAGGCAACTTTCTGAGAAAGTGTCAAGAGAGGAATCTCCCTGATGTTCTCAAAAGGAGATTTCTGAAGTACAGAGAGCACCAGATTCAAGTCCCATGGAGGGAGCGGTGGTCTAATCGGGGGAATCACGTGTCGGACCCCCTGCACAAACGTGCTTACCAGTGAATGAGCTGCCAGGGGTCGTTGGAAGAAAACAGCTAAGGCTGAAATCTGCCCCTTAATAGTGCTTAAGGCCAGTTTCTGATCCACTCCATGCTGTAAGAACAGCAGGATCCGAGAAACCAAATATGCACGTGGGCGCCAATCCATCTCTTCACACATAGAGATGTAGGCCTTCCAAGTGCGATGGTAGATCTTCCGGGAAGATGACTTCCGAGCCCTCAACATGGTGGAGATTACCGGGTGTCACGTACCTGACGGTGACGAGCCCGGTTAGCAGAGGGAGGCCTCCCTTACGGCTCCCACCGGCGGCCCCTGGTGATATAACAGGAAGCACGGAGGTGGAAGGGGTACGAGTGCCTGGCAGGATCAAGAACTACCGCAGGTGATCAGGAACCAGCAGGTGAGGAGGCAGGAACCAGGAACTACAGCAGGTGAGTGGACAGGAACCAGGAACTACAGCAGGTGAGTAGACAGGAACCAGGAACTCAGAAGATGACCCGGACCGGGAGGCACAGCAGGTAGACTGGAACCACTGGGCAGCAGCAGATGAACAGGAACCAGCAGATGAGCAGACAGGAACCAGCAGATGAGCAGACAGGAACCAGGAACTCAGCAGATGACCCGGACCGGGAGGCACAGCAGGTAGACTGGAACCACTGGGCAGCAGCAGGTGAACAGGAACCAGCAGATGAGCAGACAGGAACCAGCAGATGAGCAGACAGGAACCAGCAGATGAGCAGACAGGAACCAGGAACTCAGCAGATGACCCGGACCGGGAGGCACAGCAGGTAAACTGGAACCACTAGGCAGCAGCAGGTGAACAGGAACCAGCAGATGAGCAGACAGGAACCAGCAGATGAGCAGACAGGAACCAGCAGATGAGCAGACAGGAACCAAGAACTCAGCAGATGACCCGGACCGGGAGGCACAGCAGGTAAACTGGAACCACTAGGCAGCAGCAGGTGAACAAGAGCCAAGGTCAGGCAGGATCGTCAGACAAGCCGGGGTCGGGTAAACTGGCAGGCAGCGAGGCACAAAATGATCAGGCAATACCGAAGTCAGAAAACAGGCCGATGGTCAGGTACAGGCAGATAGCAGGAGGGTCACAGGAAGCCGGGTCAGATACAGGTAAACAAGGCAGATCAGGTCACTTGGGATAAACGCTGTAGAGCAGACAGCAGGGACTGTCTGCAAGTGAGGAGTTTAAATAGCCCTTCGGGCGTCACCTGCGGGGGCGGGAACCAGGAAGTCCAGGGCGTCTGTTCCTGACAGGGTTTCCATGACACCGGGTCTGACATACCACGGTCCCTTAGTACCTGGCTTTCAAAAGCCATGCCGTTAAAGCCAGCGACTGTATAGCAGGATGAAGTATAGGACCTTGAGACAGAAGGTCCTCCCGCATTGGCAGACGCCAGGGAGCGTCCGCCACCAGGCACACCAGGTCGGCTTACCAGGGACGCAGGGGCCAGTCTGGGGCGATTAGAATCACCGGAATCCCCTCGGCATCCACTCTGCGGAGCAGACGAGGAAGCAACTTCAGTGGGGGAAAGGCATAAATTAGCCAATACTGACCCCATGGAGCCACTAATGCATCTGACTCGTCTGCCCAGGGATCTCTGGACCTGGCCACAAACCACAGATCCACATCTGGTGTGCCCCATTTCTGACAAGCGACCATTCCCCTTCGTCCAGCATCTGGTGACTTAGATAGTCCGCCTGCCAGTTTCCTATGCCTGGAATGTAAACAGCCGATAGAACCGGTACGCTCCTTTCGGCCCACCTTAGGATGTGAGCGACCTCCAACGCTGCGGCCGAGCTCCTTGTACCTCCCTGATGGTTGACATAAGCCACCGCCGTGGCGTTGTTTGACTGGATCCTGACTGGATGCCCTTGAAGTCCCTGTGACCACTTGGAGTGGCATAGCCTGATCGCTCGAAGCTCGAGGTCATTGATAGGCAGGAGATATTCTTCCGGAGTCCAGCGGCCCTGGGCCGACTGAACCCCCAAGACTCCCCCCCAACCTGTCAGGCTGGCGTCCATCATGATCACAGTCCAGTGGAAAGGAAGAAACGACTTCCCGGACTGAAGTGCCGGGGATATCAGCCACCAAGTCAGAGAGGCCCTGACTAGGCGACTTACCTGAATCTGATGATCCAGAGACAATGGAGATTTGTTCCATTTGGACAGGATCTCCTTCTGCAAAAACTCGAGTGTGGGATTGGGCATACGGTACTGCCTCGAAGGAGGCTACCATGAGGCCCAGGACTCTCATGCAGAAACGGAGACACGACCATTTGCTAACAACCTCACCACAGCCTGGAGCGTCTGCAACTTCTCTGAAGGAAGAAAAACTCTAGACTCCGAGGAGTCCAGAATCAGCCCCAGGTATTCCAGGCGCTGAGTCGGTACTAACACCGACTTCTGGAGGTTCAGTACCCAACCAAATTCTCGGAGAGTCTGACTGGCTATAGACATATCCTCCTCTATTTCTGAGCGTGAAGCAGCTCTTAGAAGGAGATAGTCTAAGTAGCCCACAACAGCAATGCCTCGCTGTCTCAGCAAAGCCAGAATCGGGGCGAGCACCTTGGTGAAAACTCTTGGTGCCAATGCTAGGCCAAAGGGGAGAGCCACAAATTGATAGTGGTCTTCCCCGACCGCAAAACGCAGGAACCTCTGATGCCTGATGCAGATGGGGACATGCAAGTATGCGTCCTTGATGTCCAAGGACACCAGAGAGTCCCCCGGATGGAGCGTAGTTACCACCGAGCGAATTGATTCCATCCAGAATTTCCGAACCTTCACAAAGGCATTGAGGGCCTTGAGATCTAGGATTGGACGAACTCCGTCCTTCTTTGGGACCACAAACAGATTTGAGTAGAATCCCTGAAACCTGTTCTGCGGTGGCACGGGTATGATCACCCCGCATCTCAACAAGTCTTGTACTGCCCCAGTCAGGGCAGTCCGACGAGATGGAAGGAGAGGAAGATTTGAGGGAAAGAATCTGTTTGGTGGACAAGACAGAAACTCGATCTTGTACCCTGAAGTGATCACTTCACAAACCCACTGGTCGGAAAGCAGGGAGGTCCACCGAGCTGCAAACTCGCGGAGACGTCCCCCCACCCAAGAATCGGGTGAGGGCAAGACTTCATGCTGAAGCGAGCTTGTTTGCAGGCTTAGTTTGCTTGTGCACCCAGGGACGCTTCTGTCCCCCAGCTGAAGCTTTATTGGCTTGGGAGGGTCTGCTAGCAGGCCCTGACTGATGAAAATACCGCTTTTGTGTGGGAAAGGAGGGCCCTGGTTTACGGCGCAGCTCCTTACCTTTAGTGGACTGAGGTAGAAGTGTGCTCTTACCTCCAGAGTCATCCTTAATAATGTCGTCCAGTGAGGCACCAAAGAGCCTCCCACCCTTGAAAGGCAAATCTGTCAGAGCTTTCTTAGAAGCTTGGTTCGCGGACCAGCATTTTAGCCATATCAGGCGGCGCAAGACCACCACGGATACAGAGGCCCTAGAGATTAAAGGGGCTGCATCCAGTGTTGCATCACAGACGTACACAAGACCCTGCACCAGCTGGTCGACCAGTGTCACGGTTTCCTGTGGGAGCTGATGCTCCTTCACTGCCTGGTGCAAAAGTTTAGCCCATTCAGTGAGTGTCTGAGACACCAAAGTCACAGCCATTATCGGCCGCAATGCTGACCCCAGCATGGTGAACACGGTCCTACTCATCGCTTTGGACCTCCTATCAGTAGGGTCCTTAAAAGCAGGGGTCCCCTCTACCGGGATAGTGGTTACCTTGTTCAACCTTGAGACCGGGGGGTCAAGGACAGGTGGAGAAGCCCATTTTTTCAAAAGGCTCTCTTCAAATGGGTAACGGACCGCAATGCGCTGAGGGACCACAAAGGACCTCTGCGGCCGTTCCCATTCCTTATCTATGAACTTGTCAAAGAAATCTACAGAAGGAAAAACCTTAACAGAGCGGGTCGGTTTGTGAGACCCAAAAGGGATTGACACCACAGTGGATGTCCCAGCTGTAACTTCTAGTTTAAGGGTGTCCCTTACTGCGTTGATAAGTGTTCCCACAAGTGCTCTGTCCTGCATTGACCCGGACGAGGAGTCCTCCTCAGTGCCCGGACAGTCCTGGTCCGCATGCTCTGACATCCCAGAACAGGGGTCCTGAGCTGCAGCCAGGCCCGAGTCTGAGTCAGAGAATTCCCTAGGAGATGGCAGGGGGCACTTTTTACCCCCCTTACGCCCGCATGCCGCTTACACCCTGGCAACAAATGACTCCAGGACTGCCAAAAAAGTGTCCATGGGAACCGTAGGTGCAGGGGCACCGGTTGCTGCCTCTGGAATGTCTGGGGAAGAAACGCCAGCTTTAGACTCCATTCTGACCCACTGACAGTCCTTAGGGACTAAGTCAAGGCACTTGTAATAACAAATGTCCACCCTCCTAGAAAAATGGCCAAGAAATCATAAATTCTGCCAGGGTATGTAAACTTATGAGCACAACTGTATATCACCCAGAGGGTAGTTTTTTTTCTCAAAAAAAGAGAGTTACTCTTTAACCACTTAAGGACCGGCCCATGTAGATTTACGTCGGCAGAATGGCACGGACAGGCATAATCACGTACCTGTACGTCCCCTTTAAAAGCCTGCTGTGTGGTCGCGCGTGCGCCGGCGCGCTCACGACCCTGCCGCCTTCCCCATGAGTCGGACCGCGGAGGTATAGAGCAGGGAGATGCTTGTGTAAACAAGTATCTCCCTGCTCTGCCTAGTGACAATGACACGGATCTCTGCTCCGTGTACTCGGAGCAAAGATCAGTGTCACGTGACACACAGCCCATCCCCCTACAGTAAGAAACACTCAATAGGGAACACTTAACCCATACAGCGCCACCTAGTGGTTAACTCCTTCACTGCCAGTGTCATTTTCACAGTAATCAGTGCATTTTTATAGCACTGATCGCTGTAAAAATTACAATGGTCCCAAAAATGTGCCAAAAGTGTCCAATGTGTCCTCCATAATGTCGCAGTCACGATAAAAATCGCTGATCACCGCCATTACTAGTAAAAAAAAAAAATATTAATAAAAATGCCATAAAACTATCCCCTATTTTGTAGATGCTATAACTTTTGCGCAAACCAATCAATAAACGCTTATTGCAATTTTTTTTTTACCAAAAATATGTAGAAGAATACGTATCGGCCTAAACTGAGGAAAAAAATGTTTTTATATATTTTTTGGGGATATTTATTAAGACAAAAATTTTTTTTTTTTTTTTTTTTTTCAAAATTGTCGCTCTATTTTTGTTTATAGCACAAAAAATAAAAAACGCAGAGGTGATCAAATACCACCAAAAGAAAGCTCTATTTGTGGGGAAAAAAAGGACGCCATTTTGGTTTGGGAGCCACGTTGCACGACTGCGCAATTGTCAGTTAAAGCGACGCAGTGCGGAATCGCAAAAAGTGGCCTGGTCATTGACCAGCAAAATGATCCGGGGCTGAAGTGGTAATTGCAGTGTCAGTTTTTCCACTGAGTGATTGGTGTGCTCTCCTTTCTGTCCAAAGAACCTACAACACAAAACAATTCTAAAGCACTTTTTTTTAAACCACCTTTAGGATCATCATCTTGCTATGGTAAAGGGGTTTCATATTTAAGTTGTATCTAAATGTTGACCAACTCGAAATCAGAGACTAAACACAATCTGTTAAAGTAAGAAATTATTTCTCGCTTACAGCATGATCATATTGGGCCTTTCCATTCACTACAACTTGCTATGTGATCGGAACTGGGGAATTTCCTCAGGGATCTAGCTAGCAGGGCATCCAGATGCAGAAAATCTATTTTAGGATGAAATTTACCTTAAAGCGGAGTTCCACCCACATTTTTAAGTCTTCACTATTCAGCAGTAAAGTGTGCAGTGATTGCAATTTGACGTATATATATATTTTTTTCTGAATCACTTACTGTAGTAATGCTTTCTTGCATTTTTACTTCCTCCTTCAGGGCCGCGGGTGTCATTTCCGGCTTTTCAATGTCTCCTGGGATATGCATGTCATTATTTCCAGGAGACAACAGGATAATCTTCCTGCGCTATGCCCTGTGTATCGGGATCGGGAGGCGCATGCTGGGTATCCAGCATGCACCACATCCCGGAAGAGATTGCTAGTGGGCTTCACACGCCCACAGTGATGATGGAAACGCTCTGCATAGCTGACATCAATAGTACGTCTTTTAAAAATACGGGAATTGAGCAGTGATTTGTTAAATGACACGCATTTAAGTAATTAGACAAGTGTAGCCAAACCGATTACATAATTTTTTTTTGCCTCTAATCAACATTTAGGGAGGAATCTTCTGCTTATACCATGTTGCTTTTGAATAACACATAAGCATGAAAACTGACATTTTGTAATGTATATGTTGTTAAGCAAATTAAGAATACAAAGGATTCAAGGAGCTATCCGCTATCTGGCCGGGTTCACATATGTGCGGCCACAGGTTCGTGCCTGGGGTTTGGTGCATGTCTGTTCACCGGTTCAGCTGCGATTCAGGTCCAAATTCTGGCCTGAATTCACACCTGAACCAGACCCAAACACACACAGGATCATTTTGCAATTTGCTCCGTGCCCCCCCAGACCTGTGTGAACTGGCTTCACTGAAAGCCGATCACACTTGCCTGTTATGTGAATTGGATGTGGGATAAAACCGCATCCAATTCGCTTATATGTTAACCCAGCCTCTTAGATCTGTCCTTCTTAGCATGAGTCATTCCCAAATGATAAAAGTCACTCAGCTACCAGCGATACCAATTTGCTACTGGGATACAAGAGGGAAAATCATTATCAGTTAGGTGTTCCTGCTTACTCCCCCCCCCCCCCCCCTGTAATTTACAATGCTAATCTCTTTAAAACAGCTAAATACATTGTGAGTGCATCAAGAAAAGGTGTTTTGAGTCTTGCAATTTGTGTTTTGTAAAGAGCAGCCAACCCTTCTCCTGCCAGCATGCTGCAGAAAAGGACCCTCAATCTCTCTGGGGAAGCAGTGGTCTCTCTACAGAGGTCTGACAAATCTCCTGCTGAGTAAAAGATAGAGCTCTGTAAACAGTAAAGCTTTACCTCTGCTAATTGGAGAGCTACAAAAAAAATGTATTGTTGTAGTCCATGTCCCCATTACAGATATTTCCATTCCCACCACTTCCTTTCCAAATCCAAACTGGAAGTGACAGACATTTTTGCCAAAGGAAACCAAATAACCATTCTATCAGATGCTGCACTTGGTACAAAGCCCTAAAGGTAGCAATTGTTAAAGCAATTACTAACTGAGCCAAAAACATCTATAGATATTCCTGCACACAGGTGCGATTTACCTTAATGTCTGGTCACTACTCAAATATAAGTCACTTTTACCTTATTAAACTATCTATATTGTATACTATAATAATGTGTAACAATATGAGTTTTACTACATTATTATAATGTATACAAAGGATAGCTCCATCCCTGATGTATTGGGAGAAGGTGATTCCAGCGATTAGGATTTTACCTCAACTTTCTAATGTAAAAACTTTAAAGGCTCTTTCCAAAAATATCTTTAAAACTAATGTATCACAGATCCTTTTTTCTTTGCCAAGGTTCAATTTTATGAACTTTTGCTGAAACACTCATATTAAACTTTCCAAACCCTGAATGTGCAGATCACAGCAAAATACAGTACAAAATAAATTACACTCATTTAATTAGATCCACCAAGGTATTCATCTTCACGTTGCCTTATTTATTTATAAACTGTAAAATAATGTATAGGGATTCCTATTTAAAGGGTCAAAAATTATTCAAAGCCACTAATTGTGTGAAAGGCAGGAAGAATATAAGAACTTGTGAAATACTTTAAGAAAGTCTTCTTTCATAGTAATGCCCAAGTATTCATCTTACTCAGCCTTCCATGGAAAGGGCATTTGAGGTGAACTCCTAGAAGATAATAAGGGATATTATATTAAAGCAGGAATGAGGAACACGTATTTCAGGTTTCTGCCTCATTAATAAAATAGACAGTTTCATGATTGTGGCTGAATCACTGAATCCCTTCTATGTAGTAATTGTGCAGGAATCATTTTAGACATGCCAGCATTATCAGTCCTGTTGTCATACAAAGGTAAAAAAAAATCTTAAATCAAGCATCTTTAAAATTAGCAGTTTATCTTGTATTGCTTTTCTTCTGTCACGTTACTCCAATGAAATAATAAACAAGTAATCTGACTTGTTAAAGCTGAATATTGGAAAACTGATTTATTTTGTTACTCTGTGTAATTTTATTGTTTCCTTATTGTATATAAACTCCCTTTTCAGCACCACATTGAACCATTTTTTGTTCCTGATAACAGCAGTTATCGGTCATGAAGGTGGTAGTATTAGGGTGTTTTCCAGGAATGGAGCCGACTGCAGATTCTGCCCAAGGTTGATGTGTAGATACAACCTTCTACTGCCTTCAAATTCATGTCAAAGGTAGTAGTGTATTTAGGTTTTGTGTTGCCCTAGGCCTGACTAAACTCGTGCACCCCCTAATTTAAATATGACCCACCGCTTCCTGTCAAGGCCACACCCCTTGCTGTTTAAGACCTGTCCTGAAATTTTTGAGTGGGGACACTAGTGCTGATGGCCTAGAGGGGGTGGGGGGGCAATGAATTCCCTTAATTTGCATAGATTTCCTCTCACTTCCTGTTTGGCTATGGGGCAGGAAGTGAAGGGAAATCTTTGCAATGGGAGAGGGATGGTAAAAAATAAACTGACAGGGGCTATAACCCTCCCTTACTCTATACAAAATGGAAAAAAAAAAGTGTTGTCTATAGTTCTACTTTAAGCACAAATTTCTGATAATTTTATGGAGAGGACTAAGAAGATACAACCATGCCAATGGTGCAGCAGAAAACATATAGCACAGTGAGAAAGGTTTGTGGTCCAGGATGATAGGACAGTAAAAATTAGAAGCAGCACCCCCCCACCCCACAGTTGCGGAATGCCAGCCACCAGCATAACGGAAGCAGTGCGGCCGCTTTATGGGGGCGCTAGACTAATTTGCCTCTCAGCCCAGTCCACCCCACAAGACTGGCGCTACACTAACAGTGTAGTGCAAGCCGGCGGGGACTCTTTCCGTGCTGCCCCACTGCAAAGTGCTGCCCTAGGCCTGGGCCTTGTTGGCCTAGGCCAGGATACAGCATTGGTCAAAGGTCCTCAAGGCATTATTAAAGCATACAACACCACAATTATCATTGATTACTAGTTAGATATATCAGATTGGACACATCCCAAGAACGGATGGTCCTGTGATGATTGTCAATAGCCCGCTACAAATATTTGTGAAAGTTTACCAAGAACACGAGACGTATTCCATACAGTCAAGACTGTTGAAATGTGAACCAGTCATTTGTTCAAAATCCATACCAGACCCTTATCCGAGCACGCAGCCTGGTCGGTCAGGAAAGGGGGTGGGGACGAGCGAGCGGCTCACCCCTCCTGAACCGTACCAGGCCGCACGCCCTCAACATGGGGGGTGGGTGTTTTGGGGCAGGGGGGCGACACAGTCCCATCATTCCCCAGGACTGTGACTTCATACAGGGGCGGGGTCACCGGGTGGGATCACCCAGTGACCACGCCCCATGCCTATATAAGTCGTTGCACTCCGCACACACTACATTATAGCGGCAGAGAGCGACGAGGCAACATCGGGCAGAGAGAAGACCGGGCCCCCGCTAGCAAAAGAGCTGGCAGAAGATAGCGGAGGTGCCCGGCAGAAGGCAGAAAGCACCGGAGAGTGGGTGAAGAACCGGAGAGCGCTGAGAAGGCACCGGAGAGAGGGAGAAGAGGCCGGAGAGTCGGAAGAGACCCCCCAAAGTCGGAAGAAGACCCCTGAAGTCGGTAGAAGACCCCCGAAGTCGGTAGAAGACCCCGAAGTCGGAAGAAGACCCCCGAAGTCGATAGAAGACCCCCGGAGCTGCCTAATAAATTACTTTAAAAAGCTTTAAAAAGAGTGGGAGAAGAACCGGAGAGCGATGAGAAGGCACCGGAGAGCGGGAGAAGAGGCCGGAGAGTCGGAAGAGACCCCCCGAAGTCGGAAGAAGACCCCCGAAGTCGGTAGAAGACCCCAAAGTCTGAAGAAGACCCCCGAAGTCGGTAGAAGACCCCCGGAGCTGCCTAATAAATTACTTTAAAAAACGGTCTAGTGTGTTTTTTTATTGACACTTTCCCCCAGGTGAATGGGTAGGGGTACGATGTACCCCATACTCATTCACATAGTGTGGGGGGCCGGGATCTGGGGACCCCCTTATTAAAGGAGGCTCCTGGATTTCGATAAGCCCCCCGCCCGCAGACCCCGACAACCAACGGCCAGGGTTGTCGGGAAGAGGCCCTTGTCCCCATCAACATGGGGGAGGGTGCTTTGGGGTGGGGGGGCCGCAGGGCGCCCCCCCTGCCCCGAAGCACCCACCCCTCCATATTGAGGGCATGTGGCCTGGTACGGTTCAGGAGGGGTGGCGCTCACTCGTCCCCACCCCCTTTCCTGACCGACCAGGCTGCGTGCTCGGATAAGGGTCTGGTATGGATATTAGGGGGACCCCATGCCGTTTTTTCGGCGTAGGGGGTTCCCCTTAAAATCCATACCAGACCGAAGGGCCTGGTATCGTTCGAGGAGGAACCCCACGCCAATTTTTTTTCTTTTTTTGGGCGGGGTTCCCCTTAATCCACAGCACACAAGTCGGATCATGATGATCCGACTTGCGGTGCGACTTCTATTCAAATCAATGGGCTCCCATAGAGAACCACTGATTTTGAATAGAGCCAGAGAAACGCGGCTGAAAGCTAGCACCGCTAAACGTGCAATGATGGCAATGCAAAACGCTGATAAAATCGCATTTTTAAAGCAGCGTTTTCCTGCCAGCAATCCGGCATTCAAAACAGCTGTTTTTGAGCTCCAGTGTGCATGGAGCCTAAAGATTAAAGATCCTGTGTCTCATAATGTACTCCATGACACAGATTTAACTGGCAAGTTAAAAATCTGAAGTATATATCTGGGGGGAAAAAAAAATGAAAACATACTCCTTACATTTAAGTAGTAATTTTGCTTGCACATGATTAGATAATGCAAGTCAGTGGATGTTCACCTCACTCATTCACTAAAGTCTTAAATAGCCCTTATAAAGCTTATTTGTTTTTAGTAATCAACCCCACTGTGTCATTTCAAACAGAAAGTTAGAAGCACACAGAATTTCTAGCAAATCAACTGGTATTTAATTTTTTTCTGGACATACAGTGTAAGCTGTCTTTTGTTTTGATGAACCTAGAGAAATATAAGAACTACACCCAAAGCTGATTCTTATTTTCTGATATATTTATTGTTGCATACATACACAAGCACACATGCATAGAACAGTTTAAGTATTGCCCTTTTAAAAAACGCAGAGGATGTATGCATGCGGGCTAGAAAAATAAACTAGACTTCCATAGGCACTTGTCATGATAGGCATACCTTAGAATTACTAGTTGCTATAAATATGTTAGCTTGTAACAGCAATGGTTATTCTGAGTGTATTATTATGGGTGTACATTTCATGGGCTGTAAAACTCCACCTAGTTACACATGCATATTTTTTCCTATTTAAGGATTTGTTACATCTCCATCAAGTTGTATACAGTTCTGTCAATAGCTGTAATGTTTACAATATGTATGCGATTTGTATAATCTGGCTACCATGATTAAAGAAACAAAGTGAACAATCTCACACATCTTAGATTGTGTGCATTAGAATTATAGATAATAGCTGTAAATAACATATTTTAAGTACATTAGTTACAGCAGCAGCAAGAAAGGATTATGAAGAGATTAAACACAAACTATTTATATAGGTTAGGCTTTTTTCTTTCTTTCTTTGGTAACAGCTTTACATCTCCACTTTGGATGCATAAAAGGAGGCCTATAATAAGCCCCATATACTGTATGAACAATCAAGGCACTCATAGGACCGCAACCCTCAGACCCAATCATAGTTCAGCTGATCACTAAGGCCGGATACTATTCACTGACCCACATACATATTAGGTTTCATGCCAGATGTCTCATAAAAATGTTACTTGCGTGTAAAAGTATAATGACACGTTCTCATCTGTGATATCTACTCAACTGACTAGTCTGAACCCTTTAGATTATGACCACATAGCTCAGGGCAAAAATAACTATTTTGCAGCTGCTAGTGTTAAAGAGTTTGTCCACCTCTGTCTGATCGGCTGCATGGGGGGCCAGAGGAAAGATTTTGGGTCTAATAGACCCCAGATCTCTCTATAAAGAGGCCCTGTCACGGCCCATGCTGTCACAAGGAATGTTGTTAATCCCTTATGATAGCAATAAAGTTAGTGCAAAAAAAAAAAAGTGTAAAACAAGAAAAATAAATGTAAAAAATTTGTATAAAAAAAAAGAAATAAAAATGTAAAGCGCCCCCGTCCCACCGTGCTTACACGCAAATGCAAACTCGTTTGTTACCCCTGCACGCATATGTAAACGGTGCTCGCACCACACATGTGAGATATTTTCGCGAACATCAGAGCGAGAGCAATAATTCTAGCACCAGACCTCCTGTGCAATTCTAAACTGGTAACATGTAAAGACATTTAAAGTGTCTCATTTGGAGAATTTTAAGCACTATAGTTTGCTGCCATTCCATGGACAGATGCAATTTTAAAGCATGACATGTTAGGTATCTATTTACTCAGTGCAACATCATCTTTCACATTATACAAAAAAATTGGGCTAACTTCAATGTTTTGTTTTAGTTAATGAAAGTGTTTTTTTCCCTAAAAGAATGCGTTTAAAAAAACGCTGCACAAATACAGTGTGACATAAAAAATTGCAACACCCACCATTTTATTCTATAGGGTCTCTGCAAAAAATATATATATAATGTTTGGGGGTTCCAAGTAATTTTCTGGCAAAAAAAGGTACATTTTTACATGTAGGAGTGAAGTGTCAGAAATGGCCCAGGTACAAAGTGGTAATAATAATAATATAAGTGCGAATAGAGAAGTAGGATTTATTTAAAAAAAGAGCATGTAAAGAAGTTAATAGCAATTTTACAATATTATTTATAATAGCAGTGGCTAAAGAAAAGAATCACCCCCCCCCCCATTTAAAATAATCACATTTTGTTCCTTTGCAGCCTGAAATTAAGACAGACACAATTTTTGATTTATACATCTGTATTTACCCAGTGCAACTTATAACATCCAAGTGAAAGATGTAACACCAACATGTCAAAAAATAAATACAAAAATTCAAAAACAAAAATCACAGAAATGGAAAACGGATCACCCCCTTGTGTCAATATTTTATTGAACCTCATTTTGTTTTAATTACAGTCTTTAGTCTATTGGGATAGGTCTCTACTAACTTTCTACATCTAGATGTTGCAATATTTGCCCACTTTTCTTTGCAGAACTGCTCAAGTTCAGTTAAATTTGATGGTGATCGTGTGTGGACTGCAGTCTTCAAGTCATTCCACAGATTTTCAATGTTGTTTAAGTCTGGGCTCTGACTAGGCCATGCAAGGATATTCACCATTTTCTCCCTCAACCACTGTGTGGTAATTTTTACTGTGTGCTTTGGGTCATTGTCATGTTGGAAGGTAAACCTTCTTCACATTGACAACTTTCTGGCAGAGGGCAGTAGATTTTCCTCAAGAATTTGTTGGTATTTTGCCCCATCCATTTTTCCTTCTATCCTGGCAAGTGTTCCAGTCCCTGCTGCAGAGAAACACCTCCATAACAGGATATTACCCTCTCCATGCTTTACTGTAGGAATGGTGTTATTTGGATGGTGAGCTGCATTGGCTTATCGGACATATTGTTTGGTGTTTTAGTTTCATCTGACCATAACACCTTTTTCCATGAGGCCTCAGAATCTTCAAGGTGCATTTTGGCAAAGCTCATGTGGCCTTTGAGGAGTGGCTTTTTTCTTGTAACCCTCCCGTACAAGCCACATTTGTGGAGAATTTGTGATATTGTTGTCACATGCACACAATGACCACTCTTTGTCATAAATTCCTTCAACTGCTTCAGAGTTGCTGTAGGCCTCTTGGTAGCCTCTCTGACCAGTTTCCTGCTGGCTCTTTCATCCAGTTTGGAGTGACGTCCTGATCCATGGAGGGTCTGTGTTGTACCAAATACCTTACACTTCTTAAAAATAGACCTCACTATGCTTCTAGGCATTGATGAAGCCTTTGACATTTTTTGTATCCATCTCCTGACTTGCGCCTGTCCACAACTTTATCCCAGAGATCTTTTGACAGTGCCTTGCCACCCATAGTTGATTGTTTGCTTCAGTTGCACTACCAGAAACTGAAATACTCCAGGGAAGCTCTTTCCATGCTGAGCTATTCAAAATAACCACATCTGATCATATTTTAAAGTCAAATGGCTTTGTGTGCCATTGAGAAGGTAATTAGCTACACCTGATTGAGTTTACAAGTCATTTTTAGTAGGGGGAGATCTTTTTTCCAACTCAGTGATTCTGTTTTTTTTTTCCTGACATGTTGGTATTATGTCTTAAACTTTGATGTTATAAGTTGCACTGAGTGAATACAGCTGGATAAAACAAAAACGGTGTCCACCGTCATTTCAGGCTGAAAAGTAACAAAATGTAATTATTATCTTTTATCATTTTCCTTCCACTTCAGAATTATGTGCCACTGTGTTGGTCTATCACATAAAATAAAACACATTTACATTTTTGGTTGTAACATGACAAAATGTGGAAAATTGCAAAGGGTATGAATACTTTTTTAAGGCACTGTAACTTGGTTTCTTATTAGCTTGTGTCCCAATTTAAGATAACTGTATACAAATGACATTATTTGTTTTATTTTCTTGTATTCTTGTACTATGATTGTAAAATTAGATTTATGGCCAGCTTAACCTCCCTGGCGGTATGATTCTGTCTGGAATTATGTACCAAAAGCGGTACAATTATTTTGCATGGAAATTTGGTGTTATGTATTGTAGGCCTGCAATTCTTAGTAATTACTTACTTAAACATGACTAAACAAGAGTCTAGTAGACATCCCGGGTATGATAAAGTTTGAAACACAAAATCAAAAACTATAATATAATAAATAACTATAAATAATTATAACAAATAGTAATGTAATTATAATACAAATTATTCAATAATGTAATCAAATCAAAAACACTGAAATTTGCTCAGTTGCAGAATTGTCGCTGTCATTAGATTAAGTGTTTGATGACGAATTTCCCCACAAATCGCTATCGCTCAATTCTTCGAGTGATTCTAATTTATTATCGCTGTTTTCTAGCTGGTCTAAAACCACTTTTGACATAAAGGGACACTTTTTGGTTGCTATGGACAATCTCCAGTTTCCAGGCAGAAAGAAAAGTTTTTATCATATAAAACTGCATGCAGGACACTGGACAGGCCACTAGGGACAAAGGGGATGTGTAATTATTTGATACAGTACTGTAATCTGTAAGATTACAGTAAACTGTATCTATACTGTGTTTTTCACTTTTTGAATTTGGCGCCGAACTCCGTCCCCGTGCGTCGCAACGTCGCAGGGAACGGAGCTCGGCAATCGGCAGTGTGGATCGAGCGAGACACAGCTCGCACACACTGCGGAAGGACATCGCAGGATCCAGGGAACAAGGTAAGTAACTTCCCTGTATCCTGCAATGCAATCCTGAGTCTGGCTCGGGGTTACCGCTCTTAGCATGGAAAATTCACTCCGAGCCTGACTCGGGATTACCGCCAGGGAGGTTAAAGAGTATTTCGACCTTTAAAGTGTAAGTTCACATTTACAGAAAATCTGTAAGGTAAACTTACACTGGACCCCTCCCCATACCCCCTGGTCCAGCTAACCTAACAAAAAACGTAAATATGTTTTACTGGGAATTTATGTGATAGACCAACACAAAGAGGCACATAATTGTGAAGTGGAAGGAAAATGATAAATGACAATAAATACATTTTGTTACTTTTCAGCCTGATTAGGTGGCTTCTAGATTTTAGTTAGGGGTATCAGAGTAAAGGGGGCTGAATACAAATGCACTCCACACTTTTCAGATATTTATTTGTAAAAAATGTTGAAAACCATTTATCATTTTCATTCCACTTCACAATTATGTGCCACTTTGTGTTGGTCTATCACATAAAATCCCAATACAATGCATTTATGTTACTGGTTGTAATATGACAAAATGTGGAAAATTTCAAGGGGTATGAATACTTTTCAAGGCATTGTATTACCTGATACCATACATGTTGAAAAGATTCACAATGATGTATTTACTAAAGGCAAATGGGCTTTGCAAAGGAAGTTGTGCTGTGTAAATAAATTTTCCCTAGAGCTTTGTGAATGTGATGCAATTTCACTTTGCAAAAAATACTCAATCATGTGCAAGGAAAATTACAAAAAACAAAACAATACAAAAAAATACATAAAAAAACTGAAGTTTTGCTGCAAAGTATTAGCAATTTTAATTGGATTTTCCATTAGAGTGGACCTACAAATAGTTCATGCATCTGTACACATTTTTTTTCCTAAGACATTACTATTCTTCTTTCTATCAGAAGAGTGATTATTTATGTTTGGGTGCTTAAAGTTTGTAACTTGTAAAGGAGAATTGATGTAAAGGCTAATTTCACCAAGTACAGGGAAATAAGAATTTGATAAACACTAACATACAATGAAAACAAATAGGTAACAGACACAACACCTCAAGGGGATGCCATAACATTTTGTATATTATATAAATCTTCCTGTACTTGCAACAGTTTTGAGGTTTAGATCCGTCTAGTAAGGGTCATTTCCCTCTACCTTATATGTTGTACAAAAAATCCTACTGTATAAGAAGAGAAAAAAATCAGCAGTACCCTATTAATAGAAAACAAGCAACTTCTGCCACTGTTGCCTGATGTGATCAAAACCTATTATGGATAGTATAGACCAGGGGTCTCATAACTGTGGCATTGGGGTACTATTGCGGTCAATGATATGAGGCACTATTCCTCCCACTGACAACAGTGGGGCACTATTTCTTCCATTAATACCAATGATGGGGCACGACTCCCCCTGATCACCAACACTGAGGCTGTGTTTATTCTCACTGATGCTGGGCCCGGGCATTTAATACTCCAACTGGCCACAAGCCGGCCCCATTAAAGTCTGAAGGACAGTAAACTGTCAGTGGGGCACTATTTCTTCCATTAATACCAATGATGGGGCACGACTCCCCCTGACCACCAACACTGAGGCTGTGTTTATTCTCACTGATGCTGGGCCCGGGGCATTTAATACCCCAACTGGCCACAAGCCAGCCCCCTAAAGTCTGAAGGACAGTAAACTGGCCCTTTGTTTGAAAAGTTTGGAGTACCCTGGTATAGACTGTCAGAAGCGAATAAAATATGAAATTGCTATATGAGGCTTCGAGTTTAAAATGCAAAGTATTGCCATAGAATGAAGTCAACATAGGACAATAACTGTAGAAACTGTAAAACAATCTTACAGCAGAATCATCAAAACCTGTCCTACTTGTCTACCACTGAGGGACAATTGACTGGTAATTTCATGTGCAAACTGTTAATGAAACTGTTAATTTCTGGGTACCCAGACAAAGAACTCTTTGCAAATATTTGCAATGTCTTGGACTGCTGCTTAAACCATTTAGTAGTTATTATCAATCATTAGTAAAATTAAACTCAGACAATTACAGAGGAACGTTTAAGGACACAGATCACTTTTTGCAGAAAAAAAAAAAAATTATCTAATGACAGCAGACTTTTATTTAATCATTGTCACAGCATGAGTCACCAAAAGTATAGTTATTCTTCAAGCAAAATGAATAATAATAATAACACAGTCTTTTACCACAGCTAATAAACCAGTGCTGTCTCTCTGTATTAAACTGAGCACAGTATAAAAGTGTTCCTGAAAAGAATGACAACCCTATTCAAGCATATGAGCCTAGTAGATTAGCTATGTAAATCCAAAAGCAAGAAAGAGAAAGCAGTATGGTTTTTACAGTAATAGACACAACTGTTTAATAAAATTAAACAGGGATCTGCCTCCTTTACACAGGCAGATCCCAGTTATGTCACTGTGGGGAATGGGTCGCAGGTGGCTGGCAGACATTGAGTCCACCCCACCCGCTGATTGGCTCCCCCGCTGGCTGTGTACGATGACGGCGATTCGCGGGAACCAGACACATTGCCGCAGTACAACTGCGGCAGCTGCTCCTTAAGTGGTCTATCTCTCACACACAATAAAATCTGTATTTTTTTGCTAGAAAATTACTTTATAAATTACTTTTAAAATATAAATATACTAAAAGCAGAGACCCTAGAGCAGTGATGGCGAACCTTGGCACCTCAGATGTTTTGGAACTACATTTTCCATGATG